>JAYKAV010003452.1:0-122087 GCA_035582835.1 Phoebastria nigripes
TTTGCCTCAGGGATGGCAGGGTGTGGCTCCACCAATCTATCTCCCTCTCACACTCCCTGACACTCCTTAACCTTTCCACTTCCTCTCTCAGCTCTGCCACCAGGCTGAGCAGATCATCCACCCGGTCACACTGCACACAGGTGTTGTCTCTGCTGCCCTCCGGTACAAGGGACAGGCTCAGGCACTCCCTGTAGCCGGAGACCTGGACAGCTGTATGCTTGTGTGAGGGCTCCGTCTGGGTCGCCACACTCCTTCTGACAACGGCTTTCGGCCGGGTGGAAACCACAGCTAGGTGTTCTTCTGGGAGGGCGATGACCACTAGTTGAGTTGGTTGAGTTGGCCTCTAGAGCCAGGAGGGGGGCTGCGCCCCGCCGGCTCGCCTTCCCCGCACGCCCTGCCTGCGTCAACTGCCGCGCCACACTCTTCTGAGGCGCCACGTCCTGTTTGCCCGCCCTGTTCGCCGCGCTCCGGGTCGCTCCCGCTCCCTGGGGGCTGGTCTTGTATGTGAGGGGGTTGGGCCGCCGTCCCTCCTGTCCCCGCCCACGCTGAGCCAGAGCTGCCGCTCGCCGGGCGCTCACTCCTCCGGCTCGGGGGGTGGGGGGGGGCTGGGGCTCCCTCTCTCTCCCTGCGCTTTTGCCTTCGCGGTTTTTGCCTTCGCGGTTTTTGCCGCGGTTTTGCCACTTTAGGAAAGGTCCCCCGTCGCGATCCTCCGCTCCAGAGCCCTTCGCCTMGGTGGCTTCTAACGGTGAGGGGAAGAATTTTCTTCTGGAGGCAGTCAATCCTTCTTCATTGACTAAAGAAACATCATAAATAAATATTTTAACATAAATGTCTAATTTTTAGGTAGTTAAAATTAGGTGAGCTGAATATAACATGATGCCTTCCATTCAGAAAATAAGTTACTTAGTCATATTGAATTAGTTAGCTGGTTTTACACCCCTAGATGCACGTGCTTCCTTATATTCCCCCTTATTATTAGGAGAAAAAAGGTGTGGATTACAGGAACAAAGTGAAGATAATAGCAATCAATAAATAAAACACTAGTTAGTGGAGGCTGACGACAGAAGAAAACAGAAAATTGCATGAACCATCTGAGTAATGAAAAGAGCATGCCAATGCAAAGTTCTCTGTGACAAGTAAATAGGACGAGGCAGGAACAGATACGGCACACATGGGAAAGAATTAGAGTCTTAACTCAACTAATAACACTGAATGGCAAAATAAGCAGGTAAAAGACAAAAGTCAAGAGGAAGTAGCAACATTATTGCTGCCCTGATTGAATTAATGTCAAAGCCAGTGTGGAGCAATAGCTGAAAACAGCAGTAAATTTACCACAATGTAATAGTTTCTATGAATAAAAGCAATGACAGCAACATTACTGGGCATATAGATTTGTGCCTTATAGGCCAATATGGAAACTTTGAAAAGAAAATTAAAATGGCAGGGGAATGGTTCTCCTCTGTCTTCCTCAGCTTTTATTCAGAATGATAGAATAAACGCAAACTACTTTTTCTATACTAGACACACAGGTTTTTGTCAGTATATATTTGTTTCTAAAGAAGCTTTGGAATAAAAAATTCATATCTGTTTGCAAGTTAAGGGGCCACAAAACACAGAAAAGAAAAAGGTCTGAAACAAAGACTTAGATTTGGGCTACCTAAGGGCTCTTTCCATCCTATGTAAACCATTTCATGGTATCTATAACCTCTGCAAACTATGGGGAAAAATACTATTTTTAAATATTCAACAACTGACATTAAAATGCATCCTTGTCTTTTTGTGTAGTCTCCAGCAACCTTTCCCAAGGTTGTCCATGCTACTTAGCAAACTGTTATTCTTGATACATATTCAAAAATTTGTGTCTCACAAAAATATGAAAAATGGGAAATTTCATGCTCAAATACAAATTAAAGCATTAAGACCTGTATTTCAGGAGTGTTATTTCAATTATTGAACACTTTGTTGACTGCAGATCTTGGAAAGTTGATAAGCATTACTATCCCCTGTTCTGCAGATCACCTAGCTGAATGTACTTATAAGGTCATCAAGTTTTAACTATAAAAAATGGGAATAGCACCTGTTTCTCTGAAATTTAARTGCTTTAAAAGTCCCAGTCTCCAGGTCATCTTGCTAAATCTCTGGCTCTTTTAGGCAAACTCATATTTAAAAAGGATCTCTTTTCTTACAACCCTGGAAAACCCTAGCCATAAATATCTCCATAGCAGGAAGAGTAAGAAATGCCTAAGAAGTGATAATTATCTCTATTTCTAACCTATATAATCAATACTACAAAGACCAAGACAGTTTGTCCATAAGCCTTTGGAATGATTTGGGAAATCTGTATGTGAAATCCAATTTGGTTTTATGAAACATTTGTACTCCGCTGTAGCTATATTATGGATGTGACAGCACTCTTAACTGACTGAGATTCTGAGAGGCAGACCATAAGAAACAAACCCTCAAATATCTCCATTATCATGCCATTTGTTACCGCCTCATAGGGGTTATTTCTGGTTGACCACATCAGCCAGAGCAAAGGAAAACCAGATACACAGGTCAGACAGAGAATACTCAATTTAAAGGAGAAGATGGGAAGAAGTAAATCTGGAATCCTTGGAGTTCACTCATATAAATAGTGCACAAAATGAGGAGAAAGCTGAGGCCAAAGAAGCTGTAAAAGAGCACTGTAAGCATTTACCTAGTGCTCAATGTGTCAAATGTAAGCATAAGCTTGCTCTCTCTAAATACGCATACTACAAAGCATTTTGACAGCATGACTTTTTTTTATGTTAAAAATACTCTGCACATGCTTCCAGAAACTTTCGGCCTCAGTCTTGGTCCTTTCCTTTTGAAATTTGTGGTAAAACTTTCAGTAGAAGCTGAACCTGACTTGTAGAAGAAGAATTACATCAGTGCAGAATCCTTTGAAAAATCCCACTTTACACATAAATTAGCAGTAGGGCAACAATTATGTGTTTGTTTTGGAGGAAAGGGATAATAAGTAAACTATTGTAGTCCATCTTTCAAGATGCCCCAAACAAGATAACATAGATCAAAAGTTAGATCACTAAATGATTTGATCACTCTTATTTTCTTGTCCTCTGTACTTGACGCACAAAATAACTACTGAACCAAAGATAATTTATATTCTTTTAAACACATGTGGAAAGGCATCCAGGTTAGACCCCTGTGATAATCCATTTAGCTTCTTGCACCAAATTAACTTTTCACATTGGACATTTGACAAGATGATGGAGAAATAAAATAAAGAATGTACAATGGGTTCCTTATTTTTATTTTTTTCATGATAATTTTGTTAATGGTAGCTGACAGATAACACAGAAGGATGAGGAAGATGCTCTTAGATTTTGAAAATGAGGTCAACTAAGCATGTAATTACTTTATCAAAGGTTCATATAATTGGACTCATCTATTTGAACAGGAGTTCAAATTTTGGTCATTGTGTTCATATTGTTCCTCATTACCCCTTGTGAGTGCTACAAAAATAAGGCTATCTCTTTTGAAACAGTTTAAATGCTCCCAAGATGCTGAATGGTAAAAAGGTTTATAACTTTCTGTTGTTAAAACTATTGATGACTTCTTTATTTTAATGTCTACCCAAAATGGAAAAAAAATACCTGATATCAAATATAATAGAACACATGAAATGCTATCAATGGTATGTGAAATTGTATAGCTTTTTTCTATGACAAGCTTTCAGCCTCAATTTGTCTTCATTTAAAAATCAGAATTGCCACTCAAAAAACAATGAAAACTGGACAACTGAGACACTTCCACTCTGCACGGAAGGATTTACATACAAATGCAAATCAACTCTGACAGGTTTGATATGCTTTGGAGGAAAATTTAAAAAAAAAAAAAAAAAAAGAGAAAAAACGGTTGCTCTTTTAAGTCAGTCTGAAACATGGCAAAAAGTAAAAAATTTATTAGAAACTGACCAAATTGCAATGCTGCCAAAAATCAGGTCTTAAAAAATTCCCTATAGATGAGACCAATATTTCAGATTTCATACAATATTCTTTCCCTCATGGGACGGGAGGGACAGGGAATGGGAAGGGGATGCTTCAGTATAATTCTACAAGAAAGAGTTTTAAAGTTTGCAAATATATCAGCATTTTAGCTTGTATTTATCTATCTTACTTTTGCTATACAAGTATACAAGAGTTTCAGCATTTCCAGCTTACAGATATGTCAATTATTTCAATAGAAATGTAAAAACCCTGTAATCACTATACTGCCTATAAACGCCCTGATTTTTCCCAACTTTGCATAAGCAACCCATTTTGAATCAATTTACCTTTAAAAATTTTTCTTATTAAGTACTAGCCCTGTGAATGGATTTGAGATATCTGTTCTTTTTCATTTACATATAGAAGTGATAAAAGATTACAGAAGTGGAACCAAGCTAGCCATTCTATTGGTAAAAAAGAATGTAATTCCCTCTTTCATACCTCTGTCAATTCTTTAAACTATAAATGGAAAATTAAACTATTTTCAGTCACAAAATAATCACCTTTAACTTAAAATTTGGAGATTAGATTGAGTTGTACATATATTCTAAGGCTTCATTGTTAGGGTACAACTATATTGCAAGGTTTTCCTGTTACTGCCAACTGAAAAAAAATCCATATATGTTTAGAGTTATTAGAGTTATTGTCCTGGCGACAAAAAGATTTTAGCTCAGTCTGCTAGAAACTGGCCTTCAAGACTCTGCTCTGGAGGAATAAAGACCCATAGATCTAGCAAGTTTTCAGAGATTTAGGGTGGCAGGGCAACACAGATGTAACATTCAGAATCTGTAAATGCTGAATTAGCGGAGTCCCACATCTTTTATAACAAATATTAAGCCTGAGTTTCTATTTTTTTTCCAGAAGTAACAAAGAATAATCATGATGGATGACTCCTCCTAAAAGAACAGGCATGAAAAATAGATCTGGTTTATTTAAATTTGTTTGGTTTTTTTCTTATTTCTTAAATAAAATATTTTCCTACACTGTAGGAAACATCTGACTTTCTTCAATAAGCTTACAGTTTCATTTGGGGAACTAATGTCCTGCTTGTACCAGTATGCATTTTACTTTGTTCCCCCTAGTAATATTTGTTCTTGCTAGTTATCTTTGAGTCTTTATCTTTGAGATCAAGTTTATCCAAGAGAAAAAGAAGGTCATAAATTATAAAGTCAAATTGTGTCATCACACGCATTTTTGCAGTGTTTTCAAAAAAAGAGTATGTGGAGGCTAAAAACAGTTTAGTCTCCCAGAACAATGATTTTCACTGCAGTCACACGTGATAACATCAATAGTCAAATACATAGAAAAAGGGCAATTGTTCAGGGTGAAGCAGTCTAGTAAAATGCCTATTAAATGGTGTAATAATACAACTATACAAACAATAACATTTATACAAACTGTAAAAATTTGAGAAATAAAAGGATAATGGAATTATAAATAACATTTATTGCTATTGTATAATTTCAGCTGTTTTCTTTTGGCTAGGAATTATGTGAAACAAATTAAAATAATTAGAGATATTCTTGTTTGAAACTATTTCTAACTGTTTTCTAAAAAAGCATGAAAAACATGACACTTTTGAAACAGTGAAGATGGGATAGTTAATAGCATTTACACTGCCCCTGGGAAAGTCAACAGAATACACCTGCTCATTTGAAAGTCACAGAAATGGAGACAAACCATTTGTTAAATAAAGTACAAAAGCTGAATTTTCACCTCAGTTCTAACAAATAACATCATCTGAAAAGATCAATCCTCAGTGAAAAATAAAAATACAGAGAATTAGGAGATAGTCTGTGCAAGTGAGGTTTAGGTTTACTGAGATGAAAATTAAAGAAGGAACATGTTGGAAGGACATGCCAGAAACCTAGAAGAAAAAGAAAATCCAGGTAACAACCCTGCAAACTAAGGTAAAAAAATACCAGAAATACTAGAAAAGTTAAAAAAAAAAGTAAAAAAAAGCCTCATGAATTTTGAAAAACACCAAAATGTATAGACTAAGGTGAGACATAATATGCAAAAAATATTTTCTGTCAACTACGAGTAATTCAGGCATTAATTATTACAATTTTTCTTTCTTAAAGGAACTCATTAATTACTCTTCTCTACAGTAATGTGAAATTTTGCATGTAACAATGAAGAAATCATTTGGTAAACACAATTTTTAAAAGAAACTGTGTTGAAAGAAACTGTGAGTGTAAAGTCATTTTGTTGTAGATAAACTTAAGGATACAAATATATGATTTTTGATTTAAATCTTAAAATATAAGAGAGGGAGTATGTAAACAATTACCTTCAATGTTTTTGAATGTCTATATTTTTGGATGAACAAAACATATGTGTCATTTTGAAACAGTTGTGCATAATATGTAAGTCAGTATTTCAGAAAATTGTGYTGTGAGGGTGTCAATAGGCATTTAGATAAAGGGATATGGTGGAAATATCTCAATTGTCAAAACACTTTAACAAGATTCCACATGAAGAAGTATTAAAGAAACTAAGTTGCCACGGAATTGGTGGATAGGTCCCTTAATGGGGACCCATAAAGCTGGTTTAGGTACAGAGAGCAAAGGAGAGAGCTTAATTCTCACTTTTCAGGGTAGAGAAGAGTCTGTAATGGAGCCCCTCAAGGACTGGTGCTGGGATTGTTTTTTAGCCAGCTTCTTCAGCAATGACCTAAAGAAAGGAGGAATCAGTGAAATCTCCAAGTTTGCTGCTGATGTTAAACTTTGGGTAATTGTCAGATGCACTAATGACAAGGAACTCTAGAAGGATCTCTCATACCTGAGTTAATGGGTAAAAAAGGTGGAGCATGACCTTCATTATAGATAAATGCAAGATCATACATCTAGGTGAAAAATATCTAAAATACGACTAGATGATGCTAAAGCTGGGAGTAGCAGTTATAACTCAGGAGAAAGATCCTGGGAGAATTGTTAGCAGTCATCTGAAATCTTCAATTCAGTGCATGGTGGCAGCCAGGAGAGCAAAGAAAATATTGAGGGCACCATTAGGAGGGTTAATGGCAACAGTAAAGAGGACATCACTAAAATTTACTTAAAATGCTACTTAAAACCCTTGGGGCACTCTCATCTTGAGTGTAGCTTCTGCTAAATGGGCAGTTTCCATTCTCTGTATCTGAAGAATAACAGAGTAGACTTAGGGAGGGTACAGAGGAGGGCAACTAAAGTTACAAGGTTTGGGAGTAATCAGGTTTCTGTATGCTTCCTAAGTGGCATCTCCCATTGAGAGACAGAGCATCCTATTGAGATTACCTGGATAGATGGACCATTGGTCTGACAACATTGTTCATGCCTTGCGTTTTTTAAAAGCCTACTTTATATACATATATTAAGTTGCTTTATTTTTTAAATACAAGTCCAGTAATGATCCCAAGTTTACATATTTACTGAGCCTTCAACAGAATTTGGATTATCCTGACTTGGTGAAGAATGAGAAACATGTTCACCTCTAAACTTTTGTATGGAAAGCTTGATACAACTACTAAACGTGTCAGAGCACTACATTTGCCTGCGATGCTTGAGCCTGGTTCAGTGATCTGGTCCCTTCCTAGCTCAGGAGCGATCTGCTTACGAAAAGGTGCTCAAATTTCCTTTCCTGAATGTGACTTTCTTGAAATGAATGCCATCTCTGCAGTACAGTTGGATATGAACAAACACATTCACACCCAGTGACTCATCACTCTTTTGTTGATACCTTCACTTCCAAACAGTAGAAAAGATTTACAAAGGTTCAAGGATATGTCCCTGGTAAGATTAGTTATGATGTTATATGGCATGGAATATCCCTCTGGCCAATTTGTATCAGCTGACCTGGCTCTGTCCCTGCCTAATTTCTTACCCAGCCTTCTCCTACTCACTGCGGGGTCAGAATGGGAAAAAGAGAAAACCTTGGCACTGTGCAAGCACTGTTCAGCAATAGCCAAAGTATTAGAGTTAGAAGACTGGTTTAGCCACAAATACAAAACACAGAACCATATAGACTGCTATGAAGAAAGTTAACTCCACCCCAGCTGGACCCAGTACAATAGATAAAAAGAATATTACTTAACCTAACGATGTAATGTACTGAGTAAATAAATAACAATGAAGTAGATATGATAGCCATTACATCTAATACAATGATATGAAGCATACACATTGGTGACAGTTGGCGACACTAAGGGTACTAAATGACAAGAAAAAAAGAGGAAAAAATTAAAAGATAAAAGTGATTATTTTAACAGTTAACACTACTTAGGCAGTAGGGAATTTTAACCTCCTACAGAGGAAACTCTTAACTAACAGCTCAGTTCTGAAAAGTTTCAAGAAGATATGAACCCCTGTATTAACAAATCTCATGGTCAGACCAATACAGTCATGCCAGATCTTTCTTTTATCATCTTAAGCACTAATATAAAACTACCTAAATCTATATAGGGAATCACATAAGTTTATAGGCTGTAAATTATGAGCTATTTGCAGTTAGGCTATTTATTCTGACCTTTTTACCTGTGGAGAGCCCCAGTTCACCTCTTTCTGATATCTCTAGTATTTCCTGGTCATCCTGCTTCCAGTTAGCCTAACCTAATGCTGTATTGGCACAAGATACCTGTTGTGTTCTTAATGTTGTGGTGCTTATATGTGCTAAGCTATTATTAATCTACTTCCTTATTTTGTTTTACAGTATTTTGTATAAGATAACAAAGAGTGTGGAATAACAATGTTAATATTTGAAGAATATAGTTATCCACTGTATAAAATTGATTGCATGATAGAATTTTCTACATTTTCCTACTCTAAAGTCTACTAGGCCTGCAGGTAAAAGTGGTGGCCCAGACCCATATCATGGTTGATATAGGTCCGGACATTTTGTTATTTTCAGAGTATTGGATCTGATTTGGTCTGAAAAATGAAATAAGACTTCTTTTGAAGTTAACGTTCCCTTATGTCTTATTCTGAATAAGTTCTAAATCCATTCTATGATATGCCACAAAAGGTAATATAGAGAAAATAACCAAACATCACCAAATATCAGTAACTTCTGAAAAGCAGATGATTGCAGTGCTTCAGATACTCCTTATTTGCAAAATGTATTAATTTTAATGAGTATGTCTGCTTCTTAATTTGTATACCCTGTCAGACTTGATAGAGATGTTTTGTGAAAATATATGACTGTGCTACTTCAAATTATTTCACCTTCAAAAAGCTCTGAAATTTTTAAAGTGTATTTTTTAAGACCCTCTATTGAAAAATACTTGTTTCTGAAGTATGTTCCCTATGCCACTTTTCCTTTTCATTTGCCTCTAAGCTTTCTTCTTCCGTCCTTTTTTCCTTTTTGTACTCTGCCACGCTGGACAGTGGGCAGGATGTGGGAAAGAGAAAATCAAACAGCCAAAATAATCCTTTCCTAAATCTAAATTTATAAATTTGTTTTCACATTTTACAAAGAATAACAGCATATTCTTGTATTCAGAGACTAACTCTGTTTAACTGCTTTGCTTAGTATTTGAAGCACTCCTTTTGTTAATTCATTTTAAATATTTTTTTTTCCAAAGAAACAGGTAAGAGTAAATATTCTTAATAAAGACAGTAGAGGGTTGCGTGATTTTAAAATTTAAAAATGCCCAAGACTACAGAAGTTAAATATTTGCTTAAAAAAAAAAAGCAAGCAAGCAAGCAAGCAAGCAAGCAAGAAAGAAAGAAAGAAAAAGGCATACAACTCCCTGGATCAAATTTCTTCTCCAGGGGATCTCTCATTTCTGTAGTCTCAGCTCTGTATCTCCTGAATGAAACAGGAGAGTATAGTCTCTTCAAATAGTTATTTAGACAAACTAATTTTGACTTAGACATTAGGGCTTAAATTAACACAATACAATTCACAATATTCAGAAGAAAACAATTATTAATCACACTTGCTCTGATCATAAATTACTTTAACAAACAGAATACTCATTCATCTTCAAAGAAGTTCTTGGAAGTCCATATGCTCTCCTTTTGTGAGAGGAAAAGATATGAAATATGTGAATCTTAATATTGTGGATGAAGGAAGAATCTATTTACTTCCTGTTCTATACAAGAATCTGGAAATTTGGTCTAAATAAAGCTTTCTGTGACTGCGTGTGGAGATGTGTTTTTGACAATTCTGAAAGGAATTTTACTAGTATAGGGTACAACATGTATACAGTTTCAGCTAGATAAAGAAACCACATCACAGTAGTTTGAAGAGATGAATGCTATGAAGGGGCACAAAGTCTACCTCATCCTCCTTCTGGTAAATCTATACAGGAACAGAAAAAAGAATGGAATAAGGTATATAATAGAATATAAGATATTCCAACTTTTTATACTAATGGAAATGTATTCTCCAATTTCGGAGACAAAAAAGCTGAAACACATCAGCTGTATTTCACATGTTAAAAAAAACCTTCACATATTCACTCATAATATCCAACAAAAAGACTTTGTATTTTGTATTAATTGGCACACTGCTACCAAAGAGAAGATTAACATACTATATATGCAATTTATGACATTATGTAATGGTCAAACACTGTATTTTCCCCGAGAGTAAAACCAGATTCTGCTGAACTACTGTTCAGCAAAGGCAGGCAGGTTTGTTAGGTCTTGCTCACAGTTTTGGGTAGCAACTGTCTTATAACTTGTTGCATTTAACTTCACTTTCCATGCTATCATAGACTGTTATGAGGCTTAGCAAGGGCTTACAGGCTGTCTCTTCACACGATATGATAACATGCAAGACAGTTTCAGCCTCTGAAGACAAATGAACTCAAACAGAAGGTCACATAATCCTAGTAGTATTCAGGAAAACGGAGTGCAGAAAACAGATTAAAAAACATAGTATTAACCCTAGTCTTGTAAATACGTCATTGTAATAGAGTGCAGCCAAATATTTCCTCCTCTTCTTGTCTGGATGTGGCAGAGTAGGAATCTGAGGAAATACATACGGTCTTAACATTCCTAACACTTCATGTTCACTTTTACTAAGTAAAAACTACACGCCTCAAGCTATTGTAATCACCAAGCTCAAAATCTATTACCTGCGAAGTCATAGGCTAAAACGTTGATTTCACCATCAAGCCCATATTAAAAACAAACAAACAAAGAAACAAATGCCCACAACCTTACAACAAAACACTCAAACAAAAAACAGAGGGGGTTAGTTAGAAATCTTTCACACAGGCCGGTATGTGCTACTGAGAGGGTGGCAGAGGTGAAGATGGCTTTAGGTAGTGGAGAGAAGTATTTGCAACTAGAAGCATTCTTACATTAGCACAGCTGGTGAAGACCAAAAAGCACTTTCATTGCTTTCTGTTAATGTGGTGGTAGCAGCAGTGGGCATCTGAGCACAGCTGAGGTAGAGGCTAATAGTTAACGGCATTATTATAGCTGCAGTTCTTATGATTAGGAACTTCTGTTTGTTGTGCTATTTAGAAAGCCTTTTGGAAATAACCTTTATTTGGGATGGGGGTTGGGGGGAGTAGGAGACTAAGGAAAATAACTGCTATGAGCTGCTCAGCCCGGGACAGAGTGGAGAATAGCAAGCCAGGGGGAAGGAATGCTCCTTTGGGAGGGCTGAGCCACAAGAGAGGATGTCACATTGCTGCTCCCTTAAATGAGCGCTTCTCATTTAGAATTCTTTCCCAAGTCTGTGGCTTTCAGCACTCTTTCTTTCGTCAAGGGGCCGTGGGAGCTCTTGTTCCATCTGAAAATAAAAAGCAGGGCTATTACAAACTCTGAATTCAGGGTTGTATTCCCATTACTGCACCTAAGGAAGAATCATATCCCCTCTCTTATTAAACCAAAACTAAAAGTTGCAAGAAATTGCTGTACTATTTGAAAGCTTCCGCCCATGTGGCATATTCTTTCACTAGAGCCCCTTTCTTGCATAGAAAGGAAATTTTTTTATTCTACTGCACAGTCTTCTGGGAGAAAATGAGATCATTTCAGCTTATTTAGTAGAGTAGAGAGAACAGATGGGATTTTTTTTCTTCTTTTAGTTTTTTTTTGTTGTGGTGGTTTTTTACAAAGTATAAATTACTTGAATTTTTCTCCATTCCCCTTTATGCGTCTCACATCAGGCAGGAATTTGATTAAGTCGCTGCCTGTCATTACRAGCAGAGTAAACACGTAATGCTAAGACCACAGTTTTAGCAATCTTTTTCTTAGGGTTTGTTTTATTTAACCCATTGACTATCTTTTTAGTTACCTGGATTTGTTTACCTCCTTCCCTAGGCAATAATCAGCTTCCATCAGCTGTGAGAACAACATCTATTTATTGAAGTGGATTTAAATGAATCTAGGCTAACATAATTTTAAAGTTATCTTCTGTACCCCCAGATCCTCTTGATATAAACCCTTAATTTCAAATATTCATAACTTAAACTTAGAGGATGTAAAATTTGAAGTTACCTTTACGTGACTAACCACAACTAAGAAAAAATTACTCAGCGAACATAGAATGAAAAACCACCAGAACTTTCTGACTGTGAGTGCATACTGGAGTGAGAGAACAGAGAAGGTTACAGCTCCCTTAGTTTTCCCGAAAAATCCCTATGCATCCATTGTGGGATAGGACTCACTTTTGTTAATGAGTAACTTCTTAACAGTTGTACCGTTGGGTAGTAAAACACTTCACTAAGGTTGTGTGGGAATATTTATATATATATATACAGAACACATACAAATAAATAAATCATTAAAATTTTATATATTTAAAAGAATGAAAAAAAAGTATATATTAAAAGTATTCTTTAACAGTCCCTTCAAATGTATATTTTACTTAGTAATCCAGTATCTACTCAAACATTTCCCACTATTAATTAGGGCTGCAGAGACATATCTCTCTTTTTTGAGCATATACTTGCCATTTCTAATGAATTAAGAACAAGTTACCTGCCTACAGATGTGCACATTGTAACTTCAGTACAGTTTTTCAGCAAAGACTTCAGCATTTAATCACATTTGCTGTGAGCAGAGAACTGCGTGATCTTGGCAATTACACTATACACCTACACAGATCCGATTGCTGAAGCAGAGCCTAAGACCTTAATCTAGAAGAGCACATAAGCTCACACCTATCTGCAAATATGTCCTTAAGCCTCACTGACGCTGAAACAAAAAAGTTGAATAGAAGTAATTTTGTGACCTTGGACATCACAACAGACACAGCATGTTGCAAGATAGCACCTCACTCATAAGATCTCTAGACATTACCATAATAAAAGCAAACAACACTGATTTCAGACAATGGGTAGCAATTGCTTAGCTACAATCTAACTTTCTTTTTCAGGATGTAATTTGCTAAGCAAAAAACAAATGCAGGAAAACAAAAGGAAGCCTTCTGCACCTTCAAGATAGTGACTGATCTTGGTACTGAATGTTTATTCTTCTGGGTATTTTTTTCAGGTTATACAACACATGGAGGGTATAGGCACTTCTGAATACAAATGATAATAATTTTAGTGAGAAAGAAGAGAATGAAAAAATAGATCCCTGAGAAAAACAGAACTACAAAATTTACCAGTAAAACCAGCTAAAACAGGGAAAAGAAAAATCAAGGGAAAGTGGTTCAGGTCTTCACAGAAGAAATTGCACAGAGCTTGCACTGGAAGAGATATCATTATCTACAGAAGGAAGAGAAATGCTAGACAAAGGTGACTGAATAGCTTGACATGAAAAAACACCCGATGTTGCGTGAGTGAAATCTACCCAGTTACTCAGGATTGATTTTTATATCATCAACCAAAGGAAAGAAGACAATCAATAGCAAGAAATAGATGCAGATATAATGAAAAGGTCATATAGGCTTCATTTTATACATTTTCTCTTTTAAAATGTTTCACGTAAAGGAAACGAGTAATGCACAGGAACAAAGCCTATCACCAAATTTTGATAAGTAAAGCACTTGCAAAGTTAGCCTTAACTTAGCCAATGACTAGAAGAGCACTGAGGCATTTTACTGTACAACTGTGGAGCAAATTTAATAAAAAAATGCAAGATATATGCCATGTCTCTTGGAAAATGAGCTATTGTAGTTCTGTTTCTTTGTTGGAAAGCAAATTTTATGAGTCATCAGTAGCACACAGACATGAGCAAGTTTTGCACTCTGTTAAAATTGTACTRATTAATTTTTTTAAGCTTATGTGAGGAAATAGGCATTTCTGTTTAGCCTATTGAAAGCTTGTAAATGATAATGCATGACTTTATTATGGATTTGTAACATAAGAAACAAAAAGGGTATATCCTATAGCTCAAACTTTTACTACAAAACATAAAACTTACAGTCTTTCTACTGTTCTTCCTAAATTCCTTAGTCCAGATGGGGATCATCTGAAAGGGCTCAGGGAGCTAGCAGTGGTATACTAGAGGTTATCAGTTCAGCTGTGAGTGGCTGCTTGGAGAGGCAGCTAGGGTCCTGTCCCTGAAAAACTGAAACATTATAGATGGTGCTCTTACACATGTTCTCAGTAAAGAGTGGATGCGTAGGAGGTCCTACAGTGAGTAGGATGATGCAAGCAGGTGTTCCCCCCACCTTTATTTTAAATGAAGATACTTCTTCAGCCTTTGAAAACCAGGAGAAAATGTGCTTTTCCCATAGGCAGATAACATTTGCCTATGGAAATTTAGAATTTAGATTAAAATAAGAGCCTGTCTAAAGCACAGCCAACTACACCTACCATGTGTTAGTGGCTTTACAGGACAGAAAAAGAATAAAAATCAWCCCACAGGCAAAACTCCTTCTCTTTATGACTTTTACAACTCACTTTACTGACCTAAAACCATAATGATGGCACACTTCTTAGCTCTAAAACKTCATGAAAAGTGTAGATTCGGATGCTGACAGACAGCTGACGAGAACAGAAATGCATAAAGTTGTGGAAGATGCAAATGAGGGGGGAAGATTTGGCTAACAGTCATTGGTACTCCACTCATCCTTTGATGGGCTAGAATCCCCKTGGATCTCAAACTGCAGACTATGGCTGTATTAATCTAACAACATAACCTGCTTTCAAAATTCACACAGGGCCTAACATATGTCATATTCACACTTAAAAGATTGAGCTCTTCTGAAAATTGAGCCCTATGCTTGAACTGTGTTCCTCTAAAAATACCTGATGAGAATTCAGGACCAGAAACTTTATGCAGGATAGACAAGAAAAGCTGAAGATACTATAAACAGTGCAATTTTACAGGAAGCTTCTCGTTGTTCAAGACATATTCTTATTCAGTGAATTYGGAGTCAAAAAGGCACAGCATGATCATTGCCACAAGTTCAAGGAAGTCACCTCACAGATCCATACTTGATGGATATCTACATCCGTGATTTGATCAAGCTACTTTTGATTTGGGTGCTTCAGTAGCCATATGCATTAATTCTAACAGTTGGCAGATCTTAAGGAGACTGACTATTCAGTCAGTGCGTATGTGCACACATATTCTTCCAGACAGTCTGCACACTGTAAACTTTCATTGAGGAAACTGGAATTGATTGAATGTTGACTGCTGCATGAACTTTTGCCTTCTAAGATGATAATTTTTTGACTTTGTGCAGATTTTGTTTCCTCTAATATAAAATAATAGCCCTTATCTCTTCCAAAAGCCAATCGTATCCTGGGCTGCATAAAAAGAAGCGTGGCCAGCAGGTGGAGGGAAGAATTCTCCCCTTCTATTCTACTTTGCTCTGCTCTGCTCTGCTCTGCTCTACCCTACTCTCATGAGACCCCACCTGGAGTAGTGCATCCAGTTCTGGGGTCCCCAGCACGAGAAAGACATGGGCCTGTTAGAGCGGGTCCAGAGGAGGGCCACAAAAATGATGAGAGAGCTGGAAGACCTTTCCTATGGAGAAAGGCTGAGAGAGTTGGGATTGTTCAGCCTGGAGAAGAGAAGGCTCCAGGGAGACCTTATTGCGGCCTTTCAATATATAAAGGGGGCTTATAAGAAAGATGGGGACAGACTTTTTRCCAGGGCCTGTAATGATAGAACAAGAGGTAACAGTTTTAGGCTAAAAGACAGTAGATTTAGATTGGATATAGGGCAGAATTTTTTTATGATGAGGGTGGTGAGACACTGGAACAGGTTGCCCAGAGAAATTGTGGAAGCCTGTGATGGTGTGCTCCCCCTGCCCCCGACCTGACCTTTTCCTGTAACCCTGCTCAAGCGATAACCACCTGTGGCGATCGTGATGGATGTGTCTGGTCGTGATGGATGCATCCAGCTCAAAGTGGATTAGGGGGAGACAGATAACAACACAATAGGCAATGCGTCCACCTAACCACCGTGCTGGTCAATGTCCGACTCAAGCCAAATTTGGAAGAAACTAACGCCTACAGTCGGTATGTAAATATGACTATGAGTCAATCATCTTACCCCCATAAATAGTGGGCAGCCCAAGAGCCCTTGGAGCTCTCCTGCTCGGCAGCGGGCTGCACGCCAGGATCTCCCCTTGAGTAGGGACACCTTTCAAGGTTACTCCTCAAGGTTGAGAGATTCCTTGCTGCAACAGATCCTCAGTAAGTGACTAATAGCATGCTAAACTTGGAAATCTTAACTAAGTGATGTAAAGGATTGATTGCGCATATATAATCCTTTAGACATAAACCGTTGACCAAGGGACTAGGATTGGATCCAGCTGCACCTAGACTCCTCTCTGAGGAGGAGTTTAGAAAGCAAAGGGGTCCTTTCTGAACCTCATGACTCAACAGGAGGGTCTCCCTGACAGTTTTGTCTGACCCTGTCCTCCATGCAGTGAATAATCAAGTGTACCTTGCCATCGAATCTTGTTAACTCACTGTTGCATTTACTTTCAAACTTTGTTAAATTGCTGTCTTGCATCAATAAACATATTGCTGCTTCTCTCTCACAAGTGAAGTGCATCTCTCCTTCTCACTCCATCCGCAACAAAGCCCCATCATTGGAAGTGTTCAAGGTCGGGTTGGACTGGGCTTTGAGCAACCAGATATAGTGGAAGATGTCCCTGCCCGTGGCAGGGGGGTTGGACTGGATGATCTTTAAAGGTCCTTTCCAACCCAAACCATTCTATGATTAGACATAAGATTCAATTGTATTGACACATGAACAGGGATGTTTCATTAATTGTTACGTTCCTTAAAATGCCTATAATGGAAAGTAATGTATCAATGGAAATTATATTTTACTTATTCAGCAGAACCACTAAGTACTGGTGCTTATTAATTTCAAATGTACAACTCTAAATTACAGGAACATTCATTAGGATAAAATATTTTTTTCTCAATCATATTTCTTAGTAATTAATCATGAAAAGGTATATTCACAGTTTTGYAACAGCTGTCAAAGAATGTAAGAGTTAGCAGAGAATACTGGACTCATCATAACCTGTATACTTGTTTTTCACTAATCTGCCTGTGTTTAAGGCCTTTTTTTCTCCACTGTCACTTTCTATCAGTTACAATTTACATTATTCATTACAAAAATTCATTACAAAAGCTATTGAAAATAAAACTAATGATATCAAGTTAAAGCAGAAAATTCCCAGACTTCAAATATGAAAAATAATTTCTGATTCGGCTGAAAGGGGAAATGCAATATAAAACAGAAGAGTTTATCTGAACCTAGAAAGCAAACAGTTTTAGGGTGAGTAATGTATGACTTTACAATAAAAATCCCGTGATAAAATGAAACAGAGTTACAAGTGGATGGCACTTGGTTAATTCTTCTTTTTTATGTCATTTCCTTATCAATTTAACACGACTAAACCAGATAATATATGACGTGACAAGTTAATTCTTCTATGACACTACAGTACAGGAACATTATGTAATCTTATTCAGCACTTTGGTTATTAAAATGCACTTTTAATTTCATGCTTTATATGTTGGGCCTTTACTCATAATTTGAACTAGTACCTTCTGTCTTACAGATTGCCTTTTCTTAGCATTTAACAATACAATTTATATATGCTAGCTAGTTTATCACTGCTCTTCTACTGCCAGATAGTTTGCTAACCTGTATTATCCACACTTCACATAGGAAACTACTGATGGATATATATGAAATAACTTCATATATTGAATATGGCAGTACATGGAAGAGTGGAATAGTTAGGACTGCAACCAAAGCTACACAATTTTTCATCTTTGTTCACCCCATGCTTCCTTCCTCTGCCCCATAGGCTGAGTTAGATATATGTACTCACTGTGATACCCTTTCCGGCTTTATGTATAGCCCTTACCATGAATTCACAAAAAAAAAATCCGTCTGGTATGTGCTCTAAGGCATTAAAATCCAAAGTGTTAAGGCTAATATRTGACAGATGTTATTCATGTTTTGTTAAGCAAGAGAGTTAAATTTCATTTCTCAGGAAGTTGCACCAAAACCTTTAGTTCTGGCCCTTGTTCTGGAAAGGAGAACTACTTGCTAGTCACTCTTTAGCTCTTGTGAATTTTCTTCTGCACATTAGTGCAACTCCAAAAGAGGATTTAACATTTCTGGCAAACTAAAACATTTTTATTTTTCAGTTTCAGAGTCCTTCCTAGGTTAAAAATCACGCTCCTTGCTCGATTTGCCACCCCTTGGGAAAAACATATTAGGTATCAGGAGGCAGCCACTTTTTTTATTGTTGAATCTTATTCTTTTCACATTATTCCTATTTTAACTCAGACAAATAAAACATAGTTTTCTTCTTCCATGATTAGAAAACAAGATTTTTGATTCTCAGTTGATGAGGTTTTGTACTACTGTGTGAATCACTAGGATTTCTGCATTATGCTACAGTAGTTACACTGACCATCTCTTCTGTTTAACTTTCATAGTGATGTTTCACTGTGCAGTGAAGTTGATATTACAAATTTTAAACAGACACCTGACTGTAGCGTGTACGCTGTACTCACTGAACACCATTTCAGTAGTGACGATTTTGGAACCTGCCTGACAGCAGCCTATTTTCAGACACCTTAAGATGTATCTTTCTAAAAGCCCTCTTTTATAAGGAGTGGTTTATCTACACATATTTTAGGCTCCTGGTAYGTCAAAGGAACTTTTCCAAGAACTTCTGAAAGTTTCTGAGCATTTCTCTTCATTATCATGTATATTAAAAATTAAGAGAGTTTTCACAGAAAAATACACACCAGAAAGCTTCAAATGTTTTCCTCAAATTTTCTGTATGCAAATTTTACTTTCTAATTTTCTATTATTTCTTATTCATACCCCAGTTACTTCAATCCAGTTAATAATTACACAGTTACTTCAGTGATATTATGCTTTTGTCTTTAATACCAATTCAAAATTAGAAATTTAATCAAATGTTATCTATTTCCAATCAATGTGTTTATTTTTCATAGTACTTTATATATACTGTGGTGATTATAATTTAAGTAGACATGAACTTTTTAAAAATCTTTAATAAATAGAAAGTTATGAACATAAAATTAAATGTTAATGAAAAATTATCCCTTATTTAGTTTTGTAAATCTAACATTCTCCAAGAAATTATTAATTGATTTAATCTAACTTTTCTTGTCTCTTTTACACCTTTCTTGGCATAATTTCTCATTTGATAACATAAGCAGCGCCCAAAGATAATATGCAATAGAATATTAGGCTGTCTTTCCATGTTAGTGGGAAAAAACTTATTTTTAGTTGTACTAAGACCATGTAAGACATGCTTCTGTTACTCATAAGGGTTAAGTGCAGATTTAGGCAAAGCCCATATGAACAGCACCCCAGACATATTTCTCTGAGTCACACTACCTTTTATGGTTTCTAAGTGTTTTCTGGGTTCTCTAAAGGAGATTTTTTTTTCCACCGGGCTGTATCAGATTAAAATTGTGCTCCTTGCACTGGCTCAGCTGTGCCAGACATGACCGAAGAGGGGTCAGAGAGCTTTGATCCTTTGCTCCATACCACTGAACTGCTCACAGAACACAGCACATGGACTCCCGATACTGCCTTCCAGCATCAAAGTATATCCATGCAGATGATCCAGGGGATTCTGGTGCTGATGAACAGATACATAGTTTAAGTAGCATGGATAAAGGAGACAAATTCAGGATCTATATTCAGAATCAATTCAGTGGACTATGTAGGGAACCAGAGTCTGGCATCCCTGCAAGCACCCTGAATCATTCATTTCTCCCTTGAACTTAGGCATCACAATATGCAAAGTGACTAAACTAATTACAGAGTGTGTCCTCCATCCACAGTAAAGGACGACTTTAGCTTTCGGTTGTTAAATAAAGTGGTTTTGGAGAGAGTCAGTCGTTCCTACTTTGTAGAGTCAATATGAAATTCTAGCTAAATGAAAAGTTGAGGAAAAAACAACATTGTTGAATTTTTTTTTCTCTGTGTTGATCTCATTCAGACTTGGCTTTTTGCCTGGTCATTTCTTGGTGCCCAATGGGAAACATCAAGGAGGCTGATGCATCAGCTTTCACTATCTGCAAACTAAGAAGGAAGAAAAAGACCAATTTCATGGCACAAAAAGTCTAAAGTGATAGTGAAGGCAAAAGGTTCCAAATGCCGTTACCTGCTGTCAGAAATGGATCTTTAAAAGCAGATAAAAGCTGATCATGTCCCTAAAGCAAAATAAACCAGGGGATGACAGGAAAAGATATTTATAGGGAATGAAAGGAAAGTGCTTTGCTTTGGAATCGGGCCATAAGGGAAAGTGCAGCTAAGGATAATTCATTTTACAATCTTCCCGAGGCTGTATTAGTCCTCTTGCAGTTTTGCAGAATAATAGAACTAAAATGTTCTTTCCTGGAGCTGTGGGTTCAGCTTCATTAGGTCTTTTTTGTATACTGGCATTTAGATAGCAGGGAGATATGTCCCTTTTATCACCCAAAATGGACAGATACAAGTAATTAGGTTACCTGTTCTAATATGTGGAAGGATCAGCTAAGCTTAAGGGTGTAGTGCATTTGTTTCTTTAGGAATAGCCCACTGCTTTTTTAGGAATTATGTCAACTAACTCTTATAAATCCAGTTGGTCGTACTTGGAAATTTTTGTTAACAGGCCTGATCCAAAGTCCACTCAAACAGGGAGACTGTCACTGCCATCACCATTGCTGCCATCACTGATGTCAGCTGGTTGTGAAGCAAGCCCTAGGAGATCACAGAATGGTGATTATATTTAAAAAACAAAACAAAACAAAACAAAACATACTTGCATTTGAATCTTGGTGCATTACATATTTATAGAGGTTAATTAAAATCTAAATTCACTGTGAATATCCCAGATTTCAGTGGTATTTTAGATCTATACCCAAATACAACCTCTTAAATACTTATTTAATTAAGAAAACATGTTTAAAAGTAATTTTCCAAAAAACTGTAATGCATATTGTTCAGTTACTGTATTTATAAGAGTGTCAGCTTATTTTTTACTCCTGTCAATATTTAAAAAGAAGCTAAGCCACATTAAAAGTCTCTACATTATTTTGACTAATCAGTCTACTTAAACAACAATGAAGTTTAGTCCCATGTTTTAAAAAGTGTTTAGGTGGGATGAGCTGGTGATCAACTTGAGAATAGTTTTAAAATATCTTGCATGTTCATGAATACTAAACAAATTAGTTGTTGAGGGAAACATATTGCCACAACATTTGCAAAATCATCAAGAGAAAATTAAACTTGATTCATAATTTTAGCTTTGATTTAATAAAGCATGGAAACATATGCTTAAAGCTAAGCATGTTCTATCATACTTTGCTTAATCCTGTCTGTAATGTGCAGCCAACATGAATGAGTAAGTTAAAATAGAGAATATGCTAAGAAAAGGGATGCTGCAGCGTAAGATTTCAAGTATGAGTTTACATCTTTTGAGAAGATGGGCAGAGGGAAGTGGAAATCTGTCAAGAAAACTAAGGTACTAGGAGACAGTGATATGATAATGGCAGACTTAAAGACCTGTCTGAAAATGAAGATCATATACAATGTGTTTGTTTGATTTTTCTTAATGTAAAACAGATGGCATCTGGATGGACAAGAAACACAAGTTTATGTCAYGGTCAGGAACTCCATCCATCTTACTACTGGCATAGACTTGGTAAAGTCAAGTCAGTCTCTAAGTGAAGAACAAGGGGAGTAAAAAATCCTCCCTCTGAGGAATTTATGTTGAGCCAGGGAGATTATACAAAGGTAAAAATGATGTTAGATCTTGAAAAATACACTTGTAAGGGAAGATGTGCCAATAAAAAGAACAAAGGAGTAAATATTACTCCTTTATTAGAAATTTCAGCCATGTTCATGCGGCTAAAGAAGTGAATGTTAACAAGAGTGGGTCAAGGCCTCAGCCTGAAGTATGGGGAAAAAAAACAGGTTTGGATTAATTAGATGTTTTCAGCAAACTGGATTTGAGGAACTTTTCTTAAGGTACTTGAAAAAACCCAAACCACCACTCTGAAGGAGTCTTAAAATACAAATGCTAAATGACTGCAGAAGGACTACCACGTAATATATTTACAAAAGGGAAGAAAGAACTGGCTGAAAACTACAAATCTRTCAGTGCAAGTTCAATTCCCAGGACAAACATCCAAAAAACAATGGAAAAAATACTCCAACTAGTTGTAAGCATCCTAAATGAAACAGAGATGTTAGGAAAACAGAGAAGTTAGAACATAGACATTTCAAGAACAATTCACTCAGAACAATCTCATTCAATTTTTTTTCCTAGGATAGCAGAGGTTGTAGATTGGGTCAGTCAGATGTTTTGACTTAAGTAGATTTCTGATTCTGTTTTATATAACATTTTCTCATAATAAAATTTTGCAAGGTGAATGCAAAGCTTTTGAAAATTCATTCTCAGAAGGCTGACATCAGTGGTCTGGTAACTGGAAGAATGCCAGGGTTTCATAAGGATTACATCTAAGCAGAAAACAACYGCTTAACAACATTTTTTCTATATAAACATAGTTGTATATACACAGACTTAAAATATACACATTTTATTCTCCTGCTTCTATCTGATTAGCTTCAAATAGGAATATTTTTGCTATTTATCTGAGCTAGTGTCTGCTGTGCTTTGTCTAGTGACTAAAAGATTAAGATCTCAAAAAGCTGAATATTTCATTCTAAAGAGATTAATGGCAAGTCCTCATTAAATGCTTCATCTTGGGGTTGAAAACTCGTGAGACAGTGATAAAACTCATGAGACAGTGAATGAGACATGAAGCAAGTGAACTCATCTTTACTGACACTGTAGTGTTTATAGGTTACCAAAGACAAATTTACTCCACTTTTATTTTGCAGTGATTTCTAATCTTGTATAGAAATATTTTACAGTTTTCTGTAAAAACAACAAAACACAACAACAACAACAACAAAAGGGTTTTCATTATTCATATTCAAACCCTAACTTGAAGGYTTCAATCCCATGCTCATATGTTTTGGTGGCAGTACAGCTCTAGGCGCTGCTTTTCAAGTAAACTTCCAAGTGTTGAAGGAAAAACGAAGCCTTACCTCTGTGAAGGATTAATCTGGCCACCGGAGGGCAGTGCTGCTCTTCACAAGCTCATTTTTTTTTTTCCTCTGCTACTTGGAAGAAAAAAAGACAAGCGTAACAAACCTGGGTTTCAGGGTGCAACTCTGGAAAGAGCACCTTTACTGCTGTCCCTAATATTGCACCAACAGCTTAGAATAGGGAAAACACACAGAAACGTTCCCACGCTAAGCTATGTTCTGGTTGTAGTTAATTAACCAGTGGGTAGGCAGCTATACATTACACACGTATGCTTTTTGGGGGTGCTTCAGCAATTTACAGTTTTCCCCTGTTTTGACTATATTAAGTCTATGCAACTTTGACAGAAATAATAGATCTCAGTTTGAGCTACACAAAAATGGAAGAATTTAACAATAAAGTATATTCCTGAAAGCGACAGCCTTGATTTCCTGCTCCAGAGCACTGTTGTTGCTGTTTTATTGTTATTGTTAGTTATGAAATTTTAGAAAACTGCTGCAAACAAACTTTTTTTCTGAAAAAAGTTGCAGTTACCAGAAATTGTTCCACTTATGCTTTAAGCATTACATTTTGGCCTCTGAGTAATTGCCAAAATTATTTGGTTCTTTCATTCACTTGGAAACTGATGATCACATATGCTATGCGAGAACAATTCTGCTTCTTGATAAAATGATTGCCATTTCATAAAAAAATCAGGAAAAGCAACGCATTCCAGATGGCTGCATGAGCTCCTTGGGTATGAATCTTTCAGTAATGCGTGCGCCTATGTATCTGCAAGATTCACTTTCTATTCAAATCCTTGAAAACAAAGTAACATACCAACAAAAATTAATTGAGGTTATTTTTTTTGAAATCTTTCCATTTAAGAAAGATTAAAAAAGGGGTAAAAGCTAGTGTGCTTTTTTATTCAGAGAAATAGAGATACTTTTTCTTGCAGCATTAATTCTCACCTTCAGTACTGCACATTAAGATGAGACAAGCATTTCTTAGGTTCTGCTTTACCTCTATCTGTGTAAATACTGCTATTTTATCAACTTCAAATGTGTGAAGGGGTTTACAATGGATTATAATCACTCAGGCTTTCCAGCACTGAAAAATAAAGCTTCAAAATTTTTTCTTCATGGAAACCTTGTTTACGAAACCCAGAAATACCCCAAAAAGCTTTCTAAGATGGCAACCTCTCCAGCGTGGTGGTGATTTTATGCGCAATTTAATGTAGTCTTCTCTACAGGATTTTTAACAAAGTCCAAGCAAGCTCATCAACAGTGGTAGATGGGAAGCAAGGTTGAATACAACAGAGGAGATTTCTATGTAGATCATTATTCCTGGGCAGAACAGAATGAGAGCTGTCCTGGGGAAAGAGATATGGTCACATAGGTTTCAAAAAAGGGTATTAATTACAAGAAAAAGAATGACCTGTTTGTGAACTGATAGCCTTTGTTTGTTTGTTTGTTTATTTTAATTGCTAAATTAAATTGCTGCTTGAAAAATCATTTCTAGGGAGAATTTCTCAAAGATAAGTGAATCCAGTTGTACTCTGACTACATCTGTCTGTTTCTCGTTTTTCACTCACTCTTGCTCATATCACCATTTTTTAAAGGCTTTGGATATGGAAACTGTAACTCCCTGTTGGCACCACCTGAGCTTCTCACAGCTGCAGAGGCAAGACTACTCTGATACTAAATTAGGACAAGTTTTGCATGGTAATGACAAGGCTCAAAATTCAACTTGGTGCATCTCCCAGCACTTTTATATTTTCACCTTCCAGCCTGCTCCCTCCATCCCCAGCTCAATTCTAATAAGATCACTGTGTCTTCCAAATTCACTGATTTTTTAGCTCCACAACAAATTCCACTCTTATTTTTGCATGTTTTCATAATGATGGACCACAATCAGAAGCCATGAGGAGAAAGACAGACACTTTATAAAGAATAATTCTATTTCATTTTCTTACTGCTAAGGGGTTCTAAGCTGACAAGCTGCAATTAATTAGTAAATAAGAAAACTCAGCTCACTTCTCTTAACCTTTGAACAAGAAGCATGGAGAGCTAAAAAGCCACAAATCCCCTGCAAAATGTCCTTGATATCTCAGATGCTATTGACATCATCAACAACAATAAGGGCTTTGATTTGAAGCAAAATAAGAGGAAAAATAGCTGTCAGTTTATAAACAGTATCTCTGTAACTCATGTATCTACTTGTGTCTTTTTCTTACTCTTCTATTGCTTCAGCCTTATTTTAAATTAGGGTTCAATTTTTCTTGCAAAGAAGGCAAGTGGAATCTGCTGATACAGCTGTAGGTTCCACTAGCACATGTAAACTCTTCTAAAGTTTCATATACACTCATCTCCCTATCTTCATCTCTTGTTGCGTATGCCGTGCTATGCCTTGATTTTGCCTCAGAATTTGCTGTGACTTGAAAGTAGGTGTGTTAATCATTTTTGCTTATTGCTCTGTACACAGCTTCAGTATGAATGGCTGTGTACACTGTTAAAAATCTTGTTATGGGTGGAAGGGACCACACCTTATACATAGAGCCAAGAATTTATTGTTAGCCTAACAAAATCCTCACACTCTAATGAAAATGAAGCAGTAGTTAATCCAGTTACAGAATACTAATGGTCATAGTTCAAACTAGTAAAGAAAAAACTCACTGACAACAATACCCTTCCAACAGTTGTACAGGAAGGCTTACTAGTTATCTATGCCTCTAATGTGTTATGCTCACCTCTCCTCTGGCTGCAAGGGTCAATAGTGACAGTTTTTTTAAAGCAGAGAGATGCAGGGTAACATCAGCATCCCAAATTCTTCTCAGGAGACTGATGCTGATGGTGGATTTTCTTTTCGCCACCTGTTCCCTCCCCCCAGCTCCCAGGGAAGGGGTGAAAGCTGTACCTGCAGCCCCCTATACCCTCATGGACCATTTGTCCGGCAGGCACTGCCTGGGGCTGTCAGCCCCTTCCCCGGCGGCACTCACAGAGCTGGAGCTCAGACAGGCTGGGCAATGGGCACTTGGCCACGGGGCGCCTGGTAAACCCAGCTCAGCCCCGCTCAGGCCAAGGGCAGCCCAGCCCAGTGCTGCACAAGCAGGGCAGTGCAAATAACACCTATAAGAAAAAGATATTACTGACAGTTCTAAGTGGGTTATGTGAGGTTGTCCTAAGGCTCACCTAATAATGACTGTTGCCATTTTTTGTTTGTGCTATCTCTAAATATAATGTATGCTTTTTGATAATACATTCAGGGGTCATTAGAAAAGAATTTTTCATTGGCTACAGTAAGAAAATATTCTGTTCTAAATATAAATGATGTCTATTTTAATTACTGGAGTAACCATTAGAACACCGACTCACTCTAATGTTTTTTAGACAGAGGAAAAACTGAACAAACACCAGAGATACCTGAATTTGTATTACAAAGTTGATTTTTTCTAAAGTTAATAGCAAAAGTAGAATGAAAAAAAAAATATCTTTTTATATCTTTTAAACCCACTGTAATTAGTTACCTTTTGCAAAGCAGCAGGAACAGCTTTTCTTCCACAGTCAGGCTACTCCCATCAGTGGATCCAGAAGATGTACATATGGAAAATGATAGGTTGTATTATCTTTTTTAAGAAAGTCTTTGGAAGAGAAGATTTAGCACGTACAGTCAGTAATGAATCTAGAAGAATAAATTAGCTCAGACTGGAAAAAAGGATATTACTTTGCATTTCTCTTACTTAAGTGACATTATTTAACTTGGGAAAACTTTCTCTCCCTTTCCCCTTCCTTTCTTCCTCCCCCCAAAATCATCCCATGAAGGACTCCAAGTCTTCACCCTCTCTGATAGGAAGATCACTCACTGGGCTACCACTAACTATGTAAAAAATATTTACTTTGATCAGCCTGTGGCCATTGCAGGAAAAATGACTATCTTTCATCCGTATAAATGCAGGTACAAACTGTCTGTGAATATGTATACACTGAAGTTAATAAAAAGTTTCTAACAAGCATAGACATTACTTTCTGAGAGAGTCTTACAAATATAGTCAAGAGATGGCAAAAATGGACTTGTCTTAAAAAGGTAAGTAATCAGTCTATGAAGAAAAAGTATGTTGGCATTGCCCATGGTAGCAGACGCCTGCAGCTCCTGTCACAGAAGTTCCGAGCAGTCATCGACCAGCTGTCGTTCCAGCTTTCCTGGATCAGAATTTCCTGGGCCAGTTATGATATCTGTTACAGAATACTGTATTTGAATACTACTAAAATGGCTTTGTTTTCAAAGAGGCTGAAGTGGCTACCTGGCGTTCTTTTAGATACTTCCAAAGCATTTGAGGCTAACATGTTACATATAGGCCTTCCTATGTGGTCTATAGAAGAACAGAATGTCCTTCTGAATTCTCATTTGAATAGAGAAAACATTATAATAGGCAACAACGTCTTTGGCTATTTTTGGAAGTTTTCATTTCATTTTGTTTCATTTCAATCCATAGGCACAGAAAATGGAATTATGTAATATAGAATACTTTTCCCACTAGACTTTGGGAAGTATGGTACTTTAACTGAGGAACCACTGGAAGATAAAAACTGTTTTTCTATCACTGCAGTAAACCCAGGAGTGTTATCTCAGGCACTCAGCAAGAATGTGGTSATGATTGAGCTATCCTTCGATAAAGTACATTCTTCTATAATCTTCACTCCAAAGACCATTAACAACATAAAGTTCACATGAGGTGATAAAATTTACGAACAACTACCTACTTTTTTCATGCAAAATAAAGGAGGATATAATATACCTTCTGAGATACACACTTGCTAACTATCTGAAAAGCCAAAGGTTGCCAGATGGGCATTTTCACATTAATTACAAATTTAGCACAGTCTACCAGTTACAGAATTTCAGACATTTTTCCCCAGCTGCCCCATGAATTCTTTCTGGAAATGTAATGACAGCATAAATAGAAATGCACTAATGCTGTAGAGTCTGCTGGGTCTCTTTGGCTAGTGATTCTTTAGGGGCATCTTGGTAAGCAGAGCACTCAAGCTAGCACACACGTATTTGAATAGCCTGATGATCTTCAATGCCAGTTGCATCTGCATTCATAGAAATTAGGTCTCATCAAACTAACTTGCTATCTTTCTTTACTAAGATGTCCAGGTGGATGGATAATATTAGTAACATTGATGACTCGTGGAAGACAGGCTTTAGTGCTACTGAACAGAATGAGCAAAATTTAGGTTTATACAGAATTAGTAAGGTTTATATTAGATGTGCACATATCTAAATGATGGATCTCAAAGACATTCTGAGCTAGCATTCTTGGCAATGTTGCAGTCTTTCAGGACTTTCCCACCTTTCCCTACTACTCTGCTAATGCCAGTCAGAGATCAGACTATGAAAAAATACTCTTTACCAACTGTATAAAAGTGCACCAAAGACACACTCACCTCTGGGATACAAGAGGAAGCTTTTTTGTCTTTTCAAACTCTCTGGCTATTGTGATGTCCACTAATCACTTTTTAAAAAAATTTCCTTTAATTTAAATTAAGGCTTCTGGACCATGACATGGGACTTGAGGAAAATAGACAAACAAAAACCTTATTTGGTGTCATCAAACTTCAGCTGACATTACATTTTTCCTCCATGATACCACAGATAAACACAAGGGTATTGTATCAGGCATAAGAAATACTAAACATTACAAAAAATGCGCAATAGCCAACAGAAAATAAGAAAGAATGTTCTTTCCCTCTAGTACTGAAACTAAATATGTGCAATGGGAATGAGCTATGTGATTTGATATGACTTCTGGAAAAGGTCAATCATATTTCACATTTCAGTCAGGTTTTCAGCGTGACAAGACCCTGGATGTTGTATGCAAGTTTTCCACTTAAATATTTTTCGTTTTCACCAAAGATTTTAACCACTTTTGTTTCCATTAAAATTCAAGATGATTTCCCCAAAGAAATATGGTCCTCTTTTTTTTGACTAACACTTTTTTTTGGTTAGTCTCTTTTCCTGACTGAATGTTCTTGCTTTCTACATAACTTAGACATTACATTGCATAAGGTCGTATTCAAAACAACTTGTGAACTCTGAGAATTCTCTCTTTCCAGGATCTGGGCTATTGAAAGACCTCATGACTGCATAACTCTGACTGTTCACTCAACTCCTGCTTCGGTTTTGGCCTAACACACATGCTAAGGCCTGATGTATGCCGGGTGCAGCGCCGTTAGGTCAAAACCAGAGCAACTTGTAGGCTGGTTGCAATGGACAGGAAGGGATAGAGGTGACTATGCAGCCATTATCACCAGCAGCTTGCTGTCTCCTGCAGATATCACCTCCTGCATTCTTGTATAGTAATTGTCTGGAAGTTTCTTCAGTATTCACTAACTAATGGGTATGGTATAGACCAAACTTCCAAGCTGGAAGGTATAAATACACCAGCTTACCCAAAAAAGCTTTTGAAGCAGATCCAACAGCAGCCGGACTGCTGAGGCTTTCATGTTTCCCGGAGCGATGCAGGGGAGGAGGAGGAAGAATGAGCACTCTCACCATTGTCTAGGGAACTATTTTGCTCACAGACGTGCAAGTTAGGAATTAGAGAACTTGTAAGAGAATTCATGAATTAAAGAAATAATGAATTAGTGAATTCATGTGTTAGACTAGTCTGTACAAAAGGAATTGAGTCACTGTTTGTCTTGTTTGGTTTTATTTTTGCTAATGAGTTCATAAAATAAAGCTTAATTTACAGAGTACATGGTCCTGTAAATTTGAGATATTCAAACGGACTGTGACAATAATGTTCAGTAAAATAGGACCTCGCATTCCTCTGGTGCATAGATGGTATTGTGTTTAGAACAAATAATAATACTATGAATGTTCATATTAACTTTATTATTAGTTATCATTAGTAGCAAGAGCCAAGTAAAGTTGTTAATGATTGCTGTATTCACAGACCAGGTGGAAAGGCAAGATAAGGAGCCCTTGGAACAGCTGCCTCCAGGCTGGTATTGCACAAATTTGAGCAAAGGTTGGCATATCATGTTATAAAAGTCTGAGATGGTTCCCAAGCAACCTGTTAAACATGCTTATAATGCACCGTGCTCCATACTGCCTGTAGAGTAAATAAATCTGTCCTTGGCCTAGCGGGCAATTTCTTTTTTACTTTTCCTGTTCATTTACTCAGCCTTAAACCCTGCGAACAAAGATGACAGTCCCTTGCAGCCTTAGACCTTCCCCCAGCAGTCCCTGCCCTTACTTCAGAAACTGGTTAATATTCAATGGGCTCATCTCCCCTGTCAGGTTTGGGAAGGTCAGTTTTGAAGATTAACTCTCAGATGAGACCTTCCGAAAGTCATCAGTATTTCTGTTCCATAATCCTGTGAGCTGTCCTGAAAAAGAAGTCTGAGCAAATTACACCTCCTCCACCGTTCACAATCTGTTTTTAGTCAAGACCAGCAGCTCAGAGTGAATTTGATGTTTTTATGCTGGGCCTGAGGTATGTATTATTTATAGATATCTTAGCCAAGAATTTCTAAAGTGGTCAAGTTTAAAAATAATGCTGGAGTCCCCCCACCCCACCCCCAGTACACAGGTTACTAATGGGATTTCAGAAAAGGGCATGACCTCTCATCATATCAATATTTGATCAGGCAATAAATGCGGCTTGCTCAGAAACTCAAGGCTGGCAGAATTCTCAGTGGTTATGTTCTGTATGTTAAAATGATAGCAAATCATTTTAGTGTGTACTGGTGATACAACAGAAGCTACGCTGTTCTCTTAGCCCCTATATATTCTTCATATAGAATGTAATATCTGAGCATCTCAGAGCACCTTTGATTTAAGTCTTGTACCTATGAGCAGTTATATTTCTCTCTTTCTAGCCTTCCCCTATGATCCTGGAAGAGGTACCTATTTCTGGGAATGTTTTTTTTATTAGTGTTAACCATCACCTATATTACTGTAGTTTTTTGCATCTTTAATTATGGGCCAATACCCCTTTGTAGCGAATACTGTACAAATACAGAAAAAGAGCTCCCAAGCTATAAAAAGCTCCAAGCTAAGTATGAGACTGTCAGTAATGACAGACATAGGGAAATGAAGAGAAAATGAGACATTTTGGTCCGTTTAATACATGTTGATGGCAACACACTAAGATCTTAATACTTCTAAACAGAGTTGCTTGCAGAGTTGGGTACCAAAGAATAAGGCCGCAGAGGGTGTAGAAAGAAACAATCATATATGAGGAGTTGCTAGTCTAGTGAGTAAATATTATAGAGATTTTTCAAAGAAAAAAAAAGCTGAAAAATATCTGAAGCCTAGAAAAATACTTAAAAATGTCGAGACACTTTTTGCTCGACGGTCCAGGATTATTCTCCATTTTCAGCAGTGAACTTAATAGAGATTAATAGCATAAACAAAGAACTCCCATGATACCAGAACTTACTCTCTGTGAGAAATGAAGCAGGAAGAATAACCCTTGAAGTGATGCATTATTTAAGCACTGACCTGTGCAATGGTAACCAGCAGTTTGACAAATAAAAAAAATAGCATAGATTTCTGGGTCACACTTTGCAGGGAGGATATTCTGAAATACTGCTCTGTACAATAAGATTATGGGACCAATAATGATTTTTTCTGCATTCTTTCCTGAGTCATCTTTGCCTAATAAACAAATCTGAAATTACCATTCCTGCAGTTTCAGCTAGGAATCAGACTGTCTGGATAGTGTATTCTTGGATCAGTCCTAATAACTATATTTCTACATGTATGTACAATAGCACTTAAGCAATCCCATCCCATTCAACTTTACTTTCAGCTGAGAGCACAGAAGGTTAATTAATCATGGAAGGTTAATTCTGCAAGGTATACTGGACAGCTGAAATGCTTATTGGTCTTTAGCTTCCCTGGCTTAGCTTTTGCAAAAATATTCTAATCAAATCAATCCCACTCCCTTCTCAAAACAAAATGATATCTGGATCAAAATCACTTCTGCTTTGGAACCTTTTGGAACATATTTTGTAGACTGGAAACAAAATTTGATGCTTGATGACCTAACTACACAGAAAGCATACAGTATGGGAAAAATTCAGACAGTAGGGAGATAATTACACTTATTGTGTTAGCAATTGTACTATGATAAAGTACATTCAAGGTCAAAGAAAAGAACAAACAGATTCAGAAAGTACTGACTTGAGGTCATTCATCATTTTTTCATACCTACTTCTTCAGTAGCCTTGTGGTAAGCTGAAACAGAAAAGGTAAAACAGACAAGTATACACAGAGGGGAGGAAAGCACGTTTAGAGTGAGTTGGCAAAACATAACAGGCATAGAAAATGGTAATGGGGGAAAGAGAACAGGGAAAGGAAAAGACAAGGAAAATTTTTTCTGATAATAAGGAGACCTTGAGCAGCTGTCCATCTCTTGTTTCATTGCAACTAATAGCAGAAGGCTCACAATAATTTCAGGCCAGCGATTCCAGAACTGCGGTACAAATATCACTAATGGTACAAGACCCCTCAAAATAATTTATGACTGCCCACCAGAGCCTGATTTTGCCACTGTGGCTACTAACACTGGTCAAAAATATCGTGAAGCTGCACTTCAATGGTTTCTCATGTTGAAAAAAATGTAGTTTTAAGTAATTTCTGTATGTGGACTCACATTATGAAAATATTAAAGGAAATATTAACTCACAGGTATTTTGAAAGATGTGACAGAGGATTTACAATAGTTTCTGCAGTTACCTTTTAATAAGCATATTCCATTCTACTTGCAGATTTCCCTCTATTTGAGAGGTAAATTTTTTCCTCCTACATTTATCAAAATCCCCATCCTTTTTTTTATTCTCATTGTAGTTTATTAAGACAATATTAGACTCAATAATGGAACATACCTGAAGAAATTACTGTTTGCTTATTTAAGCAGTTACGTCAGAGAATATCACCTTAGTTTGGGAAATTGGCTTTTATACACTGTCGTCTTAGCTAGATAACCCAGATCTGCAGAAGTTCATGGTTTTAATATCCAATGAACTCTCCTTGGGTAAAGGGATATTTCCTCTAGTGATTTCAACAAATACAGGAGCAGTATGTTCTGTATCAATATCATAGGACAGTCTTTGAAGTAAAATATATCATAGCTAAGTTATTTTGGTGGGAGAACAATATCTAGTATATTTGTACCATTAACTTCCCATAAACTGTTAGAAATCAATTATCAACTGTTTAAAGATCTAAATCATATTTTTGCCTGTCAGCCAATTCCAGCAGAAAGGGGAAGATTAGCTGAGAGAAAGGTTTTTCTATTTGGTTGCAATGTAAATGATTAAGTGATATCAAAAGTAAATTGCTGAATTTAATTTTCTTTTTTTTTTTTTAACTGTTTTTTTCTGACAACAGTATCAAAGAAATTAAGTGGCACAAAAATATGAATTTCATCCTGTGGATGGCACTCCTGGACTGTCAGAAAACTAGTGACTTTTGAGAACTATGCCTTTGATGAAATTTTAAAGGAAAATTCAGATTTGCTTGTTCCATACCCACAATATATTCAGAAGGCAAGACTTGAATAGCCAAGATACTCTTAAAATGACTGCAAATGCTCTTTATTAAGTGCAGGTAAGCAGTTTTCATAACCTCAGCACCCAGTCAAACAGTCACAGTAAGTTCAACAAATACAGTATTTCGTCTGATGAACGAGAAACTCAATCTGCTAGGGAACCAGCAGAGAGATATTATTACAATTCCAGAATGGTTTATGTTGTATATGATTAAAGCAAGAGTCCTGGAGCCAGCTCCTGTTCCAGAAGACAAAGTGAGTGCATTGTCCTATTGGAGGGTGATGGTTTGACTGTGTCTCTTGCTTTCTTTCCCTGGACGTCCTGAGACAATTCTCTCAGTCTCTGGGGTGGGAAGGATGATGATGAAACAAAGCCTTGGGGTTAATGTGCAGTGATGCATCTTTTATGATGGAGAAGGGAGAGACAAGGAATACAAGAAAGAATACATGTGGGTGGCCCTATATTTGCCCTTTTGCCTAGCCTAGAATAAAATACCCTCTTCCTTGGGGGTGGCCAGGGTCCCTAGCCTCTCCTTGGATGCTGAAGAAGGAGCACTTAAGGCCAAGCAAAATGAAAAGAAGAAAGATACATTTCCACAAACTAAAATAAGCAATGAATTTGTGAAAGAGTAAATATAGAGGTTACAGAGAGAAAACCATTTTAACAGAACTGTTTGATATTGACCAGCAGGCAAGAGGTAGTGACTTCATCCCTGCTTATATTGCTCAGGAGGATTCACAGTGAAGGAGTGCAGAAAATACTGGCCACCAAGGAAAACTCAACATATACTTCATATGAACATAATTCTCAAGCCTCCTGTGCTTGTAAACTCCTGGCAAAACACAGCTAGAGTTAAAAGAAATCACATTTGAAGACTGGACTTTCTTCACATATACTCACAATTCCTCTTTCCTTTGCCATTCTTCTAATACAAGCAACATCATATTAAACAGCTACTGGATATTACTGCTGTTGCCACATCCATTCAGGTCGGGCAAAAGTAGGTAGTTGTGTTCTGTTAACAAGTTTTGCTATGGAAAGAACGCAGCATTCAGAGGTTACATCCCCCCAGCTCAGTCTAACTGCTGTGACAAATAGGATCATTTACAGGACAGTAAACGACCACACAGTTGTAGCTATTTGCTGCATCTAAGTGATAAATTCTAATGCCCTAAATAGAGCCAGTCTATAATCTATATAAGCAACCTGTAAATCAAGATAATAAGTAGCCAAATAAAATTGCTAGTCCTTCGGTGAAAAATATCTTGAGAATAAGGAATGCAGAGAAATTAATGAGTAAGTGTCATCTCTGCAAGAAATAGTATAAAACAATTTAATAATTAAGACTTCAAGGTCATGCTGGCAGTAATTGATCAAGAGTTACATTTTTGTGAGAGCACTGTGAATGAGTATGCTCAACTTCCTTGCTGCACAAGTCAAATGGAGCTCTTGCTAAAAGAGTTCAAGCTCAAAATGGTATGCATCCTAGATGTTACTCCAGGGGAATCCATGTTCAGATTCATGGTAAGTACTAGCCAAATGTACATACCAGTGACAGTTTATTTGCTTTAGATAAGTATCAGTTCATAAGAATTACCAGGTTTGTTGTAGGTATAACAGTATTTCCTTCGAATAAGGAGATGTGGTCAAGTTAAAATACCTGTGCCATACTGCATATTCATACTCCAAATAGAACTTAACTTTAAATGGTTATTAAGTCTCACATCTTCAACAAAACATATTTCTTACTCTTAGAAACTCAATTAAGTCAAGTGTGCTGAAGAAGAGGTCTCAACAGGCAAGAACTTCGTGAAGAATGAAAAGTAACATTTTCTTCAAGGAGACATTTTTTTCTTCACAGCCAGCCTAGCAACCAATTTAAATATATATAGCTCAGCAGGAATTGCTTTACTTAAACACCAAACTCCATTTTACAAGACATTAATGACATCATATAAGGCAGTTTCTCTCGATACCTCTGACAGAAATTTTCAACATACTTCCATATTACTGCCTGCTTCAAACAGATCTTTACTAAAGTTTTAAGGTACCCTCACGGGTGTACCAGAAGTATGATTTCCTTGCAAGAAACTTTTACTAAAGCCCTATTCACTTCAGTGCCTCAGCCTACTGTCAGTCATTTCAGACCAGAAGATTCATCACTTGTCCTTTGAATGTATGATACCAAATATATTCTTGAATGCCAGACTCCCATTCTGAGCATAGCACTCACTAGTAGAAGGGCCAAAACCAAACTGGCTCAAATAATTTGTTCTAGGACAGATCTTCAGAGAATTACTGTGAGTATTTGGTTGCCACTCTGCAGAAGCTACAAGGCACCCCTGGCACAAATGGTAGCCACATCCATTTGGCAGTATCTGTTCAACAGATTCTGTTCAACTATCTATTCAATTGCATTTCAAATACACTGCTTGCAAGGTATCAGATTCTGGGTGAGACTCAGCTGCTTCAAGATAATAAAGCAGCTAGAAAGGTGGTATAAAGCACTGTACACCTTTTTCTTGATCAGGCAGGGGTCTGTCCATTGCTAAACATCAGCACCCTCAGGGGCAATGCAAGCCTTGTCACTATTTCTTACATAGCATGAAAACAGCACACAGCAGTCCACACAATATACTTTTTTCTCTGAAAGGTCTTCCCCCACCCTRAGCTCATGCTACGAGGTGCTCCCTCTGCCAGTGCTGGAAGGAGGGCAGTCCAGCGCTTTCATGCTTTCTCAAGACTGACAGAAGCAGCTGCCTGTGTCAAGGTTATTGTCCATAGCCCACAGTTATCATAGCCAACTCACACCAAGAAAAAGGTGGATCCAGTCAATGCCTTTAGAAAGCACGTGCGTTATGAGGGGAGATCTCAGAAAAAGAAGACTGTTTGAGGTAGAGAACATCACTGTCATTACTGTGAATATGGAGCTCGTATTTGCCAGCCTTTGCTTAGAAAAACCTTGCTCTCACTTTGAAGGTGACTGAACAGACACGTCCTTCACAGCATGTGCAGTCCAGTGCCAGTACAAAGAAAATAGATCCACAGAAACTGGAGATTATCTCTTACTGAGAAAGAAAGGAAAAAAATAGTACACCCAGCTAACAGTGCAGGGGACATGGCACGTGAAAACAGCCAGGTGTATTATACCCAGCAGCAAGTTCTGAGTTTCAATAGAGATAGGGAATTTACTTCTGTGTGATGAACTGTAAATATCTTAATCCATTAAAGGTTTGAGGCTGTTTGAGAGGGAGCATCAAATAGGTCTGTGATACATTACAGCAGTAATTGGAGTTACTGAGACTTTTATGGAACTGTATGAAAAGCAAGTGCTTACTCTTTTTCCAGGAAGGCAAAAACGATTTTCCCAGAACAGCCCAGGCAACACAAATTTGGAGGAGAAAGCTAATGACCTTCAAAAATGAATGTGTTTCCTCAGCAAACAATGTTACTACTTTTATTCAGACCAAGCTGACTATCAGTGGGATGACAAACTGGTATTTTGTGATAGCCATATGGCTAGGGCATTTTTACTGATGCTATCTGAGAACACCGAGTTGTTAAAGGGGAATGGTGGTGCTATGCTGTTGAACTCCATTTCTCTTAAAGTGACTGATACTACTGGCTGTCCACAGTATGCTATGTTATGACCAATCAGATACCATAAGGAATTGCCATGCTTAATCTTCCTAAAATCAAGATTTTTCCTCCTTCATTGTTTCATCCATTTGAAGTGGATTCCTTTCCTTGCTCACCTTCCTATATTTTGACCAATTATTTCTACTTCTATTATTAGTGTAGGCCTTCCCTCTATTAATTAAATTGAGATTAGTGAGGAATTGGGAGAATGTGGCCTAAATCTGGTGGCTTTGTAATTTATTCTGACGCTGGTTTTCTAATTACTACTGGATGGAAACCTACTTTTGCGCCAGATGTCCTCTGAATTTTGAATGGAATAAATCATTCAAAGAAAAAGGCAGATAAAGAAATTCCACACTCAGCTCAAAATTAATTTTGAGATTAGAGAATGGGGTTCATCCTATTCCATACACTACTGTAGTCCTACAATTGCAGAGTGGAAATTCTGCATTCTCAATTAAACCTGATGGTTGGATCCTAAAAGAAAATCACAGGAGATTTTCAGAGAGCATAGGAGGCCGAGAACAGTGCTTTGTGGATATGTGATAGAGAGAAAAGATAAATGAAAGGGACTAACAAAATGTGATCTTTTTAAACATATGCTATTTTATTGTGTTTGGTAGTTATTGGAAAGGACGTCCATAGCTAACCAGAGAAAAGTCTGGAGCTGTAAGAAAACAGGAGAATACAGGCCAACTCACAACTCTATTTCTGAGGTAAATGCTCACCTTACGCAGCAATTCTGTAGTGCTGTGGATGCAAAGTTATGGGCTATGAAAAAAGTGGGATATTTTACTTAAGATTTTCCAGTAAAGCAGTTGAGGTTGGATAAGTGACATTGTATAGGCTGTGTCAACCCCCAGCAATGTTTGTATTCTAAGAGCTGAATTAACAGCTATTGTTAGTAAAACTGCAGTAGTCAGAACAGGTCGCTGAGCAAGCAGCGATTAGGGAAGGGGCAGCAAGGAACAACTGGTGGAGTAGGGAATGGCTAACCAAACATGACAGAAGTGTGAGAAGTAAGGAATAAGTGACAGAAGAGAAACAGCTCACAGCATAGGATCAGCTGCAGCTTAGATAAGGGCTTGCTACCAGGCAAAACTTGAGAAGAGCAAACTATGAATGAGACGAATACTCCATGATAGAAAGAAAACAACCAGCTGATTTAGCAGTTGCCTCATAATCTCATTAGAGAAGTGGACTGTGAAATAGTTATAGCTACAGTGTATAAGATAGTTATATTATCTTATTGGTCTACTTTGGGGTGTTTTTTCCTTTTCTCTGTTTGATAAAATAGAGAAAGTTAAGTCAACTGATTGATATTAGTAAGCAGAGAAAATCAGCTCAGTGAACCCAAAAAGTGTAATCAGGTTTTCCTGAAGTTTCAAGATGAGGCCTGAGCTGTCATTTTATTAACTATGGCTTAAACCGGCATCCTTGTCCCGTTTCCTGCATATCAGTCCTGACAGGCTGGGCTTGCTTACAGTTGACAAGTGAGTGAGTGATTGGAATGAGAGTTAGAAACGTGATATTTTTTAGGGAAAGTTTAAACTGCGGTAAATATTCTCTAGCCTTGTAGGAATAGAAACAGCATAAGACCTAGAAAAAAACAGAGCAATTGCATCCAGTCTTTCTAGCTATACAGAGTACACAGCCTTTAGGATCAGAAGTATACATGTTATGGCCTGGTTAACCTGTACAAATTAAAGTATATGGTACAAGCACGGCAAGACCATGTTCTCCCAGAAACCAGCCGCCTTAGTGCACATATGCTACAAACTCCCTGTGGAAGAAGGCAGCTAGGAGTAGGCTGTGGCTAACAGACAATTACTTCAGCCCACTCTTGGTCACCTTTTTTCCTTTAGGCATTTCAGGAAATGATGAGAAGAGGAATGAAAGATGGATGAACTGTTTTAGTGATTACAGCTGGTGCTTAGTTGTCATCCTTCCAAAGGGTCCAGTAGCCTCTCAGTTATATGACCAGGTGTTTGTTCTCAGCATGACAGAAGAGGGGCTGCCAAGCATCTAGAAAGGATAGCAGCTGTGAGCAACTATCATCTTTGGGAAAAAAATAGCTGTTAGCAGAGTATAAGGTATCTTTGAATAGGCAGAAAATGAGATCAATTGTCCTGATGACATGTCAGTCAGCCTATGGAGACCACAGGCTAGGCACCCAAAAATGAAGTAAGTAGACTGAAAGGAAGCTTTTTCCACTGTACTGTTCAGTAATTTTACAGCCATTCACAACCCTGGTTTGAAATATGTTACTGGAAAAAGAGGGTGAATCCAGTCCTTTCTCAAAAATTCTTCTTTGTTGCACATAAATGAAGTCAGAAGTATATCTCGAAGGCTGTTTCCCTACTTGGTTAATGACCATTTGTGCTTTCCTAAGTAGCATAGTCCAGGTTTCAGGAGTCAGTATGAACATTGCTGGTATTCTGATACATAAGCTCACAGCTATGAAACTCTTCCCCCACCCACCATGTGGTATTCTTTTCAGTGCTCTTCAGTCTTCCACATGGATAAACAGTTGACATTGCATCGTTTACTATGTTGTTCTTGTTCTGCTTGAATTAGGATGGGGTTAAATCACTTGCTTTGGAAATGTAATGCTGTTTATCTCTGCTCTCATCAGGAGATAACACTGCTTAGCTTTGTATTTGAGAATTTTATAAAGAAAGATTGCAATCTTAGAACACACCTATGCCTGAAATATGTGAAATTTTAAGTTCATACATGAACATATCCATAACAATTCCACCTATACTTGTTCATATAATTCTAGTGATTTAGGACATCTCAGAGAGAAAAACATGTTATATCTCCTCTGTATGCGTCTCTGTTACCATCATGAGTGCCATTTCATGGGTCATTGTCACACACACAGACACGAGGRAGATATTCCCACAACTGCACTGCTGGTTGATGGTGGAAGAGAAATGTAAATGAAAGCTCCCACTTTAAAACATGGAAGTTCTGCTGCTCTGACTGTTCTCACAATTGCTAGAGCCCTGGGGGTCCCTCATGGCAGCAAATATCATGCAGTTATATATGCAAAGACAAAGACAAACAAGAAGAGCAAAACTCAAACCCAGAGCATTCAAAATAATTTCATTGCCATTAGTTCCAAATGCATGATCAATCTGATTGATTCTGAACTTACTATACTTTAATAAAGATTGTATTGAGRTATTTTTATACATTTACTTTTTTTAACCAAGCAAAAATAATTTTGAAATTATATAGTATTCACTCTCACCCCCAAAAGCTTGCCCTTTTTTTATAGTATGAAAAATTCTCATTTACCAGACCCTGACTCAGCAGTGTCGTTCATTTCTACCAAGGAACATCACTACTGCAGCGCTTTGGAACCACACGGAGAAGTTGCTGTTCATGCTTCGGTCTCCTGAATCTCTAGGAAACACCTAGAAATACCCATTAGGCAGACTGCATATAAGCAGCACTGTGTCTGTTCAACTGCTTGGCCAAATAGGTTAACACTCTCATGACGAAACCACTGAACCATCAAAATTATTTTTACATTTAGTTTAATTGCTTGGCTAGCCTCAGATCCTCATCAGCAAATGAAAATAACTGAGTGTGGATAGCTAAAGTAATGGCATTTCAGCCATGACCTTGCATGCCTACCAACAGCCACCACACTATAATACAATGTGAAACAAAAAAGGAGTCCAGAGTCTGATCTGAAGCATTTAAACCTAGGACATCACTGCTAACAATGATTGTTAGTAGATGAAAGTCAATTATGGGCATAGGAAATGAATTAAGTGACAGGTCATCAACATGGGCCATTCTATTTTTTGTATTATCCATGTAAAGATGTACAATGTTTGGCACTTGTTTCCAACTAAACTGCAGTTAGTCAGGCCCTCCTTTACCTGACTCTTGCACTTAGTTCACTTCTAAATCCTTTTATCCTTTTATACTCATTGAAGGAACAGGAGACAAAAGGGAACCTCCTTTTGCAAAAAAAAAAGAAAAAGATTGCCTGCTCTTTCAAGCAAAACTTGTCCCCAGTCATAAGTGCAGGCAATCTAGATGTTCTTAATTATGTTTTAGCATCATGTTTTCTGCTTTTATTCTTTGTTACTTAACTTAAACCTCAACAGTGCTGTAAGGAGAAATATCTTCTGCAAATGCTTTGAAAGACACTGCCAATGTAGCCTTAAAATGAGGGAAAAAAAAAAAAAATCAGTTACCAAAACAGGAGATTATCCAGAAATCTGGAAACATTGTTTGATGTATATTCATTATGAGAAATGAAAAGAGGGCAGGACAACGATGATATCAAAATGGTCTCAACAAGCCCTGGAAGCTTTACATTCAGATGGGAGCCAGAAAAATAAACCAGCTGCTCATTTTTTCTTCCTTTGCTAATTTGAGGAAGAGAACAGATTTTCTCTCAGGAGTACTCCACATGCAATTGGAGGTACTAAACAGTGACACAAAGTAGGCATAAAATTTGGGTCTGAACATAAGCTATCACTTCTCCCAGTGTTTTTGGGTTTTGTTGTTGTTTGTTTGTTTGTTTGTTTCTTTTGTTTTTAGGAGAAAATGGAAATTTGTCCTGTTTTCTGATCAAACCCAGCCTTATCCAGTTGAAATGGGAACAGCATTTTAATGAAAAATCAAGTTAAGTGGTGAGAAATGAATCAAATGAAATTCCTATTTTATACCATTGTACTGAGCATGCAACTATCCAGGGACTATGTCTATTACTACAATGGTCGAAGTATGGGGAAGAGAACTAGAGGGTAGAAAACAATTGAACAATGGAGGGAAAAGTTGTTATTCTTCAATTACAGGAGAGTTAGCCTGACAGAATAATGTACTGAAAACTCATGGACATMAGTCAGGGATAATTTTGCAGAGCTCAGCCCATAATTTGCAAATACCTTGATAATTACCGCCTAAAACTGTCTCTGGACTGAAGTCTGCTCAAAGTATCCCATGAAGACACTGTGCAATGCAAAAGAGCCATTGAAGTTTTGTGGGTTTTTTTAAACACCTGAAAGTCTGATTTATTCCCACTACAAAACCAAAAATGAAAACACAGGACTTGCAAATAAACAAATATTTTAAATTAAGACAGATATTCCCACAGTATTACAAGCTAAATTAAGAAATAAATAAATTCTCACTCCACAGATACCTTCATTTCATCTCTGTGTCCATAAAGGTAGGCTCTATTTATTTCCATGGATACTCAGCACTACTTGGAAGTCATCATTTAATTACCACTACAAACCTTCAGCAAAATAAACAGTGAGGTGGTAGTCACAAACAACTCATAATCCACCCTGTTTTCACCTAAATTGAAAACTGCATTCTTCTGAATTTAAACCTTGTCTCTCCTGGGTTTCACTTCTGTTTGAGCTATAAAGGTATTTGCTCTTCTAATAGCTACATGATTGCAGTGGATAGACATGCCTTCTTCCTATTAATCTATATTTAAACATGCTAAAGTAATGGTGGGGACCTGACAAGGAAAGGAGATTAAGATTTAAGGCTAATAATCAGATATAGCTTTTATTTCAAGCTTTATGCTGATTAAGGGAAATGTCTGAAAAAAAGTACATTACCTTTTGTTTGGTATATGAATCTGGCAACAGTGACAGTGGGACAGCATAGCTTTTATTGCATTTGAGGAAGTAATTGTCACTTTGCTGCTTTTCAATATTTTAAAATTTTTACTAGAGCATAGTCTAGTTTTTGCATAAAAGAATAAAAGATAATATAAAAGTTGTTCAAACTTTCTCAGTAGAAACTGTTTCCTCCAGAGCCATTACAGCCTGTGAGGTAAACAGATGACATCTCTTTACATCTATTTACCTGTAAGAACTTTGGGTCACACATTTAAAAAATCCGTGATGATCTGCATGTTGTAAAATGCATATGTGCGAACAAAAGCTGAGGGGAAGTTTAAACCAGCTCTCTCAGTCTCTTCTGCACCTCCAAAATATCTCATAAAGTTGGAGGACAGGAAAGATCCTCCCCATCTTCTAACAGTTCCTCCAACAGGTAGGAGCCTCTTTATTTATCATCTTTTGGCTCTTTCTCCTGATAACTTCACTCTCCCCTTTCTGGAGCAGCCCTCCCCTACAATCTCATAAGGTAACATTTTTGCAGTTTGTAAGATCAGCTAGAGGAGGTATGACCACTTTCAACAAAAATCTGACAACCAAAGATTTTTTCTGAAATAGGAATAAACTATTCTGTAAGAAATGGCCTATAAAAATACATGATTACAGAAATCTTAAAAAAAGTAAACATTTCTTACCTAATGAACTATAGTGGACATCAAGGTCTGCTTACAGTTTCAGCCTGTGAGTAGTTGACCTAGTACACCACCATGGTCTAAAGCCTGAAAGTCTTTCAGCCTCCCTCAGTTGTTGCAGGATCAGGCCCTTTACACACAATGTGCAGTGTGTGCTGAGAGTCCTCGCTGAGTTGTTCTTTCATACAGATCTCTCTGAATATGCTCAGTTCTGGACATTTCAAACGTATGCTCTGTGGCTCAGCAAAAAGAAAAAAAGAAAGGTGAGTATTTTTGGTTCCGCTTAGGGATAATCCAGTTTTCCCCTTTATTTCCCTAATTTCCCTGACCATGCAGGGGCTTTCCTTTATATTCTGCATTTCAGGCAGCTTACAATCTTCTACAAAATTGAGTCTCAATTTAAAAAGTTTCGTTTTGATGGTTGAAAGAATTTAATCTGCCTGACATTCAAGCTTGCTGTCTATTCAAAATGAGTGGTAGATCACTGTGGTAATCAATACAGCTTTCCTTGTGCAGGCAGATGCCCACAAGAATGACACGAGAGGCATCCGAGACACAAATCTCTTGAACTCTCTTTTTAACAAGTTTTTCTTTTTTGGGGGTGGGAGACAGGCAGAGGCTCACATTAGTCATAAGGGAAATTAATGTGTTACTGTCTTTAATGCTGTACAAGGTGTTGTTAAGAAATTATTTGGAACTTTCTTTATGCTCCCTTTAAGGCTTATGCCATATGCCTAGGGAAGAAAAAAAAATGTCTTCCCTTTTGTCAGCAGATTTCTTGATAGGCTGGGAGGAAGCAAAACCAAACAGAAACAGTAAAGCATAAACTTGTTATTTAGCTTACAAAAAAAGGCATCTAATGGGGCAGCATAGCTCATTCATTATTTTTATTGGCCTTGGAGTTGCTTAGATTTTTTTCCTTTATATGTTTTCATAGAAATAGCTCCACTTGCCTTTCAGAGCACTAGCTGCTAATGTGCTTCCACCCCCTTCAGCCTTGAGATAAAATACCCAATAACACAACTAACATTTGTATCAGCAAGACAAAGGCTGCACAGTTCCCCAAATCTGCAGCATTTGACTCAGAGTGCGAAGCTGAAAGTGAAGGAATTCACTAGCCCTAGTGGACAAACAGAGATATTTCTTAGGAGGACATATAATTTACTTGCCTGTGGCATTTCTCTAGACTCCGTTCCTGAATAAGGATTTTCCTGCTGAAAGCGTACTCCATTTTTATTTCTTTTCCCCAAGAGATCCTATGACTGTTTTACTACTTTCATTTACAATGGTAGTGCTGTCATTGTAGTGCCATGTGAACCTCAGTATATTTGATTATAGGAGGCATTTATACTTAAGCTTTTATATCACATCACTCTAGGCTCTCTTCTTTCAAGTTCATTTTCTCAGTTCTTGAGCTTTTATGAAGTCTCGACACCATTTAAATAAAATGATTGCACATATATGAATGAGAATCTTCAGTAACCCAAACTACGCTAGGCAACATCCTATCTCATAGTATCCCTACATCATATGATCCTCACCCATGCATATGGAGATGAGTTAAGTCATGTGAACACTGTAATTCAGATTCAAAAAAACTACCTCAACAGGACAGGAAAAAATCTATTCAACCAACAGWTGCTGTAATGTTTTTCTTAGATTTCAGACAGAAAGATGCATGCACACACTGTGGAGCCCATCTATAATAAATCCAGTGTTTCTAGACATGCTCCACATGTGCAGTACRGTAGGTCTGCATGCACATTACGGAGACAAGCAAAAATCTCATAGCGATGTCAAGCTGAATTGCACAGGAACTATCATACAGCTGGAAATCCCTAATCACCACACAGAGTCCTCCCATATGCATTTTTCTGTCAGAAAGTAATTTGGGGGATATAGACAAATTGGAGGCCCATGACACCTATAAATTATAAATAGGGTTGTAATTAATATTACCTTGCACTGAATTCAAATACAAGCATACTAAAACAGTGTAAGAGGTAACAGCATTTAAGTTTTGTATAAGCATTTTACCTAAGTATGTGAGCAATGTGACCACTGATGACACAAAAAAGACAGGCATAGTTACATGTCACAGACATCTAAGTTAAAAAAAAAAAAAAAAAGCTGTCAGAAAGAGGACAAGTTAAGCATAAGGGACTATAAATAGGCAGGACTTACTCCCAAATACACCAGAAGAATGACTAGCAAAGCCAAAAGCAAGATAAGGAGTACAGGGAGGAAAGGAGACACCACCTTTTTGGAAGGAGAATAATAGAATAAAAACATGAGGCAAAACTAAGGAAAATCAGAGAAGAAAGGAGAGAAACTCACTTTGGTTTCAACTTCACTTAGCCAAATTTTACAAMAAAAGCAAATTTGAAAGGTCTTTCATGTTATCATAAAAAAATACTTAATGTAAAGATTTTAACATGCACCAAAATATGTTTGCAGATTCAACTTGAGCTAACTGTTCTGCTCAATGATGGTGAGACATTTTGAAATTTCTTTTTAATTTGATTAATTACATTTKTCAAGAATTCCCCATCATTTTAATTGGGCTTTATATGCATTCTGACATAACAGGTAGCATCAGCCTGTACTATTCAAAATTTACTTAACTTTATAAATTAGAAACAGCTGTATGTTGAAATAGGAAATGCAGAGATTTTCTGAGTAGCTGATAATATCCAGAAGGAAATGCAAGATGTCCCATTTAGAGATGTTATCATCATTACTGTTTGTTACATTCATCGCGCATCAGTGAACAGGCTGGTCCAGTTGCTGCTGAATCCCATGGGTGCAATTCTATTTCACGACAGACTATATTTAAACACTCTGCTTAGTGATATGGCCTTACTTTAACATAAATTCAGTGTTTGCTATACCATACTAGACACAGGGTCTGCCTGTTGGGAAAATGTAAAATTGGCCTCTAAATCCATTGAACAGAAAACCAAGGAAATATAAACTCAGAGTGTGCCAAAATATTTTGTCCCTTGAAGGTAGTGAATGATTTATGCAAACCAATTTACTGTTTGTGTTGCAGGCATTAAGCAAAGCCAGGGCTCTCTAATGAGTTATCAGGAGAATGGGAGAACAAGCTAAATGGAAAATCCTTTTAGTCCTGTCAGTGGTAAATTAGGTCTATCAGGATCACAATAAGAGTACACAGAGTAGTCAGTATTAGGTTAATTACCTTTGTTGACTTGAAAGATTGGAATTTAGCTGGAAACAAAATAAGGAAAGCTTCCGAGTCTCAATCATTGTTGTATTTCCAGGCAGCTATCACATATTTAAAGTACAGGATGCCTTTTCATTCCACTGGAAAAAGAGGAGCCAAAAGGAAGAGTAATATCACTGCCTATATTATCAGGGCATTTGATAAATATTCTCATGTTGAATATAAGGAAGAGCATGGCAGGGGAAAGTTCCATCTGCACCCTTTCTTCAGTTTAATTTAGATTAGATTAGTAAAAGTAAATTCTTCTTAATATTTGGAAATATTTTCATTATCCTATCCCTCAAACTGAAGACTCACAAGTAGGGTGATTCAAAAGTCACCTTTTGTTGTGCTGGCTGATTGTAGCATATTTGGAAAGTAAAAGCATTAGTAATCTTCTGGCCAAAAAAAAAAAAGTCAAGGACCAATTTTCCCATATTAACCTTCCCATTAAATCCATGATTTGCATATGACAAAGACCCAAAGACCCAAAAAAAGATTTAGAAATATTCACTATATGGTAATTTTTTTTCTGGCTTAGAAGTTCGGTCAGTGGTGGTGTCTTTATTTTATTCAAGCTTATTATGCATCTCTTATAGCACTAGCATAACCAAACAATCCTGGGGTAGTTTTAGTAAACTGCTAATGTAAATAAACAGGAGCCAATCCTCAGCTTTGGAATTTTATAATGTAGTTTTTGCTCACTCCTGAGACCTTTAATTACATTGCACAGCTGAGTCAGACCTGGCAGCCATCTTTTTGTTGAGCAGTGAATGTCTCAATCTGTTATGCCAAAGCCAGATGGCTACTTTTTGCAAGTGCTTTCCAGCTTGAAAAGGGAAAAGTCAGGACTCTATGCCAATGATTCAGCACTTCAAATCCACGGGTTAGGGTCAGAGTTGTGCAAATGCACTAACAGCGGCCTGGGGAACAGGATATATTTCCCATAGCTCATTTGTTGCCTATAATTTGGGATACTCAGAGAGGATAATGGCTGGGGATCATTAGGGTAAAAAAATGGATAATAATCTAACAAGCAACAGATGACTGCCTGAAAATATAGGAAGGCATGTTTGTGTACTGTGTGGGAAATAATCTTGTTTACAATCACACTACCACAAGTTTAGTATGTGTCAGTGAAATGTTATATAAAATGATACTTTAAAATTTTATCTTGCTTTCAGTGGTTGCCACCACATCAATTGCTAAAAATTATATGCATGCTTCAAGGTATTTTTTTTTCTCAAAATATCTGTGCATGTGTGATGTCAGCAGTGACTTTGCTGCTAGTTCCAATCACCCTTGCATAAACTCTTTTAAAATATTTTCTCCACTCCCACAGAACCAAGAGTGAATTTTGCTGAAGCATTTAGTTGTCAGGAGTGAACAGAAAATACATTTGGCAAGCCACAGAAAAGGCTCAAACCTCTGTGGAGCTTTCTGGGAATTTATCTTARGTGGTGCCCAAAATGGAATTCAAAAAAGCTGTTTAGTATGTCCAATCCTTCATTTAATCTACATAAGTTTGCACAATTATTGCTATAATTAAAAAAAGATGATACAATGAAATACTGTTGGTGGTCACTACTGACAGCTGGAGGTCAGGGAGTAAAGAGCTTTTAGAAGTTCTATTAAGAAGCAAAAAAGATGAATGTATAAATACTGGCAGGAAATAACTTACCACCGAGCCACCACACCATGCTGACATCTTTGCAATGCAATTTCAGTTCAGGTCACTTCCTATTCCACACACTTCCTTACTGTTTACTTTTCTGAAATATAATCATTTATCAGATGTGATTTCAAGTGTAACTTTTCAGACACAGTGAAGAAAATATTATATTGAACTACTTTACCTGCAGCACCACATCCTACACACTGTGACAGAATCATAGTTGCAGCTATTGTGTGTATCTGCCATGCAGGAGCATTATCAGCTCTCATGCTTTTGGCATAACCCGGGAGACTGGAGGAATGTGAGCTTTCAATGAAAAACATCACTTTCTAATGTGAACTCAGCTGAGAAGGATTAAAGATTTAGAAACCAGAGGTTATGGAAAGAAACATTGCCCCTGTCATTCCAAATAACAAACTGATATAAAATTTAAAGGTATTGAAGAATTTTTTTTTCTTTTTTGATGATGAACTCATTATTTTTTGATCTGTTAAACCATATCACAAGCTATACCACACCAGGTTCAATCCCGTCCTCTGTGCTAGCAGAGAAACCTCATTAAAGGAAGTCACTTCAAGAGTTGTTCTTTGGGTGGGAAGACATCCTTTGGGTAGCTCAAAAACGATCAAACAGCAGACAGTGCAGTTGTCCAGATTAACCAATAAAACCTTTTCCTTAGCTGCAAGAAAGATGCTGTAAAGACACTACGTCTTCAATCATTCCTCTTTTGCCCTCATTTACTGTTACAATACTGGTCGCAATCCAAACCAAAGACAAATTTTAATGAGGCTGGAGCAGGATACCCATTAATTAACTCCTACAAGAGAGAATTGAATCTGCAGAGAGAGAGAATAAATTGCACTTTCTCAAGTGAAAGCCTTATCCGAAACAGTTTTTCTTTTAAGAATGACAGACATTTGTGCTCTCAGAGAAATATAGTAGTCCTTCTCACTAATGGACTCAAGCTTGGTTTGATTGTCATCAACACTGCAATACAAGGCTGTGTGGTACAGAGAGGAGGAAAGTTTAAGATACTGGCCTTGGGTCAAAGACTCGTGTTCAGGGTTTTGATTGTCAGATTTCTGGTGTCATGGATAGCTATCATGATTTCTCAATCAAAGTTTAGACATCGGAATAGCTTTATCCTTCACAGGATAATCAGTTAATATACAGCCCTTTGAGAGCAACACTTTTACAACCATGGCAATGGATATTAATGTAATGTAATGTAAGGAGGCATTGTTCTGAGCATGGCAATAGAATATCTTTAGGTTTTTATTCATCTATACAAGTGGTAAAGTGTGCTACAGAGCCCATCCAGCTACTAAAATCAGGACAGGTATTCATCTGAACAGTCCTACACAACTGAAGGGCATGGTAACTCTATAAACGAACTCACAAAACATTTAAGAAAACAAAGTTGCAAGCACAGTGTAGAAGATTTCTTATTCAGAGGTTTACTTTAGCACTCTTCATCCTCCTTTATTCCATTAGAAGGGAACTGTATTGCAAATACCCCTCAGCATCTTGACAAATAAGTTTTTCCTCAGATTATTCATTAAAATATATTAAATAATATTGACCAACAAAGAAAAGCTAAGCAAACCTGCAGAAATTTTGCCTCCCAGTGTATGTCCCCCAGTACAGGTGAAAAAAAATTTACAATAGTCAATTTATCCGATTCAGTATGCTCAGATTTCATTTTTTTCTTATCCCTGTGGCTTTATATACATAGGTCACTAAAGCAGGTTCCATGGATCCTTTGAAACGAAACATTTTTACATTGTTGCTTGTGGTTGTGACACTTTCCTAAAATACCTGCATAGATCCATTTGAATTTATATCCATTTCCATTCAATCACCAATTTAGAAAGTGAAAGAAATGGAACAATCTGAAGTATGAAAGTCAGCAAAAGTATGAAGGAAAATAAATGGAAAATTTTTCAGGATGTGAATTTTTCAGAAATTAGAAGCCAGCATCCTTYGTCTTTCTCCTATTGCAGGTTACAAAGGTGTACCTCAGATTAGCTACAATTTGATAACAGGAGGCACAGAATTTATCTTCAGTTAAATTCATTCATCAGGTGTGATAAACTTATTATAAATACTGAAAATATCCAAATAAAATTATCCAATTATTTAAAATGTGTTTTGAATAAGACCGGTCTATTTTATAGGATAATTTAAGTTCAGAACAATGAGATATGACCTTGGTATCACTCATTTTATACTTTTATAAAACATGGTAGCCCTTATTGGCTACAGTATCAAGGTCCAATTCCAAAAACGATCATTTTATTCTAGTCTATCAAAACTTATTCAAGTTTTTCATTTCTTGCATCACTGATGTATAAATTTATTCCCACAGAATGACTTCGCACTTGCCAGTGCAGGGCCAAGTTTGTCCCGCACATTATTATTATCAAGTTAGCTAGCTCAAAACTCACAACAAAACAAAAGCAATTTCCTTTTCCAAGATAAAAATATTGGCATGGCCCTTACCATCTTCTATCTACTTCTAATATCTACTAGGACAGTTTAAGAAGGAGGTTTCTATCCTTATGTTCCTCTGACATGCTGAAGAAAGAAGACATCTAAATTGGCAAAGCTCCACTTTAAAATGTTAAACTTAGCCAAGGCAGTCTAGTACGCACGGCACCAGAGCGACAGCTTGGTGGCCTGAATTATACTCATAGCTTGGTGATATATCAGTGATATACTTGGTGAATTAAGACACCACCTCATTTTGCTACTTCTTTTAGTTGCCAACTGTCACACACTGTTGCCAAGAATCTGATTTGCAGATATAAAGGTCACATGATTAAAATTCCAGCTTTGTTACTTTAGAGATTCTTATTAAGGTTGAAAAAAGAGTTTGAAAGTGTGATTTCTAAAATAATCACAAGCAGATAATAAAAGATCTTCAAACGTATTTAAAATATTTCATAATTTATCAATGATCCTTTTATTTTGCTAGTATATTTTAAGTATTTAAATTTACAAATACTGAAATTTTAAGCTCTTCAAACCATGCCACCTATCTTATTCTATTTGAATAGCACTTTTCACAGTGGTGTTCTAACTTTAGTCAAGGCTTCCAGACATTTTGTTTAGTAATTGAAAAAAATGCTGCCTAAAATCAGGGCCACTCTTTCTTACAAAAACAATGTGTAAATGGCCTTTTCAATCTAGCACATCCTCGAATTATGTTTATCTGTAGCTGACTCAAAGCTAGATGTATCCAAAAAGATAAAAAGCGTATTTTGTTGTTGTTGATCTACTTTAAAGTAAACAGATGTTTTTCCAGTATCCTTACAATGTTTATACAAGCATTGAAATGTTCATAAGCAATCACTCAGTTCATGTTCACCAACCAAGTTTTCTACATTTTCCTTTTTTTTTTGTAATCAACACCATCTAAAATTATTCATTAATATTAAAAATGAAAAATAACCACAATTATGCCATGGATGTGATTGGCTTCTATTCAAAGCTATTTAGCAATAATTAGGCCACCAAGACAGCTGCTAACATTGGAAAAGGATAGTTGCAGTTAGTTGCAGTTTAATTCAATAAAACTTGATTGATAGAAATGAGCTTTTGGTCTCAAATGTGTTTGGGAAAAAGAACCTCACGCTAACATAGAAGCCAATACTATAGTAAGTATAACTAACTATAAGTGTGACTCAAGTATGATTTTTTCCCTCTAATTCTTAATAGTTCAGGTGTTTCCACTGTTACACCAAACTACATAAGAAGTAATACTTCAGACTGATAACAAAACCACAGCAAAACTGCGATAATTGAAAAACCAAGCTTTTTGTTTACAAGAGTGCTGTTGCGCTCACAGATAATGATTTCTCTTGACTCTATATGAATATTACTTGAAAATTACAAGCTGAAGGAACTAAGAAGTACTTAAGGCTTTCATGCTTATCAGCACAACAGTATGTCAGATAAGTCCCCCCAATTTTCTGGCTTCTACTTGTCTCACTTTCCAGCCTGGTCTTCCTGAAAAATTACCAACCAAGAGGCTTAGTTATCCAACTTCTACAGTCGGCTGCCTGGAGTTTCAGAGTTGCTAATATGGGTCAAAACCTAATACTCTGAAAGTAGCAAACTCAAGGAGAAATTTATCTAGTGTGTACTGTATATCTTATTTAAACTTAAACCCACCTTTTTTATAGCAGTAAAAAGCAAAAAAGTTCAAGAAATCCCTATGGACAGACATGAGCCCAGATGTTAATTGATAAAGGTTGTCATCTAAACCTCTTTATATTAAAAACATAACATTAAGAAATTAGCATTGATTCAAGAAAACTTGCCAAAGCTTGTATGAAGTCCATCTTCTGACCAAGAGCGAAGAAAAGAAACTCTTTAATCCTTTTTGAATCAACACTGTTGACTGTTAAATAGGCAAGTTATGTTTTTCCCTTTATTTGTGTTAAGGTTCCCTATGTATCACTGTTATAAAATAAATTAGATGTAGTGGTGCGAGCTTGCCTCCCCCCCTTCCCTCCCTCCCAAAATGTTACTCTTCTTTCTCCTCCATTCCCTCACCTCATATTCACATTCCCTAGGCTACTCCTCAGGCATTACTGGCTCTTGTGCAAACCACGTGGTGAGCCAGGTCAGGGAACTGGTCTGCCCCAGACTAACAGCAACTGCTTCCATTTTCACTGGCTTATCTCCCTGAACAGACCTATTGCTAATGCCACAAGCATCGGAACTAGAGCATATGTGCTCCTGAGACCTGCACTTTCCATGTTCTTACAAAGAGTTACATAGTGCATGGATATTCATGCAAACAAAATAAAGTGGCCTTGAACACACTGAAAGTTATCTTATGGCTACAATTTCAGCAATTATTCAGAAGAGGTGTTTTGTCACGATTATAGTCAAAGTGTAGGAACTGTCAAGGAAAACAGTCGGTCAAAACAACACTAAAAAGACAAAGATTGATAGCGGTCAAGGTTATCGTTGTATTGATTATTGTATTTTGAGCAGGTATTTAACATCCAAAGAGCTTTGCAACCTTGGAAACCTGATGAAATATGGGATATAAACATTGAGTATATGGGATATAAACATTGAGTTGTGTTTGTATCAAAGCATCTGGTAATGGAAAGAGATTTTATGTAGTTACTGATGAAATGTCTCACTTTTATACTACCAGTGTTGAACTGTTGGCAGATAGGTAGTATTAGGGGAGTTTACTCTGGAGAGGCAGGAGTCTTTCCTATCTCTTTTTATTCTAAGCAAGAGATTGCTAACCCATCTTTAAACAGCTTCATCCTTTATTCCTTTCGAGGAGAATCAAATACAATGTTTTCCACTGACATTGAAAAGTACGCAAGGAGAAGGACAGTAAAAGTCTATTTTACTTTCATCAAAAAGGAGCACTTTAGTTACAGCACTATTTAAAAACTTTGTAAAGTCCCTTTACAGTCTCAGGGAAGTCCCAGATTGAAATAATGTCACAAGGGGAGCAAAGATCGAACATAGCAGTAGTTTAATATCTGCTATGTCCTCTGCTGGGCGAATGTATGCTGCCCTGGCAAGAGAATGGAATTTTATGATCTAGTAATGGGCCTTTTCCATCTCTAATTACTACCTCACAGGGGCACTGTGAAGATTATTTAGTTAATGTTTGCACAGCTCTCTGACCATGTAAAGTACTGTTAAAGTGCTAAGCATTACTATTATCATCCAATTATATAATCAATCCAAATTTGAGTAGCACTAAAGTAAGTTCCAGTTCCAATTATGCTAATGAAACTGCAAAGGGACTGTACATCCAGAAGTTCCTACAATATCCAGTGCTGTTGCAGTACCTTTGAGAATCCTCATTACAGTGACTTTCCCCAACATCCATTAAACACATATTTACTTGGGGCCTGACTGTGAACTTCAGGTATGCGCCTGTATGAGGACAATGCCGACCTGTATAGCCCTGAAAGACAGATGGTGAATACTGAGATGCTAGATACATATTTACGCTGGGGTCTGCAATACCAAGGCATATATTCAAAATTAACACAAAGTCCAGGTTAATTAATCTCCTGTTTAGTCTGGTAAAGTCCTTACCCAAGACTCAGGACAACCTTGGGACAGAGTTCAGGTGGTGGGAATGGCTTGCCTCTATTTTGGAATTTAAACAGTATTTAGGTGACAGACAAGGGGTTATGAAGCTTTCCCATCTGCCTTTCACTCTCAGCTGTGGAAGTTCAGCAGGAAAAAAAATGGGAGGGAGAAGTTAAATCTCTTCTCTGTAGTACTGGGCTCCAGCATCACCCTGAATGGCAAAAATCTGCAAGCAGACAAATAGAGAGGAGTACTGTTTCTAACCCTTCATTTCTGGGCTCCAGCTTTACTCTAGGATCACCTGTGGTACTGATAGCTCTTGCGCAACTGATAGCTCCTGTGCCAATTAGTAGGAAGGACTAAGATGATCCTGCAGATACTACTTGAGAAGCTAGACCCCACAGCCTGATTGTAACAGCAGCAGTGCTTGAGATTGGAGCTTGGACTCACATGAGCTGTCTGGGATTGGACTAAAGAAATCCAGAGCCCCTACCCAAAACAGCTAATCCCACTACAGCTAAGGATTGGTGTATAAAAACAAACAAACAAAAAAAACCCAAAACCCCACCCAGCAATATCAGTAGAAGCTTCTCTCTTCAACATGGGAGCAAAGGCTCTAGGAGGAAGGAGCTTTCCCCTCTCTATCATCATTCACACAGCATGGAAACATGAGCTCTTTCAACCTTCCCCTTTACTATCTTAGTTGGTGATTGAAGATCAGGATAGGATATCTCTCCACGTTAGTTTGGAAAAGACTGTTGGGGTTTTATTGTTGGTTTTTTTCCACCCCCTTTCTTTGTAGCATAGTTGGTGGCCTGCTTCCTAGGGTTATTATCACTACCCCATAGATTTCCTGACTCCGCAGGCATCTGGTACATTGGATACTGGTCTTGATTTCTCCCGGTGTTTTCCTTTGGTTTGTTTAGTTGTAGATTATATCCTTGACTAAGGAGTTTACATATGTTAGAGGGTCCTGGGAAGATAAATGCAGTACATATTCCAGGAACTCTTCAGAGGTAAGAGCCTGCTACATGATTGTGGGCACTGTAGCAATTCAGGCAGGGTTTTCAGTCCTGTGTTTGCAGTATCACTGTTAACAAGCAAGCAAACGAGCTACTGAGCTGTCTGTGTCTGTGCCTTCCCTCTAGCAGCTATTTACTGCATTCCTTCAACAAACTCTTTCCACTTACAGACACTCCTTTTCACATCTCTTTAAACCTTCCGCCATAACAGATATAAAAAGAAAAGAAGAAGGGGGAAATGACATATTCAAACCATTGTCTCACTGCTGAACTTGTATGTTGCAGTCTCCTCCTTCACACACACAGCGTGTCCTGGTCTTTGGAGATTTTAAGCACAGCCTCAAAGTCAATAACAAACCCAAGAGCAACAGTTCCACCTGCACTCTTTTACACTCTCCCTTACAGACACCAGAGAAGGTAGGTGTGACTGGGGTTATGATCAGCTGTAACAGCCTCAAAGCGAACCAACAGTCAGTAATTCTGACACATATCCCCCAGTTATCCATCCAAAAATGTATGTACCATTTTAAGGCTCTTAGTATATCTGTACCATAAATGCAGATCCTTTTTATTTTATTCTTACCAATATTTTTATCTGACTCTTTCAGAGACTTTAAAGCCTTACCCATACCTAAGGAATCTTAGACTACTTAGTTCTGCATTTATCTGTATTTTTAATACATTAAAATCTCAATTTATTAAACTCATACAAGTCAAAAGTGCTTCCCATATACATAATCCTAGCAATCATGTGAAGGCAGTGGAAGTACAAAGGAAGAAATAAATAAAGGGATTATTTTTTCATCATAAAAACATGATTTTCCAAAACATAACTATTCAAGAGTACAAAATATTACAACCTATTACATAACAACTTCAAAAAGCAATACCATATAATGCTGTGTCAGCACAGAGAAAACTGAATCTGAACAGAATCTTTGGGCATCTGGGTACAGATGTGAAGGTACATCTATCCTGAAAATATAACAGTGTATAATGAGAGCATTATCTTTACAAATTGGGTCCCAGTCATGAGTCTGTATAAACAAAGGGACAGTTTGTCAGTGGAATGAAATAGAGAGAAACCTATTGGAACTGATCCAAGTATTACGTTTTGATAGATATGAGCGTGATTTTATTTTATTTCTGACGCTTACAGGTAAGGCTGCTAATGACTTTGTTTATATGCAAATGACAGTAACTGACCAAAAAAAACCCCGCAAAACCAGATGTTCTGTTTCTAGGATATGAAAATTCTTACACCCCTAAGGCTGCGGCAGTGCCTTCCACCACCAGACAAAATACAAGAAATAATATGGCTACTATTTCATTAAACTACATGTGCTTGTTGAGAAACTGATAATGCAGAGCATTATTATGGAAAAGAAATCTTCCAGTATTATCATTCAAAATCTTCCATAAATTTCTAGCAAGTGCCCTGCAACATGGATTGTCAGAGGTTTTCTTGTACGGTATGGAAGTTTTTGAGCACATTGTAAAATATGTGCAATCACAGCAAAAACTACTGTGCACATATATTGGTCCTTATTATGATTTTGTTTATATTCATTCTACAACAAAGCTAGCTTCATTTTTATTACCAAAACACCTTTTTCAAAATTTCTTTGTTCTTAACTTGACAACGACTTTAACCTTATATTTTAATGCATGGAGCATGTGGGTTTGAAATTACTGGTTGGCATCACTGTTTGTAGCCATCTCCAAAAAGAGCAGGCTAGCGCTCTGTGCAATTGAAGAAACTAGTAGAAACTTGGCAATTAATAAGAAAGGAAAAGAACAAATCCTAAAATATTCACTGTGGTATAGTATAAATAGATTGTGTACCCACGTATGAAATAAAAACTGAACTGGTAAAAACAATTGGCAGTTCTATAGCCCCCAAATTCACTCTCCAAAAGGCACGATAAAACTAGAAAAAGCTCAGAAAAGGATAGTGAGATTCAGGAAAAGCTTCCATACAATGAAGATCAAAATACACTGAGATTCTTGAGCTTAGCAAAGAGATGAGAGAGGGTATGAGGAAAATAAATAATAAAAGGTGGGAAGGTAACAATTATTCACTATTTCTCATAACACTGAGGCTAGAGGAAATTCATCTACCAGCAAGTTTAAAATGTCAAACTTACAGTGGTGCAAGTGTGATTAGACTGCTATTATTACTATTACAATTATTATTGTCTACTTATGTTAAATTATCCTAAAAGTATGGTTTCAAGGTCCTGATGTGATTATCTATCAGTACTGTGAAACATTGTTTTCAGAAGAATTTAATATTCAGCTGCTTTTAAAATCAGTCTTATTTTTCTCATAAATTAGGGAATATGGAAATGCAATTCTTTTTGTATTTATTCGTAAGGTAATCAAATTGTTTATTATTTCAATACACAAACTTCACAATAAATGAAGTAAATTTGGTTTTACCTGTTATTTGAAACAACAAATGAGCATTCTTAGAAAAAAATCAACATACAACATTTTAACATTTTCAAGCACGATTCCAATTAGGAAAGTCATTTAAGCAAGCATTTTCCTGTCCATAATTTCAACTGAGATGAACTAACATTCTTCAGTAAGACATATTTATCAGAAAATGTCTGGTAATATGCTTGCCACTAGTGTCACTGCCTGCTAGAATAATATCTACATCCCTAACTAGAAAGTTTGCTAAAGACATACCTTTTGCTTTAAAGAAAAAAAAAAAAGTTTCCCCTTAAATTTAACATTTTGATAGCTTTAATGTTCTGTAAACTTTAAAAAGTTGATCTTTGAGATAATTAAAGTTAGGAAGTGCAACTATTCTTCAACTTTCACTTTTATTAAAACAAAATGATATGCATTAATTTAATTTAAATATGTAATAATATGATTAGACAATCAAACATAATTACTTTTGTGATGGCACTAGGTTGTCCCAAGAGCATATTCCCTTCATGTGATGTTCCTTGAAGAAAAACACAGGATATATTGAATCTGTACTTCATTGCTTATATTTCTGCAATATTTCGGTGTTGTTTAAAATCTTTTCATTTCAGTTTATGTGTGCATGTGCTTATGTATATGTATCTATTGTGGTTTGGTTTTGGGAAGAGATGAACTTTGTTCTGGTTTACCTTTTTTTTTCTCAATTTTAAAACAAAAACACATGGCTATGCTCTTTTCTTGTACAGCCTGATATAATGTAATGCAAATTTCTATATGAAAAAGTGTAACACAAATTTCTCAATGATTTCTATTACAGAAATATCATCTACTACTACTACTACTACTAACTATTACAGAATCTGCATCTGGGTCTTGACTGGAAAGGTTATATGCCCCTCTGCAGAGCATAGTAACTGGATTCATCCCAGATCAACTCAGAATTTTATGTTTTATCTTGTGGTGGGTTGACCTTGGTTGGCCGCCAGAAGCCCACCCAGCCGCTCTCTCACTCCTCCGCCTCAACAGGACAGGGGGTGAAAATAAGATTAAAAGCTCCTGGGTTAGCTTCGCCCCAAGCACCTCTCCTCCCCACCTTGTTATCGCCACAGGTTACACTCAGTCCTTCCAGTGCAGGAAGGGGTTCTGGTCAGTACACAGTGGTTTCTCTCTGCTTCTCCTTTCTTCTCACTTGTTTCTTCCACTCCACCATGGTCTCCTCCAGAGGCTCAAGGGGTCCCTGCTTGGGCACCTGGAGCACCTCCTCCCCTCCTCCTCCTCTCCCCTTGGTGCTCGCAGGGCTGTTTCTCACACTTTCCCCTCACCCCTCACTGCTGGGCAGTGTTTTGCCCTTTCTTACCCAGGCTTTTCCTGAGACTCCGCCATCTTGGCTGAGGGGCTCAGCTGTGCCCTGCGGTGGGTCTGTCTTGGTTTCCAGCACAAGAAAGCCTGCAACACRGGCTTGCCTCTTATTACAAATCAGAGACTCCCCCCTCAGTACATGTTGCAAACACCTCAGCTGTGGGAAAAGTTTGATCACAGCTCCTACCTTATCAGGCACTGGAAAATTCAAAGTATATTTTTAATTTTCTGCTCTGTCAGCTGATCTCTTCATCTCCAGATAACTCAGTCCCTTCCTGTGTCACTGGAGGAACTGTAAGTGAGTTCCTAGGACAGAAAGTCCCAGGACACCCCTCCTCCACCAAATACATCTTAGATACTCCAGGTATCTCCTTGATCTCTGACAGGACAAACCAGACAGTTATCAAAAATAGCTGTTATAAAGGATCATTGCATTCGCACTGTCTCTGACCACTGAAGATGAATTTGTAGAGGCAAAGCCTTCCTGCTGAGCCAGCTCAATGGTAGTTAGCCAAACGAGAGACACCACAGCGAAGATTACGCAAGCTGGGGCTATGCTATTGCATCTGTATGTTTGACTAGAGGGGAATCTTATGTTCCCTCACACATAACACATCCAATCTCCAGCTGAGATGGCTGCAATTTCAATTCACTYTTGCTCTTGCAGACCCAATACCTCAAGATAAACGTTCAGAAAAGTGGAGAATTAAACCAAACAGGCTTCTAATTCTCCTTCTGTGCTGTCATGAAGCTTATGCGTAAGAGAATCTCTCCATATACAGATTGTGTGCGTGTGTGAGGAGAAAAACACAGTTCAGACCAAAGTTTCTGATCAATCTGCCCTTTCTTTGTCTAACTTCTCAATTTTCTTTTCCTATCTTCTGACATGTCCTCACATTAGAACTACAGCTCATGGCAGGAAGCGTCAGCCAACAGTTATGGCAAGCAGAGTGCTCTGAGGCAATGTAAATCAACAGAAACACAACTTTGTCCCAGGGCAGATGTTAGGAATGAACTGGAAGGTCTGGAGATGCAACAGAAAAGAGAAAAGAACATTGTTGGGCCTGGAAAAAATTATCACCTCCAATATGTTAAGTCTAGTGCCACGTTTTCTGCTGTCTGTCATTTATTGCCTCCAGCTCTGCCAAAGTCTGATGAAAAATACTGATTTAGGGAGTTACATTTTCTCGGTTATTTATTTTCTTTCTGGTTTTAACAACATTTTGCCTTCTGGTTCAGGAACCTCTGTAGTGTTTTTAAAAAATCCACTAGAAAAAAGATTTCTGACAATTTTTCATAGACTCTCCAGCTAAAAAATGGGGTTGATTCTAGATTTCACATTTTGTTTTCTTTCAAAAGTTTTTAAAAAAAATGCTGCTTCTCTTATTAACTAAAAAGATTTCTCCACACTCAAATCTCAATTAATTCATACAATTTTGTCAAGATTTCCTGTTATCATCTTGTTTTAATGTTCACAAGCCTATCTTATTCTTAGACAATTTGTCCTCTAACAAATTTAGAGATGGCAGTCATCCCCAATCAGACATTGTCAGAACTTACTGATTACTGCAAAGTCACAAACAATAGATTGCTGGATCAATAAAAAAAAATTTGTAAACAAAATGACATATTTTCTACTGTTGTGCATTTTATGTTTAACTAAGCAATTATAGTCAGTGAAAGAAAGAAATCTAAAGGTATTATTCTAACAACATTATTTAAAGAGATTTTTTCAAGTACTTTGCAAATTTATCAAAGATTTTTTTTTCTTTTATTTTTCAGAGATCCTTCATATGTGTTTGTATGTTATGGTTACTACACAGAGTGGTAAGACACCATGTATTTAAGCTGACTGGTCTAGTGATTTAAATACAGGTGCAAAATAGACTTCAAGCCCTATGTGTATACTCAGGTTTGGGAGATCATTTGAGGCAGGACAGTGAGACCTCTTTTTGAAAAAAGGAGAAATGAATCCTTGCGTATATATATTAGAGGAATTCTAGTCAAATTGACATTTGTCAAGTACTGTTTTTAAACCATCTAAGACTACCTCTATATGGCTTTTATATATATATATATATATATAAACCACTATATATAAAAAATTTTAATGTGAATTAAGGACATTCATGACTGAGTCAACTTTATGGACAGCAACAGCTATATGTGCAAATATATGACTTCATGAAGTACTAATAAGTCCTCTCTCCCCCAAAATCAACCAAGCTATGCTTTGCAGAAACAGCTTAAAATCAAGTTGCTTTTTCTCTGTTCCAAAGTTTACCCTGCACTAGCAATAAATATACATTATTTTTTGCCTCTCTGGCAAAATTGCTTTGAACTTTTTGCTTTTATCTCAAAAATCAAGAGACCGTCTTTCAATTTTCAGGCTACTATCGACTGAAGCTAAAACCCCTTTGAAACTTAATTTCATTTACAGGCATACTTGAGAAAAACACAGTCAGAAGCATTTCTCGGACTTCGTATTAAGTCAATGGATAGAATAAAATAGCGCCACTCACATACTTTCAGAGAAAGCAAAGCAGAGCTCCTTGGAGGTTGTGGGATTTTCCTGAAATCTCAGAGATGTTTTGCTAAAAAAAAAAAATGAAAAGCAAAACAAGTCTCTTCCCCAAATGCCCAACAGTTTGTGTCAAGAGAAATGGTGCCAAACTGACTTTTCTCTTTTGATATAGTTCTGGATTGTCTATTTATTTCAGGGAAGTCTGGAAAGAGAGAAACTAACTGTGGGGAAAAAATGGAAAAAAAAAAAAGAGGAAAAATACTGTCCAAAATGAAGTTTTTCTGCTTTTTAAGCAGTTCAGATTCAGGACAGGAAGTTCTTCTAGACACTAATACAATTCAAGTGGATGTTTATACAATCAAGGGGCCACAATCATACTGTGTGCTGTAGAAGCCTGCACCGTTTCAGGAAATGCTTATGAGGTGGCTTGGTAACATTAACAGTCCGAAAGCACAACAAAATCTGTGTGAGAGCTAGAAATTTTCAAGATAAKGAATGCAGAATTCACCCCATTCAAGACTGCAAAATCTGCAGCAGAGGGAGAGAAGGAGTGGTAATATGGTGAAAGTGGACAATTCTTCAGCTGGCATTCACAAAACTTGCTCTATTTCTGACAACTCCAGCCTAACAAAAAAGCATGTTTAAGAAACCACAAACAAATTTAATAGTTTCTCATTTATGTAAACAACTATGAAGATACAGAAACATACAGAACTTCACAACTTAGCAGTAAAATAAAAGTAATAAAAAATATTAAGCCTAAGGTATTATATTGAAGTTAATAAATCTTGCCTATTCCTAGAAAAAAAACCCACCAAAAGAAAACAAAAATATAGTAATAAGTTCTGCTAGATTTAGAAAAGTGATGGTTGCCATTCTTGCTAGAGGAATCTCCTAAGGCTTTTTTCTTCAGATAGGCTGAAGCAAAAAATATATTAATGCAGCGGAGTTCATTAAACTCACAAAAATATCAATACATCATCGTCTTTATATGAATGAGTTTCAATTAAGTTCTAATGATGGATTAAATGGAATATTTATTTAAAGAAAGTGATTTTAAAAGGAATCAGAAAATACTACTGAATTATCACTGCCTTATGAAAATTTTCCCTACAACAAAAGCAAAATTTGTTTAGGGGATTTTGGTGCTAAATGCTATGTGTATTCTTTTGTTAGTTCCATAGTCCCAATTTTAAGGTGCAGATGGTGAAATCGACTATAACAGTGGTTTACTACTCATGCTCTCTCTAGAGTTTTAAGTTCAAATTGCACCTATAAAAAGGGATAATTAGTCCTTTCTGGTTTATTGCTGTTAGGGGAAAGGAAGCAGTTTCAGTTAACTACCAACTAGACACCACTCCAGATTAAATATCCTAGATTCAGTACCTTATACTGGCTTTCAAATACCAAACTGAGAGTTCAAAGAAAGTAGGAAATGTCACCTTCCCAAACATTATGGACTATTAATTATGTCTTTGCAGTGAACTTTCTCAGTGCAATTAGTCTACAGACATGAAGATCATTCTTTATAAAAGACTATGGGCTGGAACAAGGTTAATTCCAATTTAAATTGTGTTAATAACAAGAGTGACTGCATTCAGACAGCTGAACAATTATCTGATAAGCAAAATATGTGTAATGAAGCAGATAAAATTGACTAATTTTAAAACAAGCGTGGGTATGCAACAATGTATATGTTTTTCTTTTCTAGCATACACACTGTTGTTTTCTTATGCTACCCTTTAACTATCTAGTCCTCTATGTAGAAGGCATTCATAAACAGTCAATCACATTTAGATATAAGTAAATGTAAGTAAATATGTAGCTGCATTTGACACATATTTGACAGCAGCTTTGGAATGTGTGTCCTTTGGGGTCACTTAATAAAAAACTTCACAGAAGATTCCTGTCCCTTCGCTTTGACACTCCACTCATCAATAAAGCTGAGCACCAATTGCCCTCATGGTGGATGGTAACTGAGGGTGAGCAGGAGATCCCAAGGTGGAATTTCATGTCACAGTTTCTCTGGTGGCAAATCTCGTTTAAAAGATTTCTGACCACTTTTTTTCCAGACCTTGCCTTTTCCCAGTGAGTTTATCACACACTAGATAATACTCTGTAAAATGAGTAAGTGACAAGTTCCTGTGCAGAAGGTGCCACAGAGAGAGCTGCACTGATTCAACTGAAAGGGATATATATTTCAGCAGGAAGGGGAAAATGAGAAAGCGAAAAGCCTCTTAAACTCGTCTTGCTAGTGGTGAAAGCATACCTTAGAACAGTATCTTCAAGCATAATCAACAACTAGACAGACCCAGCCCATAATTTAAAGTATTTTAGAAACGTAGGACTGGGCCTTTACCTTTCAGCATCTTCCAAGAGAAATAAAAATAAGACTTACTGAAATACTCATAAACAAACAGACAAAATGTTTCACTTTGCAAGAAACTGTAGATGGTGCTTCTTTTTATGGAGTGGAGAAAACTGGGCTGTGATTTCTTTCATTTTTTATTTAAGAATAACCTAATTCACTGTGTTTGAATTCCTCTCCCAGGAAGGAAAAGAAGAGACTCCCTACTGTTCTAGGATTTAAATCCTATTTCTCACAGAAATTCAGATAACCACCCTAAAGCGATAGTCAACTATTCTGGATCACTCAAGATAAAAATAAATATTTCAGTATTACTGTGAAGAATAATACTTTAAAGCCTCTGTGGTCGGCTGAMCTTGGCTGTCCACCAGGTGCCCACCAAGACATTCTATCACTCCCCCTCCTCAACTGGACAGAAGGACAAAATCTAATGAAAAGCTCTTGGGTTGAGATAAGGACAGGAGTTTACTTACGAATTACTGTCATGGGCAAAACAGACTCGACTTGGGGAAATTAATTTAATGTATTGCCATTTAATTGTAACAGAGTAGAATATTGAGAAAGAAGAACAAAACTAAAAACCCTTTCCCCCACCTCTCCCTTCTTCCCAGGTTCAACTTCACTCCTAACTCCTGAGTGGTGAAGGGGGATGGGGAATTGGGTGCCGCGGTCAGTCTATAATGACCTCACGCTCTTCTCCTGCTTCAGCATGGGGTCTCTCCCACAGGATACAGTCCTTCATGAACTTCTCCAACCTGAGTCCTTCCCATGGGCTGCAGTTCTCCATGAACTGCTTCAGCGTGGGTCCTTTCCGCAGAGTACACTCCTTCAGGAACAGACTGCTCCAGCGTGGGTCCCCCACACGCCACAGTTCCTGCCAGAAACCCTGCTTCTTCATGGGCTCCTCTCCACAGGCCACAGCTCCTGCCAGGAGCCTGCTCCAGTGTGGGCCCTTCACGGGCTGCAGCTGTCTTCAGAGCACATCCATGTGCTCCGGTGTGGGATCCTCCACAGGATGCAGTGTGGATATCTGCTATACCGTGGTCCTCCATGGGCTGCAGGGGGACAACCTGTGCCACCATGGTCTTCACCACGGGCTGCAGGGGAATCTCTGCTCTGGTGCCTGGAGCACCTCCTTCCCCTCCTTCTTTTCTCACGTTGGTGTCTGCAGGGTTGTTTCTCTTACATTTTCTCACTCCTTTCTCTCAGCTGCTGTTAATGCAGCATTTCTTACCCTTTCGTAAATATGTTATCACAGAGGCGCTACCAGCGTCACTAATGGGCTCARCTTTGGCCAGTGGCAGGTCTGCCTTGGAGCCGACTGAAACTGGCTCTGTCTGGCATGGGGGCAGCTTCTGGCGCCTTCTCACATAAGCCACTCCAGCAGCCCTCTGGCTACCAAAACCTTGCCACGTAAACCCAATACAGCCTCCACTAAGAATTTCTGTGGAAAGAAAAAAAAATCTGAAAAGCAAAGATAGATTTTTTATTGTAGATAAAGATAGTTCATCTCACATGCAGACAGTTGCATTTGTTATACTTACAGACATATAACTGGACTTGAAAAAAATACATACTATGAAATTACGAAATATGATCCATCAGACAAATACTCTGTATCTTTAAGTACTTAATGCATATATATATAAAAYCTATGAAGCACACTTTTTATTAATGGTGTCAGACTGACCCTGGAGTAAGGTCATGAAGTGTTCCCAGATTTTATAATTCTACATCTGGGATACAAATAAATACTAAAAAGACTGCTCCATTTCACAGCACTGTATTTACTGTCCTAACAGTATGCATTTGATCCTGCATGGACACAAGGTTGTATTTCTATTCTATTGGTCAAAACCTGATAGAGTTTTTATGTTGATGGAAGTATGATGGACAATGACCATTTGGCATGATTTAAGATTCAGGACATAATGGTGATGCTTGTGTCTCTACTAACAGTCCTTTGCATGAACATAGTTGAGAGGCAGGACAACAAATATTGGCAAAATTCACTAAATTATCATCTTCAAAGAAAACATAAGAGTATGATTTAAGGCTTACCATTCCCCCTATCCTTCTTGCTCCCTTTTCACCAAATTTTAAAACTTTCTCCTGGAATTTTCAAACTTGCCTTCCTTCCCTTTGAAAGCTTCTCCTACATTCTAACCTTTTGTTTATAAACTTCAATTTCTTATCAAGTTCTCTATTCTACACAAAAAGTCAGAATGCTTCTTATCTGATCATCAGTATTGCATTTGCATACAAATGGCTTCCCTGACCAAAGACAGTCAGAGGTCATAGTTACCTCTCAGTTTAAATATTTTTTCCAGATTCGGTACTTCCTTTCTTTCCAGAAACTAGGCAGCTGATATACTGCTATTTAATAATAATAATAATAATAATAATGGTAATGATAATAATAATATAAGAATATACTATTTATACAGTCAGTAGAAACACATTTTTAAAATATTGTTCACTTTGACCTCTTCTAAATATTTGCCTTAGAGTGAACGACATTGAAAAGTGACTGCAGAGGGAGTCCTTAAAGGTAGCCCAAGGTGGATATTTGGTCTGGCAAATTCCATCCTAGGTTTAATCTCATGAACCCATCTACTCTATGTTTGATTTATTTAGGATTTTATTTAAATACTCTATTTGTTCTTCTGTCTTCAGCCATTTCATTTCTGTAGACTGCATGACAATTATGGGCATGTTTCTAGTAAATCTGTGAATAATTACTGTGCAATGTAATCATGATCAATTTGTATCATGCAAATGAATTGAGAAATGAGTTAAACTTTAAACTGACTGAATGGCCTAGGACACAGAAATTAGAAAAGTCGTATCTGTGGGCATGCAAAAAGAATATTATTTGCATGCCCAATCAGAGGAATTTCCTTTTTTTCAAAGCGGAGAAAAAAAGAAAAAGGAAATGCATAGCCATGCTTCACAAAAATATTGCACTTACTTGGCCTCTTTCATTCCATTTCACACATCTCAGTACGTAGGACCCTTGTTGATTAGTTTTTCTGTTTATGGTGTGGGACCTGACTTCTAGTGAAGCCCAGGCAGAAGCAGGCATCAGTCACTACTTGCACATGGGACTTGTACTGCTGCCCGAGTTGGCCCAAATGTTCCCCCAGATATTGTGGGTGGGGTTGTTTTTCCTCCTGTGTGATAGTTCTACTGCAGATGTTTAGTCCTCTGTGGCTTCGAAGGCTCACACATACATTGTTCTCACTTTTTAAGTCTAAGCCTCAAAAAAATATTGCCTCACTACCATGAAACTACAGAAAGAAAATACTGGTAAGGATAGGATTTGTGAATCTCAGTAATGGATCTGCGATTTTCTAATTCCTAATTAAATAATGTGTTTCTAATCCTTAATTTTAATCTAATATTTTGTACAGAAGAGGAATACTGATGTGTATGGTGAAATTTATAAGGCACTCTTGGTTGCAGTCTTTTCTCATCCAAGTGAAGGGAAATTCAAAGGCATATCACAGTGGATTCCTTTCCTTGCCTAACTGTTTCAGACTGCTAGCAGTAGTTTTCCTATCTGTCAGCTAATTATTTACTAGTGCAATGTCTAATTTTCATCATGAGTGACCTCCTCATTCTTCAGGACTGAGGTGAGTTAGAGATCGGTGGCATTTTTATCTGCAGTAGAAATAAAGAAATGCAACCAAAAGAAATTATGCAAACAAAACCCTGCATTAAAGGAGTATTAAAGTTGAACAGCCAAACACTGAAACAAAGAAAAGTCAGATTGTTGTATTCTTATGAACCTTAATTGAACTCCCTCATGCATAKGCAATATGATGTTTTGGTTAACAACACAGTCCCTGCACTGTCCCCGCTTTGCTTCATATAGTGAAGATCATCCACTTTGGGCCTGTAGCTGGTATTTTTTTTTTTTCCTGTCATTCTGTCTGAAGCCCCAGGACGCATGTGTAGTGCCCTGGTCAGATCTTGTTTTGATCGCTTCCCTCATGGCAACGGATAAGCATGTGCTTGTATAGCGAGTGGCTTCTTCCTGTACACCCAGGGAGGCCACAGCAGAGCAATGAATCATGCTTCTGGGCACCCAGGTCTGTACTTTTACCACCACAGCTCACAGGGGGAGCTCCCTGCAGAAGGTACATTTGGTATTTCTTGCAGTAATTGGGGCCCTGATCGTGCAAGTGATGAACTTGTGCCTCACTCAACCTGCTGTTTATGAACAGAGGACTGGTGGGAGATGTGGTGGTTGGAGGCCGTCTTGGGCTTAGTGACCATGAAATGATAGAATTTTCAATTCTTGGTGAGTAAGGAGGGGGGCCAGCAAAACCGCTACCATGGACTTCCGGAGGGCGGACTTCAGCCTGTTCAGGACACTGGTAGAGAGAGTCCCTTGGGAGACAGTCCTGAAGGGAAAAGGGGTCCAGGAAGGCTGGATGTTCTTCAAGAAGGAAGTCTTAAAGGCGCAGGAGCAGGCTGTCCCCATATGCTGTAAGAAGAAGGGGCGGGGAAGACGACCAGCCTGACTGAACGGGGAGTTCTTGCTGGGACTCAGGAAAAAAGGAGAGTTTACGACTTGTGGAAGAAGGGGCAGGCGACTCAAGAAGAGTACAGGGATCTCGTTAGGTCATGCAGAGAGGAAATCAGAAAGGCAAAAGCCCAGCTAGAACGCAATCTGGCCACTGTCGTTAGAGACAACAAAAAATGTTTTTACAAATATATTAATGACAAAAAGAGAACCAAGGAGAATCTCCATCCTTTATTGGATGCCGGGGGGAACGTTGTCACCGAGGATGAGGAAAAGGCTGAGGTACTTAATGCCTTCTTTGCCTCAGTCTTTAATAGTCAGACCAGTCACCCTCAGGGTATTCAGCCCCCTGAGCTGGAAGACGGGGATGGCGAGCAGGATAAACCCCCCCTAATCCAAGAGGAAGCAGTGAACGACCTGCTACGACACCTGGACGCTCACAAGTCCATGGGGCCGGAYGGGATCCACCCGAGAGTGCTGAGGGAGCTGGCAGAGGAGCTTGCCAAGCCACTCTCCATCATTTATCAGCGGTCCTGGTTAACGGGGGAGGTCCCAGACGTCTGGAGGCTTGCCAATGCGACGCCCATCTACAAGAAGGGCTAGAAGGAGGATCCGGGGAACTACAGGCCTGTCAGCCTGACCTCGGTGCCGGGGAAGATTATGGAGTGGTTCATCTTGGGGGCGCTCRCAAGCCATGTGCRGGACARCCMSGGGATCAGGCCCAGCCAGCATGGGTTCATGAAAGGCAGGTCCTGCTTGACCAACCTGATCTCCTTCTAGGACCAGATGACTCGCCTAGTGGATGCGGGAAAGGCTGTGGATGTGGTCTACCTGGACTTCAGTAAAGCCTTTGACACTGTCTCCCACAGCACTCTCCTAGAGAAGCTGGTGGCTCATGGCCTAGACAGGTGTACTCTTCGCTGGGTAAAAAACTGGCTGGGCGGCCGAGCCCAGAGAGCTGTGGTGAATGGAGTGAAATCCAGCTGGCGGCCGGTCACGAGCGGTGTCCCCCAGGGCTCCGTTTTGGGGCTAGTCTTGTTCAATATCTTTATCAATGATCTGGATGAGGGGATTGAGTGCTCCCTCAGTAAGTTTGCAGACGACACCAAGTTGGGCAGGAGTGTTGACCTGCTTGTGGGTAGGAAGGCTCTGCAGAGGGACCTGGACAGGCTGGATCGATGGGCTGAGGCCAACTGTATGAGGTTCAACAAGGCCAAGTGCCRGGTCCTGCACTTTGGCCACAACAACCCCATGCAACGCTACAGGCTTGGGGAAGAGTGGCTGGAAAGCTGCCTGGTAGAAAAGGACCCGGGGGTGCTGACTGACAGCTGGCTGAATATGAGCCGGCAGTGTGCCCAGGTGGSCAAGAAGGCCAATAGCATCCTGGCCTGTATCAGAAATAGTGTGGCCAGCAGGAGTAGGGAAGTGATCGTGGTGAGGCCGCACCTTGAATACTGTGTTCCGTTTTGGGCCCCTCACTACAAGAAGGACATTGAGGTGCTGGAGCATGTCCAGAGAAGGGCAACGAAGCTGGTGAAGGGTCTGGAGAACAAGTCTTATGAGGAGCGGCTGAGGGAACTGGGACTGTTTAGTCTGGAGAAGAGGAGGCTGAGGGGAGACCTTATCATGCTCTACAACYACCTGAAAGKAGGTTGCAGCGAGGTGGGTTTCAGTCTCTTCTCCCAAGTAACTAGCGATAGGACAAGAGGAAATGGCCTCAAGTTGCGCCAGGGGAGGTTTAGATTGGACATTAGGAAAAATTTCTTTACTGAAAGAGTGGTTAAGCATTGGAACAGGCTGCCCAGGGAAGTGGTTGAATCACCATCCCTGGAAGTATTTAAAAGACGTGTAGATGAGGCGCATAGGGACATGGTATAGTGGGCATGGTGGTGTTGGGTTGACGGTTGGACTTGATGATCTTAGAGGTYTTTTCCAACCTTAATGATTCTATGATTCTATCATTCTGTGAACTCCCTCTCCTGATTGCCCTGCCTGTACAACACGACAACAGGTAAGCCCTCCTTTTGGGGAGCTGATCTCTGTGGTCAGACTGTGTGCAGGGCACTTCATCAGCCACCTAAAAAGAATTTCACCGTTTTCCCCCCTGAAGTGTTTCTACTCCAGCTGAGCAAGCCAAATTGCTTTGTGTGGTCTGATTTCTATCTTCTGCACTCACAGTTGGCTTGTTTCCTCTACCATTGCTCCAGTACTTAACGACATTCTGTTTGATAGAAGTTTTGAATCCTTTTGATATAAATGGACCCTCATTATCACTCACTAAATACTTCTAGAAGTTTCTGTGTTGTAAATACTTGTTTAGGGCAGCTGTGACTGCTGTATCCCTGGCAGCCGGCAGTGCGTCTGCAGTTTTTTGTTGTGGTGTTTACAGCACGATATGAATTCTGTCCTGACCTTGTTAAAATTTATTTTTCTGCTGCATGTCTCTAAGCAGTTATTTAGTTTCCCTTGTTTCCTGTCAGTTTCTAGGAAGGTTTCATTCTCTGTGCCATAATGAAAATGTTTTGTCCCTGTAAAGACAGATTTACTTGTTATTCACAACATTAAGAGGTGGTATTTCTGTCATTTTCAGAAAGCTTGTTAATAAATCTGGTATAACAATGCTCCTGTAAATGCTGACTCCAACTGATAGACTCTGCTGGTTTTTGAAGTTAGCTTGCCCTCTCACGTTTCCCTTCTTTGTCAGATGACACTTGCCCCGAGCCTCAGATGTTAACTTAGTGCTCATGTCACAGCTGATGCTCGAGAAGGATGGTATCTGTAGTTAGTATTTGAGATTTAAACTACACTCTTTCTAACATTTTATATTTTATATTTTATAAATACTCACATTTCAGTAAAATTATCCTAAATCACAAAAATGCTGATTTTTATTTTTAATCTTGCACAAAAGGTTGTGCTAAAACTCAGTAAAATAGGATGCAAATTTCACAAGTAAAATGCATCACACTATAGTCATCTTTATAATATTTACAAAACACATACTCTACATATGCTTATTAAAACCAAACTGAAAATGGAGCATATTTTTCTCCACAAAAAGCACAAGCTTTCTGTTAAATCCATTGCAGAAACACCCCCGTGTATCACTTTTACATTCCTGCTGCTGCATTAGTGACAGATATTCAAAAAGCAGATGGCTAACCTTCTGAATGACATAATTCATGTTTCCATAATAGCATTCTAAAGACCATAATGCTGCATCTGTTCTAAATTCTTCCTTTTTAAGGACAGAGTATTGTCAACTTTCAAATGTGCAGCTCTAGGTGCAGGACTAACTGTGATTTTAATGGAATAAAATTGTTCGGTCATGTCCTAACAGGTTTTGTTTTTTTTTTTTAATGCAATTGTCAGGTCTGGAAGTAGTCATTTATTAAAGTTAAAGAGTAAATTTTCTGTTTCTTCTTCTCCCACTTCTAGATAGTCACTGCTATCGTTGCCGAACAGCCTCTGACCAGCCTAAAGACTGGAGTTACTTTTCCTTAGAGCAGGTTCCTCGAGCCATTCTGTCATGGTTGTGCAATCTGAACATGCAAAAAAGATGCTTAATTGTTACGCTGTAGTAATCTCATTAATTATATAGGATGCTTTCAGACCAGGATATAATCTACTAGTGAGTCTGACTCACTGTAAGTGTCACAGTGAGCCACCTTAATTCCTTAGGGAAGAGTTAGGAATATGTAATTGCTGTACTGCATCAAAGTCAGGGTTCACTGAACCCTGTATCCTGTGTATGATGCTGAGAATAGCTCAAGTGCTTCAAAAGTCTGTATACGACCCTCATGGGAAATATGGATTAATCTTCCATCTTAAATCTTGCAATGAAACGATAGCCTGAATACCCATATAAATTTCCAGTTTCTTTTAGAACCTTGTTAAAGTCTTGGCTTCAAAAATTAAGCCTGTGACATGAGGACTAGTGTGTTCTACCCCTTCAGGTGATGGGTCTTGTACAGCCCAAACCAGAGGTCAAACCCCAGCTGTAGCTCTCTTCCTGGCAGGGAAAGAAGGATGAATGGGRCCCAGTGGGAGAGATCTGCACCCAGCTGCCTGTACAAACTGCAGCCATAGGATGCCCAGCAGAGCTATTCTCTCTACAGCACAAAGTCCATGACTCTCTCAGCTATAGGGTTGTTCAAACATTTTGCTTTAAGAAAAGGCCTGACCACTTTTTAAGTTTTTATTAAATGCCATTTTACTCTGCAAAGTATGCTTTCACTTGAAAGTATTTTATTTAGCATTTTTCCCAGCTGAGTAGCTGCCATAACTGTAGTCCTGTGGACCTAAACCACATGGAGGAAAGTGGAAGGTTTCATGACCTGCAATCTGCTTTTGGTATCCCTTGGAATGTTTTTTCTCTCATTCTTTGCCTGTGTGGATTCAGTGGCTCAGTTCTCTCTTGAGAACCTATGACAGTGGCAAAATAGTGGGTCCAAAGCTGAACTTAATCTTCTTACCTAAGTTGTCGGATGAGGGTTGAAAGTTTTGATAGACTTACCTGGATGGCCTTAAAGTTACTGGGGAATTTAATAATTTGCTTGTGTAGCTAAAAGAAAGATTAACCAAGGAGGATTGCAGGGAAAATAGATAAAATCAGATGTTCATTAGCTACTCTTGTATTTACTATAAAATTTTCTAATTTTTGTAGGTTGTTTAAACTTTCATGTGAACCTCTATAGGTAAGATACAGTTGTGTATCTCATAAACATAAAAAACATAACTGTGTATAGAAAACATAACTTAAAGAATGTATTATCTTGTAAGGATAAAAATAAATAGGGCAGAATGCATCCTTGAGTCTTCAGAAACTGTCTCATAAGATGTTTTCCAATGACTTTCTGTGCTGTTAATAATTACTGTGGTAAGTACTAGATTGAAAAATCAATCTCCTAACTAGACCATGTTTAGTAAATTCAGCCCAAATCAGATCCATATGTTAGCTAAAATTTATACAATTATTATGAGCTAAAACACACACATTATAGGTGTGGGGAGTGAATCTGCCTAACATACACATGGGTTTGAGTGTAATCAGTCAGACAAGACTGAATTCATATCCTATTTCTGTATGAAGAAAGGAGATATTTTTAATTTGATTTTTTTTTAAACTTTCTGCTCCCTTGGATGTTTATATGTGCACTGGAAAATAAGTACCAAATCAGAGTCAGCATGAATTATCATATMTTGGTCCTCCAGAGAAAAAGGAATGGAACAAAGGCTGCCAATTATTTTCACTGCCACAGCATCATTTGGAGGTTCAACTGCGGTCTGTGTCTTGAGAAAACTTACCACTTTTTGCTAGTGAGAGCTAGGTAGAAAAGAGGTAGGAAGGATTTTGATGTAGTATGGTTTTTGAATAAAGCTGGGAAGCCTGAAGTCTGAAGACGACAACTGCATCATTATTTGAGAGAAATATTGCTTTTAAATTAAATATATATATATGACACATTGTTCAACTGTCTTGCACATTCAAAAAAACCACTTAAGGAATACTTACTTTTTTATGTAAAGGTAAATGGAAAACTGTCATTAGTCAACAATACAGAGATAAAACAAAAGAAGTTTACATGAAGAGGTGACTGTGTAACCTGAAGTACAGTCACCTAGTTATTCTTCTGTGGGTGACATGTGACATCATCTGACATCTGAAGTCATTCAGGTACATTTATAAGACTATGCATGACATTAAGAGTGAAGAATTCAGTTTTGCAAGGTATGAAGAAGTAGCATCACACAGTATACTATCCTTTTCATGAATTTTTCTTAACAATTCTGCTCTGTTGTTTATCTATATAATAATAGGGGCCTTTACTACCATGAGACCTTCACACAAGTGTTGGATTTTTTTGTTTGCTTTACCTTTTTCTTTTTTTAAATGAAAACATGATAGGCTCAAAAATATATCTATGATCAAGGAATATGAACAAATAAGTAATCTAGATTCACAAAATATTGGTCACTTTGAAAAATGTGTGGTGTGCATGCTCCTGCTTTGTAGAGACTTTATCTTCAAATGTTAAAGAGTATGACTAGAAGTTCATTCCCCAGTTTATACCAAGTTATATTTTTGTTTTTACTTTGTCTACATATCTATTCTATTTTTCTTTTGTTCTCCTCCAGGCAACAGCTTTTTCTTGCATGCTTTCAGTGATACAGAAAACATATCTTTAAATACAAGTATATTTTTCTCAGAAATATTGCTTTCTTATTAATAATTTCAGTAACAAATACTGATAGCGTTCAGACTATTGCAGTGGAAATACATATTGATGGAAATCATGAACACTCTCAAGGGAAATGAGCAAAATCTCACTTCTTTCATCATCAAAATTTTCTATTTCCCACAACACTAGTTCACCAATTTATGAAAATTTCTAATTTTCCAAATCAGCAAAATGAATACAATTAGGTGTCTAACTGCTTGGGGGCATATATTTGCCAATGGCATACGATATTTGGAGTCCTTTCTGGCAAGTACTGCATTGTGAGGTCAGTTTAGGTTCAGTGATAGGAAACTCTTCTGCCTACAAAGAAAGCACAGAGGAACAACAGCAGGARGAGTAACTTGATTAATAACCTGCCTCACCTGCTCCCAGGCCCATCACAGGAGCAATACCAGCTCATCAAAGGCCCATTGCCACAAACCCAGAAAAGCACAGAAGCACAATGGCAGGTGGGAACCCAAATTGCAGATTCTGGGGGAACAAACACCTTGTCTAGGCCCCTACCAGGGCTGTCCCAGCAGAAACTCATCACCCCCAGGGGATGCAGGGGAAGAGCATTTTGGGATTGCACATGATTTATGGGATGTTTCAGGAAGGAACCAAAGTGGGGAAAGGGATGGACTTAGGTGATTTGAGGAGGTACAATTGCAGCAAACTGAGGGGTAGGGGATAAAAAGGGTGGTCATGTGTAAATAGTTTGCTGATTAGTATGCTTGTCTGCCCATGCCCAGCACCTGATCACCACAATCTGTCCTATTTCCTTATTTAACTCCACCTTCAGCTATTTTTCAGTGAGGGGATCTCTGCTTCAYGTGTGTCTGTGTGTATGGGGGTTTGTGGTGTCAGTAACTGGAGTGAGTGTGGGTGTGCAAATGAGTGTGTGATCACTAGCAAAGATCAAGCCAGATGAGCTGGCAAGCAGGTGTAGTGGTCTGGGAGCCAAGGGGATATATGGGTCTCCAGGCAACAGCTCTGAGTTTTGAGAGCACCTGTGTATCTCTACAGGCAAGAGCACAAGCAGTCAGATATTGGGACTAGGAGAGTCCTGGTGTGTGTGTGAGAGAGAAAGAGGGGTGGGGGTGTCTGTACCAACAACTGCAGTGGGGCTGTGGCTGCAGGGTTGTCAGCAGGTCAATGTCCATGTCCAGGTGCCAGCAACTGGAGAGACTGGAGTCCAGGGGCCAGTGATAGGGCAGACTCAGTGTCTGAGCCCTGCTGCTGGAGAGATCCCCCTTCTACATATATGCACATATATATTTACTTTTACAGTAGAAATCCATCCTGACCAGTCAGAGAGGGGAACATGAGGAGACAATTGATGCTGTCACTGTTCTTGTGAGTGCTCTGTGTGTCTTATTTGTGTGGCCATCTGTGTACATATGTATATGTATATTGTATATAGCAAAAACTCCCTGTTGGGAATATGTGCTCAGCCTTGCTATTGGAGAGACCAGGGACTGAGCTGGACCAGGAGGAACCTGGGCCCTAGATACCACCATAGGAGGTCCAGGAGATGAGGGAAGAAGCATCTGCTAGGTTCCCAAGCTTATCTGACAGGGTGGTCTCAACAGTCATAATGAAAGGGATGATAAGAGTGACCAAAAAAGCCACACAGGCCATTCACTACAGACATCTTCTCTAGACTGTAATGGCTATTATCACAATCATATGAGATGCAAGAGAGGATGTGACTAGGTCACAGTGCCTATAAACAAAAAATTTCATCAGTAATCTTTAGAGATTCCAGAGGCTACTCTAAATTGTGTCATAGATMAAAACTGGATGCCCACTGCTATCCCTGAGGATTAACTGATAAAGGAAATGTTTCGCTCGAGATTAGAAGATAGTGGAAGTAGGTCATGTTAAAGCAGCAATCTAGTCAATCATTATCTCTAGTCTAGATTTATCCCAATTAAGTTAAAGCATTAAGTTAGAAGCTAGTTGTTCTGGTTTCACTCTCTGCTCTATGGAGAAAAAAAAAATCTCCAGAGAGCAATTCAGCTGATCAGAGAAAAATGATTTTTTTTTTTTTTTTTTTTTTTTTTTTTTTTTTTTTTTACTTTGAGGGTGGAATGATACACGTTACACAAGTTAAGTCTGGGTCAGAGCTTTAATTTCTAGACCAAGTCTCCTCAAACGGTTAAAACACTAAATTACTTTCAAAATAGATGGGGGAGGGGAATGCTCTTGCAACTTTAGCATACTCTGAAAACAATGGAAGTGCAAGGTTATTACTCTTTTCCTGCTTGTGTCAACAGTAGGAATATATTTTTACATTTCCATCCAGTCTGATGGACAGCTGGATGTGCATCTCAGTCACCAGGACATATAGAATTGTAGAGTCATACTTTACATTTCAAAGGTAGATTTGGAATCAGACAGCCTTTGTCTGTCTCTAAAATCTGATCTGTTCAGTGGTAGTATGAAGCACTTCTGTCAAAGGTTAGGGCATGACTTAGGAATCCTTGCCAGCATTCCTCTTAATAAAAGAAATTCTAAAGTGCATAGCTCAGCATAAGCCACGGCTGAGTGCACAACTTCTGATACATTTACTTACACATTTAGTGCACTATCGGTATTTAATTTACAGCTTTATGAAGTGCTCTGTAATACTTTAAAGATAAAAGGTGAGGTATCAAGGTAAAATATTCCATATTCAATTCAAGCTATCAGCCATGTCTAAAGTAGAAAGGTCAGGAAAAATGAATTTCAAAAGCATAACATGAATTTTCCAGGGCTTTTGGTATCCCTTTAGGAGTTCAGAAAATTTTTACCCTCTACAGAGATCTCCAAAAATACCTTGTTTGTTGAGTTTTCTCTGTAGATATCTCTGCAGTTCATCACCATGGTTCCATACATCTCAAGGGTCATTGAAAAAGAGCACAAGATAACTCCCTTGATTTTTGTGGTACTAAATCACAACGAAGTCAGATTCCCTCATTAAAAAAACAAACCAAGGCAAAATAAAACAACTCACTTTGCTGCTTCTGAACCACTGCTTATAAAAGGGCAGAATCTTTAAGATTCTCTAAAAATTTAAGAGGAATAGATCAATATCTGCAATATCAGAAGAACATGATGAACAGAGATGACAAAATAGAATAGAGAAAATGTCATTCTAGATAGTTAGTTGTGTGTTTTTAGAAAGTCAGTCAATAAAGAACTAACAACCCCCTGGTACTACATTAATCTGATCGAGTGAGAAGTAAGGCAGAAGGAAAAATGTGTTAATGCAAAGATCAGCTTGCTACAGGTAACTATTGTAGGAGTTTGTACCTGACTGCTGTTTTCAAACAACATGCGTACAGAACCATTTAGGTTGGAAGGGATCTCTGTTAGGCCTCTATTCCATCCTTCTATTCAAGGCATGGCCACCTTTGAATTCAGACCAGGTTGCTCAGTGTCTTGTCAAGCTGAATCTTGAAAGCTTCCATTGAGGGAGACTGCACCTCTCTGGTGCATCCCGCTCCAGTGTTTGTCCTCATGGAGAAAAACTTTCTCATTATATCCACTCTGAATCTTCCCTGTTTCAGTTTATGCCCTTCATCCTCCCACCATGCACTGCTGTGAGGAGCTTGGCTCCATCTTCTCCATGACCATGATATGGGCAGGCAGCTGTTATGTTACACTTGCGTGCAYGCACACACACACGCGCGCGCCCATATCCAGGGCAAGCAAGTTCTGGTTCCTCAGCCTCTCTTCACAGGGCAAGTGCTCCAGCCTTGACCAGCTTGGTTGCCCTCCCTGACCTTGCTCCAGTTTATTGATGTCTGTCTTGTACCTGGGGGGTGGGGACTGCAAAACTGGACTCAGTAATACTGGTATGGTTTAACAAGAACTGAGTAAGGGAAATAATCACTTCCCTCAATCTAGCAGCCATGCTCCTGTTGATACAGCCCAGGATGCTGTCAGAGTGACTGCGCAACTGATTCCTGCTCAGCTGACCGTCCACCAGGACCTCCAAGTTTCAGCTTTCAGCTAGAGCAGCTGCCCAGCCTGCCACGTTCCCAGCTTATCCTGCTGGAGGGGTTAGTCCACCCTGGGTGCAGAAATCTGCCTTTGCCACGTATAGAACATACCAAGCAGGAAATATCCTAAGCATATTTCTTTGATAGATTTCAAAGGTGAAGAAGGATAGCTTTAAACAATAAATGGAAGAGTTGAGAAGAAGTTGCTAACCTAGTATACTTTGCACTTGCCCAGCCTTCTTGGGCAGTAGACCACAACATATCACTAGGTCCTATCCCAATTTCCAAATGTTGAGCAAAATTAAAAACTCTTTTTTTCTTGATTCATCAGTTCCAGACTTCTGTAATTCTGAAATTATGCAGCCATGAAAGGAAAAAAATATTTTTCTGGTACATGCATTGGTCACTGCAGATTGCAAGTGACTTTTGGTCTACAACAACAACAAAGAAATCTTAAGAAAAAATGTTTTCCAAAATTGAGTATAATTAAGTGGCATAATGTAAATAATAACAGATTGGTAAGGTACTGTATGTGTGTAAAAACAAGTATCTAACAAGTTATATCATTAATAACAAAGTAAAACTCAAACTAGATGGATTAAAAACATGCTTCTGCTTTTATTACAGGCCCTTCCAAAAAGATTTAAATAGGTATGCTCACCTAGAGACTTAAGTGTAAAATACAAAAGCCCAAGACTTTACTTAGTTTACATAGTTCACATCATTCAGGCAAAGCATCAACTGGCTTTTTGCTGCAACTGACTTCCTCAGTCTTATATTTTAAAAGAAAATGCAAATGTTATGTTTTCATACAAAAAGAAAAGGAAATACAATGCTACATGCAACACAAAGATTCCTGACTACAATATCAAGATGCACTGATATTAAAGCATAGGTTTTAGGGGGGCTTAGCTGACACATCTCATTCAAGACCTGCTGTTAAGACATCTGGTACTAATTATTCTATTGCTAAACAGTCACTTGGGAGAAAAAGATGAAGAAATCCAGAAGAACCAGATTAGTCATTCAATTACAGATTGAGCATAATTTACAATAGTAGCATTGCAATAATTTAAGCTTTAGAACCAAGATAATTTGATTTGAATACACTGTTTCTGAGGAGAAAACCAAACAAAACAATAGTAATAGTAACAGTACCTAAAATGAACTTGGTACATTACAACTTCTAGTAATTACCATTTTGCCAGCTCTACACAAATGACATGCCATCAAGTTTAATCAGATTGTCCCTAGATTTATACTGTGCTGAGATTAAATCAGGTCTATCAAAACCATATACACGTCTGCTTTGGCCAGTTGCTAAACAGTATATAGACAATATTCAGTGCAGAAATATTCAGTAAAAATCTTTATGAAGCAACTCAGGCTTCCGGTACTAGCCTGCTAAATGGAAAAAAAAAACCAAAACATGTTGTGTTTTTTTTTTTTTTTATTCACTGTGATTTTATTTTAAGTTGTGGTGTATTTCTAATTTGCATTAATTTTGTTAGAGAAAGTAAAGAAAATGATAGTAGGGACCCCAGAAAATGTAACTTTTTTGCATAAAGTAGCTCAGAGTGGCTTGCTTGTTTCTGTGAAGAAGTCAGACTGATAAAACAAGTTCACAATTAGTTTAGAGAGAGCAAAAAAATTTTCAGTGATGGGCTGACCAGCTTTCAGTTGTAGGAGATATTCTGAAAATGGTTTGAATTCTGTAAGCCATAGACACTCTTGGGGCAAACTATTTTCCAACATGAGTGAGGTTTGAGTCAACTGAAATTGATAGAGTGAGATACAGAAATAAAAGCTAAATAGATGCCTTCAGTTTAACTAAAGCTCAGTGTACCATTCTGAAATATGTGATGTTGAAAATCAAAAAGCAAAGTTGCCATGGGGATCTATGCAGTTCTTTTTAAATATTCAATGTATATAGTGAAAGGATTTAAGCTTTCCTGGATCCAGTATCTGTCTGCCATGCTTCAAACAGGTGAATTATCCATTCTGCCCAGTCTTTGACATGACTGATTGTAATGTGGATGTGATTAGTGTTCACTACATTTGAGTTAATATGCTAATAAACCCATATAAATGCTAGGTATATTTACTTCATGTTCGTCCCATGCCTTTTCATCAGCTTGGATCATGAAAAGTGTAGACTTGTGTACAGCTAGTGGAAGTTTATGCAAATATTTTCTAAAAAAGTCTTAATCAATGGTAGTCTTAGCCCAGAAAGGGAATTTAAAATCATACTAGGTACATGTGGATTTTTTTAATAGGAATTGCATGCATAACTAGATCGGTCATCAAAATGGATTTGTTGAAATCTCAGCTTCGCTGTTGTAAACCTAGAGCAAATCAACATTTAAATTTCTGTTAATCTCAGGCAATTCCATCATCTCAGTAGGATTGTTCCAGATTTGTATAACTATTTGAAATATCACAATCTGTCCTAAAAGTTATTATTGCTATGATAGAGTGATGCACTTGCTGGAAAAACAAAACCAACCTATTTTAATGTCTGCAAAAAAAAAAAAGACAATATGCATTACAATATACTGTAGTCAGTAGTATTATAAAATTATAATAAATCCTTGTAATGCACACTCCATGGCAACTCAATTTGTATACCCCATCAAATTCCACTATTTCTTACAGTGACACTTTAAGAGGGAACTTATTCTGAAGAAAAAATAAATTTCAGTATTTACCCCATAATTACAAAACTTACGCATTACTTACAAGACTGTTTCCAATTTAAATCAACCTATATAAACCAATGGTAATTCCACTGAAGTCAAAGATGTTACACTAGTTTTACAGAACTCTGAAGAAACAATCATGCTTACACTGTCTAGAGAATATGGAATAATTTACAGAGGTTTTAGCTGTGTGTGAACACAGCAGTTTTGGAGAAGGAAAAAAAAATATTTATTTGACCCAGATTATGTACTATATTTTCTCCAAATCTGTAGTCACTGATGCAAAATATTCATCACTGTCAAATTTATTTGTTTTTTAAAAAGTCTAATAAAAGATACTCTCCCACTATAGGTCATCTCCACTGAGTAAATAAATGGGTTTGAACAGAATTCTCTTTTCTTTAACATTGCTGCTTGCAAAGAGCAATGTCATAGGCATCGTAATGCCTTATGAGAAAAAAAACTTTCCTTAAATAACCCTTGCACATGACTACAAAAAAGACAGGTACTGTAGATTCCAGTATAAATTCCAGATATGTTACTTTGGACTTTGAAGACTTACTTTCTGTCAGAGAAATGAGACTTCTTTTGGATACAGGACAGTGCGCCACCCATCTGAAGATAATAAAAGCTTGTCAAGGAAATGCAGTCTCATGAATATTTCCAATTCTTTGTTGATTCCATGAATGCAAAAAAGAGGCAGGAGTCTCTATCAGCACACACATAAGCAACTCGTCAAAGAAACCACATGCTTAGAAAAGGCTTGCTAGCAAACTGAAATACTATTCAAGAAAACGCGTGCAAAAAAATTAAGTGACTGATACCACAAACAGCCAATGTGAGAACCAGCAGCCCCACAATACACGTAAAATAGCTCAGCTATGAGCTCATTATTTGGAAAATTTAAAGGTTTCAGGTTCAGTCACTTGTCTTGGCAGAAAGCTTTGCAGCTGGGAATGACCGAGGTCTTGAGCTGTTTTGATTGTGCTCCAGCTCCCCTCTCTCTTTTCCGGTAGCAGCTTAGCTCTGGAGCACCATGGGGGTTCCCCAGCCCTGCACCATGCTGCCAGCTCTGGGGTGGATGGGGACACACCTAGGAGAAAGCCATCTCTTGATGACTACAGGCCTGATCGCGGGCTGCCGGGCAGGGCAGCACCTCAGCAGCAGGAGGTTGTGCCTGGGGCAGGATGGGAGTTTCCTGCAGCAAAAAGGCCCCAGGCTTCAGGAGGTCTTGAAAGGGCAGCTGCAAGGGGATGGGCAGGCAGGGAGAGGCCTTCCTGGGCCTGCTGCCAGCCCAGGCCTCAGGCCTGGCCCCTCCGCAGCCCTGCCCCTGCCCAGCCCTGGGCCCCACTGAGCTGGGCCCCACCCAGACCCTGACCCCATCCCGTCCCGCACTGCCCTGGTGGCACTGGGCCTTGTCCCCACAGCCCCCAGTAGATACCAGGGGGATATTTTGAACAGGATCCTCCCTACTTCACAGCCTTCACCCTGCCAGACAGACCCCACGCTCTCACCCCTGTCTGCTAGGGAACCGCTAGGCTTTTCCCCTGAATCTGTGTTAGTAATTTTGGTGGGAGAGAATTCATTTAGCCTGAGCCCCATCACCCGAGATTAGATGTACACCGCTAGAGCGCTGCGACGGCAGCAGAGATTTGTCATGCCTACAGCATGAAAGATTCCCTGGCTTCAAACTGGGCATGAGGCATTTCAACAAAGTATTTGAATCCTTTCATTTCTTTCAACTTGTTTTCTCGCAGATATTGCTGGTCCCCGAGGTAAATAGAAAGGTCTTATTCTGTGTACTCCGTGGTGTCGAAAGACACAGGATGAGATGTAATTTGTAAGCAGGTCATGTTTCCTACATGGCCCTAGTACCTGCTGATAGCTTATCTAAGAAGACTTTGAATAAATGTGATGTGAGATGATAGCAAGCAGAAGAGAAAATAAGTAAAGAAATCTGCAAACCAAGGCAAACTGCAACTGCTGTTGCCAAGAATATAGAGATTCAGACTCCACTAGTGAATACTTATGAAAAGGGTAAGCCTAAATCATCTTGAACACGTACCAAATAACATCTGAACATAATTTCTGAAAATAAATTGCTTTCCAGACTTGAATGAAATATCCCTTTACAGAAAGGTATTAGGTGACCCAGCATCCAACAGTGCCTCTTCACATTTCTATATTATTATTCCGTCTTTGGAAAAGGACATACATGGACAAATATCTTTACCTCATGGGCAGGGACTTGGAATGACACCCAACTGCTTCCAGCAGACTATTAAACCTGTCAGGTGACCAAGCTTCAGCAGCACAAGGAACCATTAATACCCGTTTAGTAATAGATCTTGGAAAATGAATCTTGCTGTGACTCAGAAGAGCTGAAATACTTGACTGGCTTTAACACTCCTCAAATTATTCTAATTAGATCCCCAGGTATATGATTTCCAATGGTACTTTCTTATAGGGAATTCATACCAGTAATTCCAAATTTAATCTAGTCTAGAATACCAAGAGGGAAGAGGTGGGTTCTGAGGACAAAACAAACCAAGTCACATAGACTTGAAAAAGAAAAGGAAAGAATGGAAAGAAACATAAAACAGTGATTTGATAAAAAGAATGCTCCTAGGCTGTAACTGAGTTGTATCTTTGGATTTAAGTGTGCCGTCTCAGCCCTTTCCAACAATATAAGACAGTATCAATGTTGACTCTATCAGCATTTTACAGAAATCCACCAATGGCTAAAGTCTTTAAAGCATAATACACTAAATGTGTACAGTGTTAGTTTCTGAGCTGGTGTTACAGTATCAGTCAACTCAAAGATGCTGATGCACGCACAATACAACAATGATGGCATATCAGTGCCAGACAAGCTAGAGAGTCTTAGACTGAAATGCATCGTCATGATCATAGGCTTAGTCTCCTGTGTAGCGCTGAAGTTTCAGTCAGTAACTTTAGCAGTAGAGGAAATCATCCCTGAATTATGTACAAGTGAACATTTTTAGAAAATTTGCTTGTGAGTTTTGAGGGAGAACATATGCACATGTACATAGACGTATACCATTTGTTGCCGTTACTGCACAGTTGAATAAAAAAGAAAATACACTGCAGTTATCTTAGCTTTAATTTGTAATATAAAAGAAAATGTTAGAAAATTATCTTTTTTTCCATGCAATTTCGCTCCACTGAGAATGCCCTAGTTATGGCTAGTTTGGTATTAGTTCAGGTGGGAGAAATAAGATTTCAAGAATTGGCTCTAATGTCAGCTTTATACTATTGGGAATATTCCGCAGAAGTAGACTAGAATTACATCTGAATAAAATAATAAAAGATATTCCAGCAAACAGATTCATTTTATCACYCTGTACATAAAACTTTCCTGCTGCCTTATAAATGTTCCAGGACTCTGACTTACATCACAGACTTTTTTATAGATTATTTAACATGAGTAATCCCTGGCCAATTGGAATTCATCTGATAAGGTACACAGTGCAACAGACCATGATACAGGCAGAAAGGCTACTATGTGCTGAATGTGAACTTAGAGTTACATATAAGCATATATTTGAAATATTTACTTTTAAGATATAATTCAGAACCAGGAAATGCTAGATGTGTCTGAGCACCTCTGCCTGCAGCCTAATCAGACCTTGCATCTGCATATAAATAAATTAGATTTCAGTGAACAGCTAAAACAACTAAGTTTGCATGGTTTTGTTTCATTTACATAGGGTTGTTATTCTCATTTTATGATGCTGAAGCTATAAAAGATTTATGAAATATAAATACTGAGAGTTTTGTTCTTGTTTGACAGTATATTTATATTGTGAAAAATTTTAGACCTGCAAAACATGCATGCTTTGCACTACCAGTCATACTGGGTTTCTTATACAATCTTTCTGCAACACAGGACTAGCCAAAGTCCCTTGTCCCTAAGCTTGATATAAAACCAAACAAAACCTTTGAACGTCTGGAAAAAGGCACAAAAAGAAGGCTTCAAACTCCCAGATGAGGAAGGAGTTCCCCACGTGGGAACTCCAGGCCAGTAGACAACAACGGCTCCAGCATCCAGGCACAACAAGATGGGGCTGAGCTTGGTCTCAAGACAACCTAGCAGAGTCATCTTTAGTAGTACAGATGTAATTCTTTGGCCAATAATTGATAACTGAGATTGCCCAGAAAACCTTCCACTGCAGTCCCATTGCTGGTGATATGCAGGAACCTCAGTTTAAGATTGCATTTGAATATCCTTGGACCCACAATCTGGTGGCTGCAGAATAAAACATTAGACTACGTTAATTAGTTTATCAGCAGCTCAAATGTGAGAAACTGCAGGTTTTAACATTACTTGTACTGCTATTGACTTGTGTTCTGATCATTATTCTGGTAAGTTTGTAATGGAAACTGAGGCCTCAATTATTGTCTGTCAGAAAAAATCCAAAAAGATGAGACTATACATCATTCACACTGTTAACAGCAACTAATATACACACATTAATACAGCCAGCTGTTAGTGACCTTCTCTAGAAGAATGGCTTCCAAAACAATAAATAATAAATAGATCCATGTAATACAACTTGTTACAAGATTTTATCAGCAGGATGCATACTTGTTACCGTAGTACGTAATTTATTGAAAAATTTGCAATGTTTATTAGTATTCTGAGGCTGAGTTTCAACCCAATAAATAGGAGAAAAACCACAGCTACAGGATTTCAGTTTTCATCTCTGGAATTTTGTTTAAAGGAGCTTTTCCAAAGCTGATTCTGATCAATAGCTGGCTCAAAGGGGAGAGTTCTTCAGGTATGCATATTTATTTCCTGCTAAAGATCAAGCTTACTTAATTCATATTGAGAATCCTAGCAGATGAGTGATCAGTTTGGAAAATCCTGGCTATAATGTTTTGAAGAACTGCTGTGCCTGTACAGCTTGGACTGGGAATCACCTTCTCTGCGAATGCCTCCTGTTCTCAGGTTTGCTTCAGCCATGAATCAAGGCAGAAACTGAAGAAGCAAGAGTTTCACATAAAGAAAACCCACAATATTTCTTATCAAAAGCAAGTGTTTCTGCATTTGTTGGGTAAACTACTAGCTTCATGTCAATCTTTGTTCATCTAAACTGCCACCATCTCCCACATGAGTGACTGTCAATTTACCTCAGGCAGCTACATTGCAGCCTGTGCTGATTTACTGAGCTCAGCTATCTCTGAGGGATGTCCACTGAGACCTGCTTATGAGACTGAAGAGCCCATATCAGGGAAGACTGTAGATGAGATAAACTGCTTGAGTTCCAGTGTAATCTTATTTTATGTGACCTTGGGATATGCCATAGTTATATAATTCTCTTAATGTACCACACAGATTCAAATGGCTGGAAAAGAGATGGGAATCATGAGGTACTCTATCCAGCAATCATGAAAATAGAAAGGTGATACATTCTCTATTCCTCTTTAGACAGCAGAAGCAGCTTCAGAGGCACTGAAGTATTGAAACAAGCCATGATACATATTTTCATTCAGTTTATTCAGACTTCTATTTTTTTATTTACATAGAAGTTCACAACGGTTCAGAAGAAGATATTTGCATGTACAGTGTCTTTCTTCTCTTATGTTTCTTTCCCAAAGCTGTTTTTTCATCCATGAAACATTTTGGTACTTTTTTTCTTAAAATAGATCTGATAAGCAGTTATTCTCCATTTACCTGTGCTTCTTTGAAATTAGTAGGTTTATCCCAGAAATATCTGAATCAAAGCTTTAATCTGAAGCTTGTAATTCTTAGTTTTACAATATCCCAGTATTGGTTGCATCATTGTGAACTTTTTTTTTCCCCAAATTAAAGTGTCTCTGTGGCTGACAAGTGCATTTGTACTATATCAGCTAAACAAAGTAAAACAAATATTAGAAGAAACTATGGAAGATACTGACTCAGCAAATATCAAAAAGCATGCATAAAAGAAGTTTAAAATGTGACCAAGTAAGGAAAAAAAGTTTAACCGTGTATATTACACAAGTTTACAACCATAATGCTAGATTATGTTTGCAACTTTCTCAATAATTAGAAATTGTTTGCTGTCCTGGTCCATCTTTAATGAAAATAATTTGATCAACTTTTGAAAGCCTAGCTATTGCAGAAAACATGACCCAGAGACTGTTCTTAGTGTTTTGGATGACTACATATTCCCTAAGGAAAAAAAATCATAAAAAGAGCAGGTGCAATGCATCTTGGACAATTTCATTGATTAGTATCACAAGCATTAACTGTTTATTATAGAGAAGCCATGTAATTCTAGAATATTATAATCTACTTCCAAAAAAAAAAAAACCCAAAAACCAAATCAACCAGCAAAACCAAAAAATTCCTCTATAATCGTGATAGACCTCTTGGAGCAGTGTTCTCCTGAGTAATTAATAATTTTCTGAATATTTTTTATATCGAGCATAATTCTCTTCCGCTATAGAGATTTTTCACATTCCTTTGTTCTAGCACATCACTAGTATCTATTTTCTGTAGTTCTATTCACAAAGTTCTCAATCTAGATTGGAGTGTTCTATTAACAATTTAAAGTAAAGATTTTAAGGTTTGCATTCTGAATATTTAAAAGTAACTAAGGTATCTCTAGGAATGGATATGAAAAATTAAGCTATTTTTTCTTTCCTTAATATTCTCATTCACCTCAATAACATTCTCCAGGTTGCAAAGTTTCCACACTTTGCTGTAAAAATGTTTTTATTTTRAGTACTTGGTCTTTTCAAACTGGACAGAGTTCTACCTGAAATTTTCACCTTCTTCTACTGAAAAATACCAAGTCCTATGACTCAAGACTATGATTTCCTGAAATGAAAGCACAATTATACAAACATAAATGAGTGGACAGTAATGCATACATTTTAAGATAAAAGTTCACAAAAATACAGGTGCATACTTCCTCTGTTTGCATGAGCACAGCAGTAATGATTTTTATGTCTTACAAGTGGGTCTCGCAGCTTCATTTTGAATAACACACTCTTTACTGTGGACAAGGTAGAGAACAGCCGAGTTCCTTATTCACTGGGTTACAGCTTCAGAAATGGAAAAAGAGTTGTTTGTAATTTAAGCTCCAAGTCTCATCACTAAAAAGACTTCTAGTGAAGCAGAATTTAAAGCACAAGTTTACTTTGCCTTTGATTTCACACAGGAACCAGCACTGTGGAGCAGATGGCAATGCAATATCATCTTTAAATAGTCCTGGCCTTTTAACAGGAGTAGCCTTCCCCTGCCTTTAGTATATGCATTTTCATAACAGTTCTGGAAGTTAGTAAAGCTCATAATCTGTTCCCCTCCCAAAAGTGCTTCAAAACACTTGGAAAATGTCACGACTGAAACAAAGGAGGGTTTCTGTTTCACAGCCACTAGCAAGGTACTGTACACTAGATTTACATCAGTATGCTGGCCAGCTCTTCTCTCATGCTGTGTAAAGTGTAGATCTTCTTGACAGATACTTTGACTGAGCAGAAAAGTCCCTACCTGACCTCAAATCAAAGAGAGGTAATGGCCAATGGGTGCCATGGGAAAAACTTATTTCTCTGTCTTCATTCCAGCCCCAGTGCCAGCTACCTTCAAAGTCACTCTTGCATCTGCAGCTGCACAATAAAGGAGCCTCTGACTATCAAAACAGGTGGTTAAGTCCCTAGCTACTTACTTTACAGTAGCTAGGGTTTTAAAATATTTTTAAATGATTTTTTTTTTTTTAAGATGTGGATTTTGAGAACATAGATGAAAATTTCACTGTAAAAACAAATATCAACAACCTTAAAATTAAAGATGGCTTAAGATATGAAGATCATAAAAAGTAATTATTCTGTATTCATAACAACAATAAAAATTAGTGAACAGTCATGGAACACACCTGTTTCATTATTATTTCTACTTTATTACTATAATGTATTTCCACGTCTCCAATAGTCGCAAAGCAGCTTCCTTTGTTGCCACTGGAGTCAGAATACCCAGCAGGACAGCATTTCTCTCAGAGGTATTCCTCCTCATTTCTGTCTGTATTTAGTTAATCTGCTCATATTTTTTATTTCACCCTATCCTTTATGAATATTTAATTAAACACCTAAACTCACCATCTGAGATCTAGAAGCAAAGCTGCTACCAGGAGGTTTGCTGCTTTGTGTTGCTTCTCTGGTCAGCTCAGCAGAAGCCTTGGTGGTCCTGCCTCTTCTCATGGATAGAGTAAAAAAGGTTTAACCTAAAGTTAAACCCAGACCCCTTGCACCAAGTGCAGGTGCCCAGGTGCTGGCAGCGGGGGGGCTGCAGGGCAGCCTCTGTGAGGAGCCGCAGGGGCTGCCCTGTGCCGGACACAGCCAGGTCCGGCCGACCCACCGCAGGGCATGGCTGAGCCCCCCAGCCATGATGGCGGCGCCTCGGGGACAGCCTGGGTAAGAAAGGGCCTCTGAGAAACAGCCCTGCGACCCCTGAGAGGAGAGGGGGAGGAGGAGGTGCTCCAGGCACCAGAGAGGGATTCCCCTGCAGCCCCTGGAGAGACCACGGTGGAGCAGGTTTATCCTGAAGGACTGAAGCCCGTGGAGAGGACCCCATGCAGGAGGAGAAAAGCATGAAGAGGAAGGAGTGGCAGAGAGGAGCTGTGAGAGGACTGACCACAACCCTCCATTCCCTATTTGCCCTTGGCAGGGAGGCGGTAGAGGAGTCGGGAGTGAAGGAGAGAAGTTGAGCCTGGAAAAAAAGTGTTTGGGGGGAAGTGTTGCTTTAATTTTTTTCTTTGTTTCTCACTACCAAAATCTATTCTATTTGGCAATAAATGTAATTTTCCCCAAGGTGAGTCTGTTTTACAGTAACTGGTAAGTGATCTCCCTGTCTTTATCTCAACCCATGAGCTTTTCCATCCTATTTTCTCCCCCATCCTGTTTGAGGAGGGGGACTGAGCGAGCAGCTGGGTGGGCTTCTGGCTGCTGACCAGGGCTAACCTGCCACACCTCCATGTGTTACTAGTCTCCTCTCCACTTCCATCTCCTAATGTATTTGTTTTTGCCAGATTCAGAAGCAGTGTGACTCACAGGCATCCCTCGACATGTCCATGTGCCTTTATTGGGGATGTTGACAGGAAGTCATCCTTGAACCTTTACAAAGCTCTATTTCTAATAAGCACACCGAATTTCTATGCAAAGCAGCTTAACTAACGTATGTTCCTACACAGCTATGCATCCCACTCATTAAACCACAAATAATTACTCAGAGATGTCAAATACATTCTTCAGCTGGATAAGTGAGTTCTTTTCTCGCAGTGTTTTTTAGGATTTATAAATTAAGATGTTTCATCAAAAAGGGACACCAAAATAYAGATTTTAACAGTTTGAACCTCTCCATTCACATTTACTCAGATTTCATTTGATCAGTATTTCTAATGAGTAATCCTACCTGTTGCCTATCTGGTTGCAAAGTTTTCAGGTACGATTTGCCTCCATTTCCTGATCTCACTTCTCTTCTTTCTATTAAATTGACCTGTATGTTCTGCTCTCCAAACCTCCTTTAYATATCATGAGAAAAAAGAAGCACATGCTCAATGTTCTCTCTTCCCTTTGCTGATCTTTACAGTTACATAGCATTTTCCTATGCTGCTTTGAATGTCAGAAGGGAGTTAAGAATAAAAAAAAAATGCAGCTGAAAAAACAGATTCAATTTAACAGAATGAAACAGCCAATAAACTTTCAAAATAGACAGTCAAATAATTAGATTCTAGCAGAAAATCACAGAATTGCCACTGCTAGAAATATTCAGAGGCTACACAGACTGGATATGAACATCCATCACAGATGGTTTAGAAATAATGAAATGAAACACCTATGGACAGAAGATAGCCTCGGTAAAAGAGCAGAGGATTCTTTAGTTCAAAAGTCATTTTTGTGACATTCTCTGGAAAATAAGCAACCCATTGTAGCTGGCGAAAAGTATGACCTAMAAAGTTTTCCTACAAACACTAAATTTAATTCTATGTCACAACTAGCTTGGATATTATCCCTATTAGTTTTGTCAGCAACTTCCTTTTTAGACTGAATGTATTAATTCAGATTCGCTCTTCTCTCTTCTGTTAGACTGGGAACAGATGAGCCTGTGTCAACTACTACCATCATGATACTAATCTCAGAACAATGCCTCTAAATTCCATATGCAATTTTATAGCCACATGAAAACTACATTTACAGTAGATGCACAATTTTCAGATTAACCTTCTTTCTCAATTCTTATTCCACAATATACTGTTTTCAGCTGAGGAGAATTCGAAAATAATGTAAAACTTAACAGCATACACATTCAACCATCATTGATTAAGGCTAGGATTTTAACAAGGAAGTAATATAATCTTTTGCAAAACAAGATATCAGGATACTTCTGCAAACATAATTTAATTTTAAATTTGGTCATCATTCACTCTTGATTGCAATTAGAGTTTAACTTATTAATTACCATTTGTTTTCTAAACATCAAGGAGTAGGCTGAAAAGATCTCCCTAAAGGAAAAAAAAAAAAAAACACACAAAAAACCAACAAAATATTGTGCCAGCTTGTTTATCATTGCTTTGTATATGGGATTTTTAACCTTATAACAAAGCAAAAAAAAAAAAAAGTTGACCAATAAGATAAATGAATATGTTAAAAGGTTAAGTGCAACAAATAATAAACCTTTTCAGAAACACCTGAGCTTACACGTACTTCCCCTTTACCTACATTTACCTCTAAGTAGACCAGGGAAATCTAGAGAAAAATACAGTTTAAAATAATTCTTTTTCAATCTCATTTCCTTTTTTTTTTTTTTTTTTTTTTTNTTTTTTTTTTAATATATCTATTAATGCTATTATAAAATTCTTCTTACAAGAATACAATCTATGGACCAAAGCCCAAAGCCTTATGGTGCCATCAAGTCCCAGAATAGTCAGTGGAACTCCAGCAGTCTCAGGTGTTACTCAAACTGAACTGATTGCATTACAATCAGGAGAGTACAGCAGTTCATGGAAGAAGCAGATGGAGAAGTTCCCATTACAGAAACACATACCATTTCCACATAAAATTCATAGAATTTAAGGTTAGATGAGACCAGTAGATCATACAGCCTGATATCCTGTTTATTATTGCTACATTTTATGGAATCACCTCTGTAGTGAACCCAATAATTTATGTTTAATTAATTTATACATTGCATTTGATGAAACTATGTCTTCTGGAAAGGCACACTGTTGTGATCTGAAAACACTGAAGAGGTGGAAAACCCACTATTTGTGCTGAAAATTTGTTTCCAAAGTAACTATTTCCATTAATTTGTGTCTAGGAAACTGATAACATTCCATCTCWTATGCTGAAAGTCTTGTTATAGGCACGAATAAGACATCTTAAACATAAAGCCAAGGATTTTTTGTTAGTGTAATTGCTATCTTAACAATCTAATCAGAGAATTAGTTCAGATTTTCTGTGTAATTACCATCACACAGAAAAAGAGGTAAGAAACAAAATATCACAATAATATAGTTAAAAGTACCGTACAAAAACTTCCTGGCATCTGCCCCTTCCTCAGATTATACACTTACTCTTCCACTGCCCCCCTGGGTCCCAAAGTCAATGACTTTAGGCTATGATGGGTGTGGTGAGATGTCAGGATCTTGAGTCTTCCCCTGGGAGGTGTATGACGTTGAAGTTAATGCTTTCATATCCCAGAGTGAGGAAGAAGCTTTGGGTCATTTTTATGTTTGGTAACATGCTTTTCACCGTGATCTTTCTTCTGTGGTCTGCAACTCCATGTAACATCCAAACTTACTACATATGGAGTGTTTTTACTTATGTTAAACACTATATTTTTGTTCTCTTTGTTCCTTAAAACTAGCTTTTCCCAGCTCCAGGTCTGTGCTTCTTTAACTGGTCATTGGAGGGCTGTTTATAGCCATGTGTCCTCCAGTGCCAGTCTCTGCCCCATCTCTTACCACCCCATGCCTATACTCCTTTACACTGCATCCTGTGCCTCTACTTTTGAGGCCTGTCATACTGTTGTGGTTTAACCCCAGCCAGCAACTAAGCACCACCCAGCCACTCGCTCACTCACCCCCGCTGGGATGGGGGAGAGAATCGGAAGAGTGAAAGTGAGAAAACTCGTGGCTTGAGGTAAAGACAGTTTAACAGGTAAAGCAAAAGCCACGCACACAAGCAAAGCAAAACAAGGAATTCATTCGCTACTTCCCATCGGCAGGCAGGTGTTCAGCCATCTCCAGGAAAGCAGGGCTCCATCACGCGTAACGGTTACTTGGGAAGACAAATGCCGTCACTCCGAACGTCCCCCCCCTTCCTTCTTCTTCCCCCAGCTTTATGTGCTGAGCATGATGTCATATGGTATGGAATATCCCTTTGGTCATTGGGGTCAGCTGTCCTGTCTGTGTCCCCTCCCAGCTTCTTGTGCACCCCCAGCCTACTCRCTGGTGGGGTGGGGTGAGAAGCAGAAGAGGCTTTGACTCTGTGTAAGCACCGCTCAGCAATAACGAAAACATCCCTGTGTTATCAACACTGTTTCCAGCACAAATCCAAAACATAGCCCTTCTTCCTAGCCTCCTAGCTTCTATGAAGAAACTTAACTCTATCCCAGCCAAACCCAGCACATTCTAACAACTAAAACATCCCTGTGTTAACAACATTATTCTCATCCTAAATCCAAAACACAGCACTATACCAGCTGCTCGGAAGGAAATTAACTCTATCCCAGCCAAACCCAGCACATTCTAACAACTAAAACATCCCTGTGTTAACAACATTATTCTCATCCTAAATCCAAAACACAGCACTATACCAGCTGCTCGGAAGGAAATTAACTCTATCCCAGCCAAAACCAGCACACATACCAAGCCTGTACTCCTCTACCCTATATCATTAAGTTAGAGATTTGTATGGTTTTGTTAAATGCTTAATTCTTCAGAGAATAACTATATTCACTTGGCTTCTTGGATCACAGTTTTTGTTTGTCGTAAACATGCATCACTCCATTAATTCTACTGCAGTTGTGAAGATTCACACAGCCTGTGGGTCTGTTTTGGGAGAACAAAAAGTCATTGAATGCATGTTAGAAACCCTTGTTTTGTACAGTTCTTTTCTAATTTTTCCTCTTCCTTTCCCTATATTTGCTTTTCTTTATATGCACACCAAGATTTAATATCAATTTTGCATATAAAAAAAGTAAGTTATCCTTTCTCCTTTACTTTGTGAGCCGTAACCTACCTGATAATATTTTCAGTTTGCTGTGGGAATGGTTAGAATAGTCTGAAGCAGCACCTTTCTACACTGTTCTACAACTTACTGGAAAAAAGCAATTTGTATGATTCTTCTCAAATAGCTATCCAGTCAGAAGCCGGATAAGTTCTTACAAGTATTTGAGTTATAGCAGAAATTTGATCAAGAAAAAAAAAAAAAAAAAGGGCAATCCTGTGTATGTGTGAAATTAGGAAAATCCACATTTCAGAAATGATTGCATTTACTAGGCGGTAAACTTGAATCTCTAATATTTCTGGCCATTGCATTCTAATCCTCCTGCACTTACCTGAACAATCTCTTAAGGCTATCTGATATCAAGTAAAGAAAGAAAAAAGAAAACCCGTAGGAATTGGAAACACTTGATTTCATTCACATCAAATGTAGGTTTTTACAATGACACTGATAAAACAATAGGTATAAGAAAACTCTGTAAAAAACAGTAGTAATTCAATAATAAAACAAAATTTTCAAACAGGTAAATAATTGTAATTTCTTAAAATATTTATTGTAATTTGCATAATATTAAAGTTATAAGCAATGCTGACTTTAAAAAGTTGAGTCTGAACCATTAAATACACAATTTTTTTTAATCAAACGCCAGCGATATCATTTATTTAGCATGTCCTATTCCCTCTTCCCTTCATTAGCTGTTTTTGGCATGGAGTTCAGCTATTCTTCTGAAAAAAGTTTTGTAAATATTTTCCATTGATGTGCTAGTGTATACTAGCCAAAACCCAAAGCTGTCAACCTGTTCTGTGCCTTCAGCATTAAAACTAGCTTTAAAGTACTTGTGATAAGAGGCAAATTTCCTAATTTTACAACTATTTCATAATAGTACTGATCTTATTAACAGAAAAATAATTGTCCTGTGTTTATTTTCACACATCATTATTTGGGCATTTGTCCAACACACCCAATAAAAAGCTACTATATACCTTTTATTCACACAAACAATGTATATATTATATATGGAGACTCAGCATTCATATTTTGTTTGTTTTCTACAGCTCTCTCCAGAAGATATTTCATTGTCCTATTCTATAATTTCATACAAAGGGCAGATAATAATTACTACGCCTGACAGATACTGATTAGATATTGGAGTCTTACCATCAACAACGGGAAAGCTTAGCAGAAAATCATCGTACAACCCAAGATCATACATATGAAATGGATCAGCACTGAGAACCTGAAAAAGAATGATCTGGTTTTATCATATGAGAATGGCTAATGTTAGCTGTATATGATGTATTATACAGCTATATGTATATCACATTTTAATTTTATTTATAGTATTTATATATATCTTTCTACTAATATGCAGTTTGGAAATCTTGTATGGGTTTAATTATAAATTCTGTTTTAAACTGCTTTCTCTTTGTAGTAGATGATAGTAGGATGTTTGAGTGTTTTTTCTGGCAAAGTTATTCTTTTCAAGAGTCTTCTCAAATTTCTTTCATGAAAACAGAAGCTAAAAAATTGAAGAGTTAATCATTTTGTGCTGAAAAATATATGGACACTACAGGGAATTTTTTTTCTCCCCTTCACTTTTTGTGGTTGTTTTTTCCCCCCCGGTTGCTTCTAACAGTGTACAAAGAGTGAAATAGCTTTCACTATTTCTTTTAGTACCTGCAGCTAGCCCTCAGGACATATAGCACCATCCCAGATCCATTTTTTCACACCGGAATCAAACAAGTAGTGGAAAATTTGCTTAACAATTATGCAACATAGAACTAAAAGTGCTTCCCCTGCTCCCCAGTTCTTCAGGATCTTGCCTATCTTAAGTATATAAAAAAAGGATGGATTTGTTTTTTAAAATGAATATCACCATTTTTCATTTTTCCGTGGGAGGAGAAGTGACACCAATTAGACTATACCTTTAAATTAATCTTAAAAAAGTACAATACTGCAACCTTTAAATGGCTGAAACATTTAGGAAATGCAAAGATAAAACTTCTTACCCTTATTTTGGCAGCAGCTGTAAAATCTTTGCAGTTAGAAGTCTATAATGATTTATACTTCTGACATGTGCTGCAGAGTTGACCAAAAGATGAACCATAGGAGAAAAATACAAAAGACATGAAAAAATATCATTTTTAGAGTATCTACATTATTACATGGCTTAGAAACATTCAAGTATTTTGTTAGATATGCATTTTTGTTGGTATTTATTAAGTCAATAGCACAAATATGAACTACTTTCTGAGATGAAGGTATTAAATCAATAGCACAAATATGAACTACTTTCTGAGATGAAGGAAAAAAGCTAACAAATTTCAATGTCTTATGGTAATTTGGGGGTAAATTCTATTTCAATTTTTCTTTATGGCTTTCAATTATAGCCAACTTGCAACATGCCATTAGCAAGCATATTTTGTTGAGTTTGTAAGAAATTATTCAATGGCCAACACACCTGTACCTTTCTTTGCGGTGATGTAGATAAAGTCAACACAGGCGCTAGATCGAATGAATCCTGAATAAAGAGGTTTTATTACCTGTATCATAGTGAGGCTATTACTGAAATACAGCATCTTTTTTTGATGGACACAATACAAACCACATCAGTAGGGTGCTCAGACTTTAAAAGTAATTGTATAAGAGTGACTTGAATTTTTAAAACCTGCCTATAGTTAGAAACCTTAGTTCAATCTATATTTAAAACATGCAAGAAAAGGTAATAGGACTTGATCTTAGCCTACAACTATTTATACATATTAATAAGTGGATTTTTACTTCAGCAGGTAAAGGCAAGCTAATGCTAGAAACTAGATACACTAATAACAAGAACAATTCAGCTATTCCACTAGCTACCAAGGAATAGACCCTTTCCCTGTTAAGTGTCGAAAGCAAAATTTGATGACTTCCAGAAGGCTCCGTACCACAGGTTCCTGAAAGAGAGCAGAAGTTCAGGGTGGGCAGGTCACATCTGTGCCACACAGGACAGCCCAGCTCCATCCTTAAGCCCCATGTAATGTAAAAATAAAAGGTGAATGCTACAGAGAGCAAGAGAAAATGGTTTGACCCCAATAATTTTCCCCAAAGGCTGATGTCTGTCTGTCTGTCTGTCAGCCACCTCCCCCACAGGCAGGTAGGGGTGAATGCCCACCCCTGAAAACCGTGCAGACCAGCGGTGCCTTCCTCACACTGTGCCTATCCTTCCCCACTCCTCCTCGCACACTCTGCCACTGCTGGTGCTTCCCTGTGGACCACCTGCAGCAGTCTTTCCCCTTGGAGGTTGGCATCCCTGAAGCACTGCAAGCTGCTACCACCCCGCCACTGGCAAGGGATATGGAAAAGCATCTGAGAGACAACAGGGGTCCATTAGCAGTGGCAGCCACTAGCAGGACCGTGACTGCTGTGGGAAAGGCAGGCTGGTGCCTGCAGCCAGAGCTGCAAAACAGGACAGGAAGGTGGGGAAGGGTCCAGTATCCAGCCCCTTCCCTGGGCACCAGCAGGAGAGGCAGCTACCTGGGAGCAGGATGCCAGACAGCGTCCTGGTGACTTGGTGTGGCAGGAAGCCATGGAGGAAATAGGAAAATTGGCTCTGAGGAGCACAGACTCAAGGGCCAACTCCTTCAACCTTTTCGCTAAGGTATCTTCTTACACTTCTTTGAAAAAGAAAAAAGGAGTGACAGAACCTTTATGCAAGTGAGGTAGCCCTAATTCCACATCCACAATATAAATTTAATCTTGATTAACCCTATTTAATCTTTACTTCTTTTTTGTGTTTTCCTTTCCATTTAACTCAGTTCCAAAAAGCTGCCTATTTCCCTTATTATCCCATAAGATAAACAATAAAATGGACAAAAGATAAACAATGAAAAAGAACAAATTGTGCAGTGCTGGCAAAATGTTCTCCTTAGGGAAATTTCCCACTGATTGCAAGAGACAAGAGATTTCAATTGGAGCTTTGCCTGAAGAAATAATCACATAATACAAGTTCTCACAAGTGGAGAAATTAAATTCTATTTCAATTCTCACATGGACAGCAAAGTCTTTGTCCCACTGATGGGCAATAGGAGTTTTGCCATTGATTTTCAATGAAAGCAAGATTTCACCTCAGGGCGTTTTCTCTCACATCCTATTTATTATCTCTTTACTATAACACGTCACATAAGTATCAGCTAATACTTACAGCCTAATGAATAATCACGTGTTCCAAGACCAGATATTACCATCCATTATAGGCTAGTATATATAGTGCAGTTTTTATTTCTAGAGGGATTATGACATTTTGAAGAGAAAGGAAAAAAAAAAAAAAACCCACAAAACAACAGCTGAATTCTGACATTGAAATTAAAAGGAACAAATATTGATTGTCAAATCCTTTCCAGGAAAAGAAATCACTGTATATGGTCAGCTGCTGACTCTGTCGTTTCCTAAGTTTTCCATTATACTGCCTTTTGAGAGAGAATAAATATGCATCTAGTTGACAAATTAAGAGCTAAATTAATCCAAATAGTTTAATGCAGTATGGTATCCATCTCATGCAAGTAAAAATTACAGAGCTTTAGAAACATGTCACAATTGATGAATTGCATTTTTAAAAGAAAGTGTCATAGACTTCAGGGTTTATTACGGTAGTAACAAGTCAGTACTTCCTTGCTGCATTTAAGAATACTTGTCAAAAAGCTATGCTTCTATTCAGCAACAATGCCTTGAAGAAGGTAGTAAAACTGAACATTTTGGGGAAAACACTGCTGGACTCTCAGAGGAAAGCAATTTCTGAATAGTTTGCAGTGTATTTTGCTGTACCACAGATGGCTGAAAAGCTGTTAGTAAGTTCTTATACTGTAAGTAGAGAGCAGCTGCAAACTTCTAGCTACAAGCTAAGATGAAATATTTTAAGATCTGCAGATGTGTCCTGGGAAACTCAGTTTCCATAACAACAATTTTTGGTGCCATGATTATGAGGCTGTCCGTACCTCTTGATTTCTGTAGCAATTCACTTGTGGTTGCCAGTATAATACTGTTATTTTGGCCGGCACTAAATGCTTTACTTGTACTTGTACATTTGCACAGCAGGAGTATTATTGGCAATTTCAGAAGACAAAAAGCATAGTCACTAATGTACCTTAAAGTTTTGGTATAGTTGTACGAGAAAGAGGATCCTGCTTTAATATTTCACTGGTTAATGAAGTTGGAACACTCCTGTGCCACCAAGATATTATAGTAGCATAAATATTTATGTACTTAAAATATCAAGCAACCAGGAACTAAATATGGAATTCAGAAGACAAAGTGTTTTCTTCCAGGGTTATTACTCAAACCCAGCCTAAGAACTCAGCTGTTGGAGGAGCAGACTTGAAATACAGAAATGAAATATATAAGATAATACAAAATTCTAAATTGTTCTGAGCATGAAGGAAAAAGCAACTCGGACTCAAAGCTTTCTCTTAGTGAGACAGATTCCAGGCAGTGCCTGTGAGCATTTTCCTTTTGAATGCCAACTCCAGCAGGCACAGACCTTGTAATGTTTTAAGTAGAAAGAGTAAGGTCTTTATGGCTGCTTTTTTATAGCAATACATGACCCCATATGAGAGTATAATACCAGTATCTCTACTAGAACACAGTGATTCCCTTGCACTGCTTCTCAGGGCAAAGTACACCCTGCTCAAAGTGCAGCAGTGCAGTGATGATGTTGTTTCAATTTGGAGGATTTAATATAGTCTGGCAGCTTTCTTTGCCAGGCTTGCTATTAAATGTGTTCCAGTTCCAGTGCAGCTACCTGACTAAATCTCCAACTGGTTTCTCCAACTCCTGGTTTTTTTTTGGTTTTTTTTTTTTTTTTTNTTTTTTTTTTTTTTTTTATGTGGACTTCATGTATTACTCCTTTTTTTTCTTTCCTATTTTCTCCTTGTTGGTCCATCTTCTGCTTTTATCTTCCTCTTCTCCTAGTATCAGGTAATTTTGCGTATGTTTATTTCTCCCTATTACTTCTTTTCCACTTTCATCTTTAGTCGTTAACCAGTTTGCCATCTTGTCTTCCTATAGATCACTCTCTCTTTCTAGTTCCTTATACTGTTTAATGCCTCTCTCCCTTACCAGGATAAATAAATGAATAAACAGCAAAATTTTTGGCAAGGTAGGTACTCGAGACTACATCAGGAGAATATTATTTGGGACGTACTTCCTGCAATAGCTCTGTATGTCTGTGACTGAACTAAAAGAGGGAACTGACCCTTGACAGCAAAAACTGGAGAACTACTTGGCCAGAGCTCACATTTAAAGAACCTCAGCTTAGAGGTGAAGGAAGTACAGTCAGTTTGAATTTCTTGACAAATTTATTTTTTAGTCTCAAAGACTAAGTTTTTTAAAGAAGAAGGAGCTCCCTGTGGTTTTCCCCACCTATGCAATATTAGATGAACTTCAGACTAGAAAAGCATAGTTATCTGAGTATAATGCTTGTATACTCTATAAAATTGCTAGCAAGCTAAATATATTTGTGGGAAAAACCTATTAAAATCAACCAATTAGAATTACAAAAGAAAACAAGAACTGGATTTTAATAGAAAATGGCCTTCAGGAATGTTAGTCACATCATTTAATTCACTCTTGGGGGCCCATAGACACTAACATAGTGTACTTGATGCAAGACTTAAAAACAAAGCATGACAAAACTGAACAGAGAAAATGTAATTTTCCCAGCCTCGAACTGAGGGTAATGGAAAAGAAACGGATGCAATGGAACAGGGAGCAGTGATGGGTGTGAGATGAAGGTTAACCATTTCTGTCATTTTTCCATTTCTAACATTCTGCTACTCAAATGCAAATACTTTGCTTCTGCTTTAAGCCCACATTGAAGAGAAAATATGAACATCAATAAACAGTTGGGAAATTCAAAACAATATGAACAGAAGCAGGTCATGTAGTATTTCACATGGGAGACCATCTCACACCAAGATCTTCTCTCTTTCTGAATCCATATGCCCATACTGAGAAATATAATCTGATGTATCACTAAGGTCAAAGTTATGTTTCTGAAAAGAACGAGACACCAATGAGCTTTGTACATATTTCCTTGGCTGTGGAAGTAAAGAAAAAGTCCAAGATAATACCAAGTCCAAGATACCCCCAGTATCAATACTGGCTGAGCAATGAAGGAATTGAGAGCAGCCCTGCTGAGAAGGACTTGGGGGTGCTGGTGGATGAAAAGCTGGACATGAGCCAGCAATGTGCACTCGCAGCCCAGAAGGCCAACCATACCCTGGGCTGCATCAAAAGAAGCGTGGCCAGCAGGTCGAGGGAGGTGATTCTGCCCCTCTGCTCTGCTCTGGTGAGACCCCCCCTGGAGTACTGCGTCCAGCTCTGGAGCCCTCAGCATAAGAAAGACACGGTCCTGTTGGAGAGGGTCCAGAGGAGGGCCACAGAAATGATGAGGGGGATGGAACGCCTCTCCTATGGAGAAAGGCTGAGAGAGTTGGGGTTGTTTAGCCTGGAGAAGAGAAGGCTCTAGGGAGACCTTATTGCAGCCTTTCAGTGCTTAAAGGGGGCTTACAAGAAAGATGGCAGCAATCTTTTTAGCAGGGCCTGTTGTGATAGGACAAAGGGTATTGGTTTTAAACTAAAAGAGGGTAGATATAGACTAGATATAAGGAAGAAATTTTTTATGCTGAGGGTGGTGAAACACTGGAACAGGTTGCCCAGAGAGGTGGTAGATCCCTAGAAACATTCAAGGCCGGGTTGGATGAGGCTCTGAGCAACCTGTTCTAGTTGAAGATGTCCCTGCCCATGGCAGGGGTGTTGGACTAGATGACCTTTAAAGGTCCCTTCCAACCCAAACTATTCTATGATTCTATGATTTTGTTAAAAATAAAGATTTTGGGTGAAAAATCTCTTTTTATTCAAAAATGGAAGAACATTTTAAATTCTGAGATTCAGCTATTACAAAACTGAGGTCTGACAACTGAATTAAGAATGGAACAGAAAGGACCTAGACAATGTTGGTGTCCTCAAGAACACTGTTTCCACACTGGACTATAGCTGGGAGCTGAACACACTTTACGTTCTCCATGATTTACATTCTCCATGATTAAAAGAAAAAGCTATTTAGCATCTCCAGTGATACTGAATACAATAGAACCAATGACAAGTATATTTTTATGATTTGGGCAGCTACGTAAGAAGTAGATTTAGGCCAAAAGAACTAGATTTGGGCAAAATTATTATTCTTGCCTGTTTTCAGCTAATCATCCAGAGGTAAAAGTACTCTGCATCCCCTTGTCAATACTTTGGGCCAAACAGTTCCCATTCAGATTCAATTTTAACAGTTAACAAACAAAAATTAATCTTATAATTCTTTTCTCAATTATTAGAAATAATTTTTAAGGAACTATTAGTATATTAGATGCATTCTTATTTCTGTCCCATATCATTGATTATAGTATAGTAGGATATTACTTACAAATAAAAAAAAAAAAAATTAGAAATAAAACCTGCAGAAAATGCAAAATAAAACCTGCAGAAAATGCAAACTCTCTTCAACAGTGGCTAGGATAAAAGGAGAGCTGTTTTCAGAAGTCCCAGCTAGCAGTTTGCAAATGTGCAATTAAAATTCTGGCTCTTCTCTAATTATGGAACACTTAAGTTAAATGGTCTTAATAGACATATAATGATGGCTTTATAAACCTACAGTTACTTATAATCTAAAGTAATTTCTACTTCACTTTAAAAAGCATCCATCAAATGCCTATTATGATCTTTATGTAATTTAGCAAGACATTTAATGAATGCTTTATAAAACTAAACAGCAATTATTACCAAAGACAAGTGTTAACCATATAGATTACATGCTATTAATGTGAATTAGCTTTTTCAGATTAAATAGTGAAACTTGTACTTAAAGTCTATTGGGATGAATGTAGATTAAAATGTTATACATATTTGTAATGGAAACTTTAGGGATGCCTAAAAGGAGAAAAAGGTGCTTAATGAAACTTTTCATTAGGGTATCTATTTATTGAAACCCTGATCAAGCTGCAGACAACTTAGAAAGCTAACTGTATAATAAACCCCCTTATTTTTCTAAAAATAATTCTGTCATGTTTATGAACTGTGGTCCTCAACTCTATGAATCTTCTGGATGTTTCCAGATAATTATAGGATTCTGGGTTACTGAGATTTCATTGCATTACATTATAACTTGTAACATTTTCAAGACTATGTATCTATTTTAAAGTTAGTGTAAACGTCCAGGTAAAGGGCACTTATACCACTTCATCTGAATCAATATTAACTATGTCAATGACTAAAGATTACAGAAATGAAAAAGCAGAATGTAGTATTCAGAATCCTGTCTTGACAGTTTCAGTCCTGTGTCATGTGTGTCATTGTCCCTGTCCCCCCACCAAAAAAAAAAAAAAAAAAAAAAAAAAAAAAAATCATGTTTAAATAACTATGTTTCCTTTTAAAAATATCTGGGAAGAATTAGGATATTTTCTTCCAGATATACCTAGAACCAGGATATTTTAATTTAAAACATGTCAGCAAAATTTGAACTGCTGGAAATACTTGAGCAAGAAATTTTCCCTTGGAAACCACATTTTCTAGTGAAATCAACTAAGAATAATATCAGCATATCTAGTACATCATCCATGGAACACATGTTGAAACAGAATATTTTGACAACARTTTTGGTTAAGTCATTTCATAATAATCTGTGTATAATAGGGAAATGAAATTTGATTATTTTGATGTTTGCATTGATATTATACATAAGTTGTTTTCCTTCTAAATGTTCTGAAAATGCAACTATCTTCATTTATAGCAAATTTGAAAGTGTTTAAATTTGCCATGAGATGGAAATTTTGTTTAACAAGTCCTGCTTGTACCACTCTGATTTATTTTTAATAATACAGCATGAGAAAAGCCTGAAGCCACGTTATCCTTGCTTATTATCACCAAGCACACCAGGTTACCTTCTGCTTTAGTAAAAAAAAAAAAAACAACCTTCTAAAAATCTGAATTCTGTTTCAGCCTTTATCTGATGTTTTAGAGAAAGTCCTTTCTATACCCATCCTGATTTGTGAGCATCTGATTTATAACAAAGAAAGAAAGAGCTGATACTTCATAACTTTTAAGAAGTTTTGACATATATATTTTAAAATAATATGGCCAAAAACCAGGGATAGATGATATTGTCTCACCTATTGTCAGATCAAATACCATGGATCAAGATTGATGTTTGATTTACGTCATAACCAAAGTTATAACAGGACTGGATCTGATGCCCTGCCTTTGAAAGTTTTACTGCCATCTATTTTGGAGAAACTGTGAAAAACAAGATGGAAACCAAATTATATGAAGAATAGAGAGTATTTGTGTGTTTGAGGGGAGAAAACAGAGATGGAGAAACTGGAAGTGACAGATAAAAGGTAATGAACATTTAATATAAATAATACCATCTATAGGATGCACTTTCTGCCTATTGAGCCTCTACCCTAAGAAAGATTCTGACCATGATTTTTGATAGAAAAAAGTGACACTTTGGGCACTAAAACACTACATCATGCTACAAACAATGATTCCAATTAAACCATATTATACCATTCAACAGCATACATAGCATCATTAATTAAACAAATGAGGCTACAGAAAAATCAGTTTCTGATGAGAGAACATTTTTATAAGGAAAGAAGGAAAGAAAACCAAATCATATCCTTAAAACACAATCAGTTTTTTCCTCGGTTACAAGTATATATTTATTAATTTTTTTTTTTGCTTTTTTTTTTKTTCGAACATTAGGAAAGGAATAAATTTTTCCTTTAAGAGGTAAAAACATTGATGACCTCAAACCAATTGACAAGGSAWATTTTGTGAACCTTCTAATGCCAGTAAATTGGCTTAGACGTGACTTACATGGACCTGCATCCTATCTGATTGCTCTGTTCCAACTGGTAATTTGTTGTAATTTTTTTTAGCTAACAAATCCTAAATTACTATGGGGAACTATACTAACAAGATGCCATTGCACACTTAAGGATAGCACAAACAACGAAGCACTTAATTACGAGGATGCCCACAGTTCCTAATAAACTTATGCCAAGGCAGAATAATTAAGAGATTTTGGTCTATATGACATGTAGATGACCAGGCTTCCAGGACAGTCTATCAATGTGCCCTTAATATAGCTGACAGTTCTGGTATCCTGAAAGAAGTCTTCAGGGCAATATTTTATCACTTACTTTCATTCAAAGCATTAGATTTTCCCTTCCTCCACGTATTTTCAGTGTTTGTAGGAGAAAGGAAGGCAAAGATTGCCCCAGCTCTGACCTATCTTCTGGGTCCCATGACATCCTTGGCATCCCTTGACTAAAATGTCACTCTAACATTGACTCTTGAGTGAAGATGATTTTTTTTTTGCTTGATTTGGCGTATTTTTTTATCTTGTTCTAGGAAGAGGTATACTATGGCTCCTGGCTAACAATTTCTCTGACAAGGAGATTACATTTGGACATTCAAAGAACATCTCCAATTTCATCTACTTGGCACTAATGAAAAAAGTCTTTGCAGTGTCCTCTTGCATGCTTTTTTTAATGAGAAAATTAAACAGACATGATTAGTGCATGGCAATTTTTCTTTCTTTCTAGATAAATAAATATATGTGCATAGAGGGGCGCCTTTTGTTAGATAAGTGTTTTTTTCTCATTCGCGCTATATATATACACATGCTGAAATGGATCAGCTGCAGTATCTAAGCAAAAAAGCAATGCATATCCTATTTTGTGATGAAATACGTCCAACAAACCCCAGTAAGAAGATGTATTATATGTGGAGGAACAGGAAAGAATCAACACTCCCACTTAGCAGATTGGAAAAACCTTATAATCACCAGTTAGGTCTTCAAAATTGTTGACTAATGAAAAATAAACCTATATGTTACCTTTAAGCAAAACTGAATAGTCCCCCCAGAAGTAATAAACTGAATAATTATTGCTCATTTACAAACCAGCATTTCTGAAGCCGCTGGCAACACCCATTAAGCATTTTGGTTATCAAAAACTCCTGATTGAGCTTCATTTAATTTCATTATATATAGCATTTTGATTTTACCAGTGCCTTTTCAGTACTAATGGCTCTATTTTATGATACTTCCCTGTAAAAACTAAACTTCATTGTAATCTGATGTATGCTAAGAATGGCTACTGTATTATTGAACTGAAATAAACTCTGACTATAGCTACCACAATTTTTTTTGTGACAACTGAAAATTAGGGAATCATTATTTATTTATTAAGAGAAACTTAGTTTTGCATAATAATTACATCTTGATGGTAATGTTTTTTAACTTCTTTATAAGCCAATTTTATCATGTAATGAAATATAATGAAATGTAAAAGCATGACCAATATTGTTATTGAGTTATATGCTAAGTATAATCTGATTCATAAAATTTACATAGCTGAGCTTCATAGGTTTTTAGCTGCAGTGAGAACCTGTTTTGGCTAAAATGTTTTTGAATACAATATTGGGATTTGTTTTACTGGAATTTATAAAATATTATGCAGTTTTAACATAAATATCAAGCAATTAGTGAAATATTTAGAATAGTTATTGGTGTTTGGTTTTTTTTATTTTTCCAGCAAGATCATTTTTCCTTAAACCTGTGAAGGAACTAATATTCCACTTACCAACACATAAAATTCTAAAACAAGCATCTGATCTAAAAACAGAAAAGCAGAGAGACAAACAAAAAGAGACAGTATGAGCACACTACTTATGTAAAAGTCCAATAGGCGCTAAATATACTCCGTGGTTTCAGTATTTTAAAATGGTGTATATTAGCAATACGTGTGGGTATTTTTGATGTTGAACTTTTATTTATTAGTTTTATTAACTTTATTATTATTATTTCACTATTTAATTTTTATTTCACTTTATTTGACTAAAAATATTTGAGTAGTTTGTGTGCCTAACTATTGATGCTTCAAGTAAGAAGGTAAATTTTTTAATGTCAGGAAATAAGAATCTATTTTAAATACCTTTTAAAATATTTTTTAAAAACTCTTTTCCTACTAGACAGCTTTTTTTTGCCCCCTTTAAGAGACATGCTTATATGAAATACCAAGAAAAAAAAAGTGAAACTTGGTGAGTTTGGATATAATGATCTCTTGGGTCAGTTTGGATCATGACACATTTGAATCTACCTGGTGGCTTATTGTGCAAAAGATGATCTCTGCAGAACTATAGAGTAATTTCCTTGTTCGGTTTGAGGGAGATACATGATGAATTTCCAGAAGTCAATCCTTAATTAAGAGCCTATGGTGTACGCTTCTGACAGCTTATGTATAGAATTTAAACTGGTTCTAGAAAATTGAAGTACAAAAAACACAGGACTGCTTGTCCATTCCTTGCACTTCTTAGTAAAATACCCACAGCTGTCTGTTAACCTTAAGTTTACCCCAAAAGAAACATTTAAGATCCAACTATTGCAATACAGTAATCTTTTATAAACTCGTTGTCTTAATCAACAATGAACACACCTGGGAACAGCTCTTATCAAGTACATAAGAGAAAAGCAAGAGATGCAAAAGAACAAAAAGGTGAATTAGGAAATTATTCACTCTACACACAGACAAAACTGTTGCTGGTTTAATTTTGATTACTACTGTACATATTATGGCCATTTCCAACACAGAAGTCCTGAGGGAGTGGAGAATTCCCCCTACCTCCCCCATGCCACTCTTCATTTTTTGCGTAGAGGCCAGCTACTCTGAGAAAAGTCACAGTTTCCTCATTATCTTTTCTGTCTGTTCACACATTACTTTTTGAAACAGAAAAAGGTACACACTGAAGTCTGGAGCTGCGGTTCCCCCACACCACCTAGTGCGTCTAGTTAAGTGCTGGAAAAAACTTGCCCATATCTGTTGTACAGTCTGTACAGCTCCCAGATGTGGTATAAAGCTTGTGGAGAAGCGTCATTGTCCAAGATAACACAGGCTCTCCTAAGCTTAGCAGTAATTCTTTCCTTTTCTTCTCTGAAGTCAAACTTTGAAAATGGAATGGAAAAAAAACCCAACAAAGTACAGATGTCTACTGCTCTTTTGTGTTCATTAATCATAAAATTGAAATACATGGAAGTAGGTCTAATAGGCAGGCAAAAGGGGGAATGAGAAAGTTTGCTTCTTTTCAGCACTTAATTTGAGATTGATAAAAGTAGGTAGTCTAAAATTTAGACTTTCCTATCATATCTGCATCACTACTAGTAGAGCCTTGGGGTCCACTGTAAGACTCTTGACCTTCATCACCATCCTGACCTTGAGAGGAATCCTAACAGGGATGAAAGACAGCAAGAGATGCCCCTAGGTGCTTGGAGTGCTACAGGTTTTAAACCAAAAACTCTGGACATCCCTCAAAATAGTTATAACTTCCATTTAAGGCTTTTCTCCTCATATATCTGTTTTTCAAGACTGTTTATCTTCTCTTTGCAATCTTTTTCCTCTGGTTTAATATGAACCTAGCATAACTAATCAATACTGAAATCTTTTAGAAAACTACTGCTAAATAAGGGAGAAAAAAAAGTGTAAAGGCAATACCTTAGAGAACTGATAGCATAAGTTTATCAGCCATTTCCTGACTTTACTAAACTGTTTGTTTTGGCTGTCTTTGGCAAAGAAATTGATGGAAAGCATCAGAACCCCTGCTAGAATCCAAACTTTCCATATCAATTGTTCATACTTTTTTCAAATCAAGGTATAGATTTTTAACACATTTGTCTATAGGAAGGCAAGATCAAACTCCAGCAAGGATAGATACAAGTGATATAATCCAAATTCTCTTCCTTTTTCTCTCCTCTCTTGCTTGGAGGATTGTTACTGTTCCTTACATAAATGTGCCTGTGTGCTCTGTATGACCTAGGCACAGGCATCTCACAGCTGGGAGAGCACCTTGCAAATTTACTGGGGGACTGAGAAGAGTCAAATATTACTGGCCCCAAGATTAAAAGCAGTTAAGACCTTCATATTGAAAACTCTGGATCCTGTTTTGAGAGTTTAACGTTGTGATACACTAATCTTACAGATCTTGGCATTTATCTGATCTCTTAATTCCAGCTGAACAGAACTGGTGAACTTGGAAAATTTCTCCAAACAGTGCAGGCTGCAATTTTACTGCTTCAAATTCCTTCCAAGTTGTCAAGGAGACCACCCAGTCCTAGCTGTTTTCTACAACATCCCTGTGTTTAGCAGGCTTCTTTCCTTCTGTCATATTCCTGAAGGAGTTTCTCAGAAAAAAGACCATACTGACACATAAATAAGAACATGAGAAGACCTCTCTATCAGTAATTTTAGTTGACGTGGTCTGCTAATGGCCAAACAGATGCCACCATAACAGCTGTCTCATGGACACCCGGAACAATTTTGCTGTCCTTGCATTTGAAAGAATGTTTCTCACTCAAACACTTGGAGGTGTTAGTACCTCTGGTAAGAAGAGAAAGAGCAAAAGTAGTAAGACCAAACCAGAACACACCAGGCTGTTAACTAGGTTTTATAACCAGGTGTAAAGGGGTTGAATATAATTCCACAAAATCTACTGATTCTTTTGATTTTGTACTGCAAGTTCATAGACTACCATAAAAAGTTTTGAATTTTTCCACAGACAAATTAAAATCCCTCCTCCACTTATTTCCAAAGCAAGCTAATTTTAAGTTAGACACTCTCTGCAGCATGTGCAAAATGGAAAAAAAAAAAAAACAAAAAAACAGTTTTGAACTTTGACAGTAAAGAACAACAAAGATATTTGCCAGAAAGGTCTTCAATATATTGTGCTGTCATATACTAAATGTTTTTGGGGCTGCCTGCATTGCAATGGAGCACAGACACCATTGTGTAGCAAGGAGAGACACATCTAAATGGCCTGAATCACCAACTTCCCTAGAACTTGTCTGAGCAATCTTAAACTCCCCTATTCTGGCAAGGAAGCCATTTCTAACAGTGCATTTACATTTAAAAGTGCATTTATATATATTGCAAGAATGCATGAATGAATCCTTATGACACTRGAAGAGATATTGACCTCAGTGAAAAAATAAACATATTCTCTGCATTAAGGAGAGAAAAGCAACAAGGGTCTGCTTCATATCCAGAGGTTCTGGGGGGATAATTCGTAGCTAAGGGAGCCCTGAATACATTAAGTACCAATTTTTTTGTTTTATGCAACAAAGGTGTTAAAAATGGTTAGATCTATTGACAGTATAATGAGTGCTTAAAGTTGAAGATGCTTTCCCATTTACTTTCTCTGCTGAGCTTGAGAAAAGATACAGCTTTTATTTTAKGTCTCAGATGCATATATTTTAGCTTCTTAATTTGGAAAAGTACCGCCTCTTTAAGGAGATCCTACCTAAACTATACTTTTTTTTTTAAAAAAGTGATATAGGAAGGAAGAATTGCTGTAGAGCTGCTGATTTGTTAGAAGAGATGTGATATGCTGGCATGAACAAATACTTGCAACATGCAAAACTGCCTGATCATCTTAGACACTAATAGGAGAAAAAGAATGACCAGTCAGTGCAATAGAAAGTGTAGGCAACAATAAAGTAAATGGCCTTATATATGAAGTAAGTAAATTCTGCACCCCTGTCATTTGCATGATGGTGTAGAAACAATCAGCTTTCAAACTTTCCTTGACAGCAGGATGGATTTACACTACTTTTAATATCAATATTAATTATATTATATATTTAGTATTTTTAACCACAGCAATTTGAAACAACCCACACACAGTATGTTTCTGGGTCAAGAGTGACAAGATTAGTTAGCAAAGCATTCAGATAGCTTCTTTCATGTCAAAAGATATAATTAAGGTGGCACAAAACAATGTAATTTATCACTTGAGGTATATCAAATTATTCTGATCTGCATAATTTAAATATAACATTAGGCAATATCTCATGCTGCTAATAATATGAGATTGTAGCCGGTATTACCTATTAATGTATTTTCATTAAAGGCTTATTCATAATTTATAGTTCTGTTGGCTTGGGAAAATGTTTACTGAATGAAAAATGCATTGTGGCCCCATAGTTAACGTTAGGTTGATAACATTAGGAGCCTTCAACAGTGGCTAAAGAAGTGTTTGTCTTAAACAATAGACTTACTGAAATAAAACACAGTTTATTTTTTCCAATTTTGTGGTTTTAGCACGCTATTACTTCTTTGTTCTCAGCAAAGTTAGCAGCAATAACAGAGCTCTTGCTCTATTCAGCATTAGTCAGAAGAACCCATCTCATTAATTTCTGGGAATTCGTGCTCTGAAAGCAGAGCCTGAAAAACACGTGGCTTCCCAGAGGAAGGGAATGAAGCACCCGAATAGATATAGTTCCTCTCTTCCACATTCTGCTATTCCTACCCTTATAAAACACAGGAAACATACTGATGACAGAACCACATCTCATATAGCAACTCCAACGTTACATGAAATTTTCACAATACAGATTGTGAAAGAGGAAATGTAAGCATCCTTAAAGAACATTTGACCACATGGAAATTTAATTAAGGATAGGGTTTGAATGTGTTTTCCATGAGTAGCACATGTGCCAGGGTAAAAGGAGTTGGCTTTCCATTATGCTGATTCCAAGAAGACTAATGCTCACTTCATTTCCAGCAGTGATTAGGCTTTATGCAAAAAAGGCAGGGCTCCCAAGCCGACATGGCTATGGAGCAGAGATTATACCTCTTACGATTCAATGTCTCAGCACTTTCTTAAATTTACCCACTATTGTAGGAGTAATGACCATGTTTAAGAGCTGTGAAGTTAGCAAGCCTATCTTTCTCAGGATCACTAAACTCCTAAAGCGTCATGTAGAGTGGATTTAGAGGTACATTTTCTCCCTTTGAAAATTGTAGATTTTTGTCACTGTTTAACTATGGCAAGACTGCTGTGGAATCTTTTCTTTAAAAACTGCTTTAAGCTACTAAAGAAGAAACATCTTCTTTAGCAATAAGAAACACTTATTAAGCATATTGACTATAACAGTACATGAGGAATACAGAAAAAATTATTTTCTTTAAAGATACTTAAAGGTAGTCAATAAATCATCTTATCTAGCTTATTTTGAACAATAATGCCTAAGTAACATAGGGATATGGCTAAGCTTTTTATTGGCAAGTCATAAGCCTTCTCATTAAACATACATCATTGTATTGCAAATGTCAGTCCCTCAAGCGTTTCTTCAAATCAATATCTTTTACTCCCTGCTAGCCTGTCTGATAAGATACAGTCTGCATATGCAGTATTGACTCCAATTCTATTAGAAGATAATAGTGCATGCCATTGAAATCCTTTAGGTGTCTCTTGTATAATGAAAACTCTCAATGTGAATGAGCCACAAGATTATTCCGACAAGTCAAAGAATCATACAGAAAATGTGTACGTACTGTTTTGTGTGATTTCTCATTACCGTAATGAAGTGAGATTTCTTCCTGGTTATCCATTCCCACATGTACAAAAGGATATATTTGCATATACATAAAGTACAAAAAAGTTCTTTTCTCAAGATCTTCTCAGCTGACATTTTTAAAACACATTTTTACTAGAGGCTATATAGAGGAAATAAAGACACAACAGCGTTTCTTATTGAGCTTAGCAAAATACTACTTTGAGCGAGCAATTAAAAATAAACTATCAACTAGGTGCTTTGTTTTCTTCTTTAAGCTGTCTAATAACTATCTAATTGCTTTCAGGAAAAAGTTTCCAGCATGAATTATATACTATACTGAGGAAATATTAAATAGTCAATATTTCTTTGAAACATATCATAATACATAAGTAATCTGCATGAATAAAACTTTTTTCCTTTAAGCATAGTTTAGTACAATAAATAAATAGAGCCAACTGTTTAAAAACCTAGAGAGATCTAACTTCATATATAGATTTTTACTTCCATTTAGAAGTTTTAATAGCTTTAAAAGTGAATGCATTGAAGTGAGAAGATAGAGTTCAGTTTGGAATCAGAGTTTCTTTGAAAACAAGAATTTCTGTGGAGATTTGAGAAAGGTACTTTACGTAATGCATGCGACAAATACAGACATGGTTTTGATTCACATTTTTTGCTTACCTTACTTTTCTTGGGCCTCCAGCAAAAGCCCCCTTCAAATCAGCATGTGTTCCAGCTGCACAGTGGGCAGATTCAGGCAAGTGATTAAAGATCAAATCTCCAAACACATAGCCGTGGCACTGGCTACTGCAAGTAATCTCACAGAAGCAGCTTGGTGGGAATACACAGTAAAGCAGGTATTTATTATTTTCATTTCAGTAGCACTGAGAGCCCCCAGCTAAGAACAAGATGAGCAGGTACAGAGCAGAGAGATAATAAAGAACTTCAGGAGAGTGGCTAGCACAAGAAAAGCATGGAAACAGAAGATACCTTCACTTCAGTATGGCACAAGCTGTATTGATATCCATATTCCCTCATCCCAGTCTCATTTCCTGTCCATCTTGGGGAACAGCTTGGAAATGTTATTAGATCTCCTTCAGCAGATAAATAAAGTCTAAGATCCATGTGTTCTTGGGAATTGGTCAGGGTTGGGGGAAACAGTTCAAATGGAGAATGCTAGGATTTGTGAAGCTGTTGTTGAGGTGGAAACTTTTTTGCACCCTTGATTACATAGGTCCCAGTTCTGGAGAGGTATCAAGGAAAAAATGGAGGAATTTGGCTGTACAGCTCCTTGAAGGTCTCCTGCCTGAATCATGCCTTGTTTCTGTGAGGAAGAGCATAAAAGAGACTAAGATCTGGCTCCTGAGCTGCCACTATCAATTCTATGCCAAGAGTCTAGACATTCACTGTCACTCTGACATCTCTCTACTCGGTTTTTAAAAACTGGCATTTTCCTGCAGCTTCCTCACACCATTATTTTTTAACCATTCAACAGCTGGCCCTTCCCAGCTCCTCTCCAATTTCCTTGCAACACACACTGGCAGCACAAAAATGGAAGGATGAGAAATGCTACCAAGTTCACAGCTGCTGAAGGCAGACAAAATGCTTCAGTCAAGAGAAGCACTTTTTCTAGATGTTCAGCTGTAGGAAGATATGAGGTCTCCTTGAACTTGTTTTATTAGTACAAACAGAAAAAAAGTGTAAAGGGAAGAGTCAAAAGGAATCAAAACATGTACATGGTCAGGAGTTATTAGCACAAAATTAATAGTTGTAGAGACCAGGCACGCTCAAAGACTGTGCCTCATGGGAACCATAACCAAAAGAAGTCAGATGTCAGCACAGCAGCAGAACTGATCCAAGAGGGTAAGAAGGTCTGCAGTGTCAAAGTGTGCACTAAAAATCAAGGAGAATGCCGGGAGRGGGGAAGTGTTTTTCTGTCAGCAGTGTGCCAGTATTCTTTAGCCATGCTAGAGAGAGTACCTTTGCTTGGAGAAAATATGAGCCACAGGTAGGTATATGCTTATCATACGGAGAACAATGATGGCACAAGTGCAGGGGAAAAAACCCCACAAGAAACCCTCAAAAAAATACAAGAATTTTTCTGAGCATATTAAGAAACAGAAGACTGAGGTATAGTTATTAGAATGGTAGTAAAAAGACAACTCTAATACCTCAAAAAAACCATACATCTCTCTTCAATTCAATATGTTTTTCAGTCTCAAGGCTCTTATACAGACAATTATCTGTATTAGCTTGCTCAGTTCTTACACAGATCTTGAGACTGAAGTTTGGTCAGATTAGTTCCTTGCTTTTTCTTCTTACACCGCAAATGCAGAAAAAGTGAATGAGTTATGGAACAAGCATGGGGTGTTTGTGCATAATTTTGGCACCTCTGTAATTTGTTCTACACGTTCCCTGTTAGCACCACTAAGTACTGATCCTCATGAGAGCCCTGTGAGATACTGCGATGTGACTTTCTGTTACCCAGGTGGAAACAGAGGAAGGAAGGCTATTCCTGTAGTGCTTTTGATAGCTGTGGCCAGGTTGGCGAGCAGCACAAGGACACTGCCTCAGGAGCCACCTGCAGCTTTCGTACCATGAAGAAGCAGCAGCTGGAGGTTGACTGATCCTTAATGGTCTCATGTTGTTGCTCAGCAGCCTTTCCTCGTGTTCCTGGGAATTTCTGTGTCCCCCACTGCTGTTACACACAGAGTAGCATGGGAGCTCCCTGGGGAATAACTACCCTGCTGGCTGGTGGCCACAGGGTGTTTGGTTTTGTTTCTTTGTTTTTATTTTTGTTTCAGGAGATGAGGGAGCATGCCTCAAGTAATGCCACTTACACCTGCAATCAGTTGAAACATAACACATCTGGCCACGTACCAAGTTTTATACAACCTTTCAAGTAATTCATTACAGAGACAGATGATTTGTAGGTACGCATTTGAAAAGCAAGAAATTAGAATATTGCTTGCTAATCTATTTTATACAAATGCTGGTAAGTGATGGTTATTCACGCATTTGTTCTAACAAAATAAAATGGAAAGTCCTTACATTTTACTCTAAATAATTCAGTTGACTTTCTACTTTCTGAAGTAAAATGAAAAGTAGAAATCTAAACTAAAATACAAATTTCAGCCTCTGATAGCTAATATCTATTTTGCAGATGGTATCTAAATATATAGTTCTGTTAAGCAGAAATACATGAAAATGCATGTTCCAGCTGAAACTCATTTGCAGCCCACTTGTCATTTTTACTGAATTTACCCAGTATCTTTCACAAGTCACACACAGACAAATCCCATGGTGGACTGGTATTTCTGCTATTACTGACACAACCTCCTTCCTTCCAGTAGTTAAACATTCTGCAGAGATCCTACCTAAAACTGATTTTCCTCAAGGTTTACAGGTGATTAGCTTTGGATCTTGTGCTCCCATGATATTTAAAACCCAATCTTGTCAACATGGAATGAAAGTAAACTGCCTATAAACTAAAAGCGTTACTGCCCTGAGACCCAATTAGGTATTAGTAAGTACAAAATAGATACAGTCAATAGGACACAAAAAAGAGCTGGTTTGCATCACTAGTTAATCAATATACATGGCTCTACAATATTCATAGGCAGGAAAAGCAACATAACACCATTTATGTCAGATGTTCTATGGGGTTAGTCAAGTACATTATCTTGCCATTTACAGGTAAAGACCTCACCTCTCCCCTTTCCTCTAGCATTCAAAGCATGAATAGTTTTGTAAAAGTAGAGAGAAAAATGCATGATAAGATTAATGGGCAATCACTGCATATCATGTTTAAGAGAACAGCAAATTTCCAAAGGACTAAACAGTGTTCCTTTCTGAATAAATATCTCTGATCATTATTTGCTGTGGTAGAGCAGCTATAAAAAACATGATTAGGTCTGATGCTCTGTTGATGTATTGCAGGCTGAAGGAAAGTTAATGGTATAGTTAGCCTGAGCCTGGCTGCCTTTCTTTTCTCATTTTCTAAGCTGCAGTGTGGCACAGCCTTTAGCCAATATAGCAACTCCCAACTGAGAATGCATTAAACTGAACAGATGAATGGCAGCATTTTAAAGCAGATCTGATAACCTAGACACGCTTGTGGGTTTTAAAGAGTCCATATCAGATAAAAAGAACTACTGGACACTTGAGAGCTGACATATTCTTCTAAAGAGAGAGAATGCTAAGAATTCAATTGGGCCATAGAGAATATTCTTTAAAAAAAAAAAAAAAAAAAGAAAGATCAAAAAGGGCAAATGCAGTTTTTATATCACCAAAAAGAAAAAGAACAGAGATATACAAAATCATGCCACTCAAGAAATACACTCAACTGAAAAGAYGCTTGCATATATTTATATGGTGCTACTTAATCCAGAAATAAATCATTCATTACAGTCTTTCCATAACTAATAACTAATGACTTTTACATAGATCTTAGAGATGCAAATGGAAATTAAGCTTCAGTCCTTTATTACTAAAATTAGTGCATTGCAGATTTTCACTAAATTGAGGAAAACTAATTCAAATTTCATTTTCATATTGAATGCACACACTTCTACCCCAGACTTAGAGTAAAAGGAAGGCTTTTTATGAATTTATTGTAAAGTAGCAAATATAAATAATGCTGTATTTTCACGTTGCGATTTCTAAGCTAAAAAAAAAGTAGTGTTGTGCTCTAGCATTTTATCAAACATCCCTGTTCCTTGGATCCAGTGTGTCTGAGCATTCTTCTTTTATACAATTAACTTAAAACCAATGTTTAATGAAAAGTTTGCGGAATGCACAATTTGTTTTTCTAAGGTTAAATACACTGATAACCATTTAACTGTTCCTACATTAGAGAAAAAAACCAAGGCATTCAGAAAAATGATGTGGGTTTGAGTTTAGTGTTTGAGCCAGCTGCTACAGGCACCACACATGCATTTTTGTTGAAAGATATCGAGCTGACATGAATGGCGTTATTCTACATTTGATGTGGGGACATGAGCATTAGACTGGATAATCCAGTTGTAAAATTAAAACACATCAAAGGGTTGCTGTAATATAAAAGGTACCAGAATCAACAACGTCTTCCTATTGCAAGATGCATTCTCAAGGGTGAAAGTGCTTCTAGCCAAAGTCTGGTAGAAAAAAGAAACACAAATTGAAGTGCTTTCTGTATCTGTAGGAATACCGTAGCTCCACCTGCCTCAGGTCAAAAACCCAGACCTCTCATGACTAAAATCAACAGAGAGTTACTAGCAGCTCTGACTACTGTAACTTATGGATGGATTTGTATTCCTTTTCCACATTTCTTAGTTTACAGTTAATTTCCTCTGGGCTCAGAGGAAATGTGAACATGCTGTGCCCAAGGATGCTGCCTTTCAGTTACAGCCTTAGGAGGACGGATAACTTCCTGTGAGACATGGGGGAACCTGACCGAAAGCCCATTCGCACCACTTTAGAGAAGGGAATCTCTCATGCAGGAGAAGTTTCTAGTGCTTTGCTTGTATAACAAAAGGTTTCTGAAGTTCACATGTACCCTTTTGTTCTCCACATTCTACAGCACTGATTTAGTGTCCATCTCTAGGGCTGGGATGCTGTTATCTAACTACATCAATATTAAACATGATGATCTTAAACATGACTGCTTCATAGCGTATGTACTTTCATAACTGCCAATATCTTGATGAACTAATGATGAGAAAGGGAGAGAAAAAAAATATAGAAAAGCCCCTTACAAATATATCAGGTGTTAGCAATTTTTCTTGATTCTATCTCATCACTTTTAAAAAAATATTTGTTAAGCCCGTTGTTGATGTTACAAAGAACCAGCATAGCAGACCCAGAGAATGCAAGTCTCAAGAAATTGAATGGAAGCTTTTCCTATTTACTTTGATTCTTGTCAATTATTTTCTTAGCTGCTCCATAGTTACATATTCACAGACCCTTGTATCGATAAAGTCTGATGGTCATGATAAGTCATGTTGGGAAGTTGTACATTGAGGTGATTGGGTGAACAAGAGAGTATTTTATTTGTAACTGGTTTCCATACCAGCAGCAGCCCAGCCTTTGGGCTGGTACAGGTGATGAGAAAGCATGAAACCCTTCTCATCTTTCTTCAATTTAAAATATTGCTATCTAGAATTTTAGCAATTTAGATGAGGCCTCTCTTAAAACATCTGTTTCAATGTTCTTAAACATATTCCCATCAAGTATGAACAAAATTTTAGATATTGGATGTTTAAGGAGCTGCATATTGCTGCCTGATCTTAAGTAACCATCCTAGACAATATTTGAGAGCTCATATGCAGAAGCAGAATTAAAGCAATGACGCTTTTGCAAAGACTGATAGTTTAACAGCTGTTTTAGATGCTTGTAAGAGTGATGTTAATATGCAATAAAGCTGAGCATTACCAATTTGGAAATGCCGGGATATCTTTGAAGGGTTATTACCTGGGTAACACTCACAAATGCTGACAAGTCATAGTCCCCAAATACCCATGAATAAGTACTTTCAAGGACTTTCACCTCCATAGAGAAATGCATCATTTTTAATGCTATTTGACGAATGCTATTCAACAGTTCTTAAAAACATTATGAAGTATGACATACGAGCCTGATAATGTGGGAGTTATTTTCAATGGAATGTCAACTTTTTTGTTCTTCTTTCCTGTCCCTGTTTTCTTTAACTATCTCCATTCATTTTTCTATTCCATTATCACAATAGTCTATTCAAAATGCTTTTAATAGATTTGCTTAATTAGTGAATTTTGTGTCTTGAAGTCTTTGGGCTTTCCATTAGAACAAAAGGACAATAAGGCCTTCCATGCTGTGATAACAATACATTCTAGTCTGTCTGTCTGTCTACTGTACTGAAGTCTTAAAGGGTTACACTGTTTCTGCAGTTGGGAAAGAAGAAGCATGGCTCAAAGAAGTTTAATGGTTGTAGAATCAGAGTTTGGTTATTCATGATATCTAATCACTACTTCTTTATATACATTTCTTTTTAGTAGAAAGAGTATACAGTCAATATCAAGGTATTCTAACACTGGATGTTTAATCATCTCTTTCATAAAATAAAAGGAAACAAAAATTCTTTGGGGTTAAAGAACATTGATCTTTTGGAAAAGAAAAAAAAAAAGTCATTTGCAGAACAAGAAATGTATTTCAACAGTTCCGGAAAACTACTCTGTCTTATACCTTACTTGTCTGAAGACACGGCTGAGAGATTTAATAGCAGAGTTCTAAGATCTAGAAAACAAGCATCAGAAAATACCAGTTAGGCTTCTTATAGTAGCCCACCTATATATTATTCTTGTAGAGACAAGCATAGTTACATACAAGATTCAATAGCTGTATGAGTTAAAAAATAAACAAATAAATGGGGAAGTAGAAAAGCCAAAACAAAACCAAAAAAACCCCACAGCTCCACAAAGGTTCAGGCATAACTGTGTGCAACACTAGAAGGGAAATTAACTCTAAAAAAAGTCAGTGAGGTAAGACAATCATTTGTGGTAACCCTAAATACATGAGACTTACAGGATACTTTTCTGAAAATCCTGAACTAATTGCAATTGCTTTTCCATGTAGTGCTGGCGTTTGTTTGTTGGGTTTTTTGTTGTTGGTTTGTGATTTTTTTTTTTTTTTAATCTTCGTCAACTCGAACATTTTTGTGCTTGTGTCTATATTTTTGTAATATGCCATAAATGCTATGATTCATGAATATACCACATATACATTCCAGTTTTTCATTCCTGAACTATAAGAAACTATTTTTGCCCCCTTTTCAGAGTCTTGCTTTTGTCCAAGATATTAAGAAATTATGCTATCAGTCACCTATGTTCTTGAAGAGAACTTTGCAATGTAATTCAACCATGGAAAAACTTAATCATATTAAGGTGAACAACAGTTTTCAAATAAACCTAGCGCAACCAAGCAAGTTTTCAGAGTTCTGCAAACCCTGCTTTAAGTATGACTTCAAAAACAAGAAGAAAGTGAAAATGAGTTTGTGCAGTTATTTTCAGTACAGTTTCTCCAGTAAGATTACATAAGTGGAGACAAAAAGGGAAATTCGTATTTGCATAGGAAACGTCTTAATTTATAAAAAAACTTCTCATTTTAAGTATCAGTTTTATCCAAATACATATATTCAAACTAAAATTTTATCTAACTATGAAAATATACTTAAAGTCATATTCATGAGAAGTGTAAAACATAACTTCTTCTGAATGGAATTTCAACTTCAAGATTCATTTCAGATCTTCATGTTCCCAAAGGGACTGCGCCAAACAGTCTTTTTCCATGGTACAATTCTTTGTATACTAGATACTAGAAA
>JAYKAV010003452.1:122103-141689 GCA_035582835.1 Phoebastria nigripes
ATGGTACTATATTTCCTTTAAAAAACCCAACCAACCAAACCAACAACCAAACAAAAAAACCAAAAACAACACAAAAACCCCAAACAAACCAAAAAGGTTTTTTCATTAATTTAAGATGTTCTCAATGGAAGTCATGAGGATACTGTAATTTTTTTTTTTACTTATTAATAACACCTAAATGATCATGAAGTTATCAGCTTGGTCTACAAACAAAATATTCAGAAACAAAAATGGACCAAATTATACTTCTAACGTACATATACATTCAAAATGGTGGAAGTATTTTTAGTAATGGCACCAAATAGCAAAGGGAGACATACTTCAACCACTTACAGTGTTAAAAAAAAAAAAAAAAAGCAGTCATCATGGTTTTAGTAGTTGAACAAGATTATAATTATTTTCAATTTCATGCAGATTAGTTCTTTCTACCAACAAGAATTAACCTTGCAATCTATCAATCATTTCCCTGTATTCCCACATATCAAATATTATGTTTGATGCTGACAAAGGGGTTTTATTCTACCTATCCACACCCTCCAAAAAGTGCATGTTCTTTCAGATATGTTAATACCAAACCCTGGCTCCTGCATGGCAATTTTGCCTTTGAAATCAAATCCTCTCAGAAACCCAAGTAAGAGCAAACCCTTGTGAGTCATGCAGCTATAAGCTTGCCCAGCTCAAAAACAGCTCCATAAAGCCAGTTCTTCACCTCAGCACTCGTGCAATGTAATATTCCTCAGAATTGTGTTTCTCTATGAGCGTAGATGGGCAGACAAATCCATTCATGGCATTAGAGCCCGCATTCTGCCCAGGTTTACCAGCCTGGACACAGCCATAGGTTCACCGATGAAGTTCCCAGTCTAGATCTGGATTTTACATCACCAGTTTTACATATATTCTAGTACATACATTTTACTGCAGGAACTGACTGCTCACATACCCTGCTGACTGTACTTAGTGTGCTGCAGCTAGAGCAAATACAAAGCTGTCTCATCCCAATTGTTCAGATAAGTTCTGTGTAACAACAGCTTCTGGAGCTACCAAATATCATTATATGTGAGCTCATGTAACACATAAATTAAGAAGTCTCTTTCCCATATTCTTTAACACAATCCTCCCTCCTTTTAATGTAAATCTTTTTTTTAAAAAAAAAAAAAAAAAAAAAAAAGGGAAGAAAAAAAAAAGCAGCCATTACTTTGGAGGCTGCACTAAGTAAAGTCATATGAAGACTTAAGGCAAAGAGCGTATCAGTCATCCAAATTTCTTATTGAAATGATGTGGAGTTCCTGAATGCAACAAAGAGAAGTTCTGCATTATGGATTGTTGAGGTCAAAGTGAATACGATTCCTATACACATTTTCTTCTAGATGTATTCATAGGTACATTTAGAGCAAACCTTGGGCTATGTTTAAATAGAAAAGACATTTTAAGATCTTCAGCAGCTGTTATGGTTAGACAGTTTTTCTGATCTATTGCTGCCTTTAGACCAGGACAGTTTATTACTCTCCATTTTTCACTGACAGCTGGCATATTGCAAATTTTTTTTCATCTTCCTTATTACAAGCATCAGCTTAAATGATGCAAGTGTTGAAGTGAAGAGCTGAGATTTTTCAGGTAATATCACTTCTTGAGACTGCATAGTGTTGATACTAATAACAGTAAAATGAAATGATAACATACACTGTTCTTCATTGTATAGTGTAATGACAGAAGCTGTGGTGTTCTTGTCAAATTTCTTTACTTGGAAAGGTATAGAAGCTACAAGCTCTTCACTTAGCTGTTCTACACTGAGGTAGAATCTGGTCTAGCAGAACATGACCCAAGATAATAGTGTTACAGTTTATTTTGAAAGGGCATAGTCAAGATGAAACTAAAAATATACATCCTCTTACATACTTAAGGTCCCTCAACAATTTAGATGAATCAAAATTGAAAAGAATAAAAAGCTGTCACTTAAAAAATATGATGTATGCATACACTCCCTGCAGCTTAGAAAATTAAGTTCTTCTATGATTCCAAACAGTTTTATTTTCAGGTTCTCTTCATTCCATAGAGTTAATTCTCAAAGTGTGTTAATTTTAATGTAACTTCTTTCCAGTCGAAGTTATAATGACCTTTTTGAGCTGCTGTGCCTTACAACTGTACTAAAAAAATCCCAACAGCTTACCTCATTTCAACCACAAGTGTAAGGTGCTGATTCCTGTCTTTCTGGATTTAGGTTTTAAATACAGAAGAATCAAGGAGGAAAGGGGCTTAAAATAAGTACTTGTTAGAAGAAAGTGCCACCTCAGAGGAGAGGACACATAAATGGTTGCAAGTTCATAGCTAGTGCTGTACCTGCATTGCCATTAAAGGACACAATCACTTGACTCTGAAACAAGTACACACACATTTGCAGCCATGCATACACAGTGGAAGTAGACCCTCATTGTAAAGTTAGTCACAAAATCTTACTTTTTTACTTCAATTTTTGTGGTAGTTCCCAATAGCACTTTTAGTACAGTTTTATCTGAATACTTCATTCCACTGATTCAACAATAGTTTCTTTTATTGTCTTGTCTCCTTCTTAAGAATCTTTTAATTAACAACATTGACCACTTGTCTCAAATTCACTCAAAAAAACCCCACAACAAGTGCATGAAAGGGAAAGTACATGAAGCATCAAAATTGGGACTATGGGACCATTTCCTGTTTTCTTTATTCACACTAATTCTTCCATAAAGAAGAAAATTTGCTGGTAATTCTTGGAAATGGTAAATAGAATACACCATTTTTCATTAAGAAATACAGGAACTGTTGACCCTAAGACTAAGGGAAACATTGGAGGAGTGCACACAGGGACAGATAAGAGAAAGGAGATTATTTATATATGTATGTAAAAATATTGTATATAATAAATTTGTATAATTCATGAAGCTTTTCTATATTAATTAATTCCAACTTTAGATTGCTAAAACATTAATTGAACTAACAATGACTTCTAGCGCTAAACATACGCGCAATGTTTTCACTTTTGCCCAGAAACGATTATGATTGTGGATTGTCTTTTCTGGGAGTCTCAACCAAATCCTAGCCTGAGAGCTTCAGAACTGACAAGAAATTGTAACCTCAGGTACTTGAGAACAAAACAGCACTTTCTGTAGAGATGCTATGAAAAGAGGCTGAATTTTTCCCTTTTGAATTTTGCACTCCTTCATTGCTTTGTAAATTGTCAATCTACAGTTAGAAAAGTAATAACAGAAAGAAAGGGGGTAGCTTGGCTTTATCTGAGCAAAATAACGATTCAGTAATGATGAATAAAGTAAGTCACCAGAAATCATCTCCATACAACTTGGGGGAGCTGAGCTGATTTTTTGAAGTCTTTTACAAAAAGTTGGAAGCTAGTGCAACAGCACAGAAAATGTCAATAGGTAGTTGGTTTTGGTGTTTTTTGGGGGGTTTTTTTGTTTGTTTGTTTGTTTTTTAAAAGAGGAAACTAATACCACACAATAATGCATACATTGATGTTAGCATAAAGCGTAGACCAATTGGGCCAGATCTATATAGCAACACATCTGATGCTGGGGACCCAAAACTCAAACAGTTGGGGTCTAGGGGCAACACTTCAGACTAATTAGAGTCTGGTCCCATGATCTTAATCCCCCTTGGCAGCTGAAGTGCATTAGGTGCATCTTTCTGTGCAGTTTAATCTGAAAGGTGTCCTGATCATGCACCTTGAGCATGCTATGCAAGGCAAACCAAAGCACTTGCAAGCAGGGGGCAACTGGGTTTTATAGACTCACCACAGGAGAACAGCATCTACAGGGTGTGCAGAACAGTTATATAGGCCTCAGATTTGAAGAGAAGGCTAAAGATGTTTAAATTGGAAGTAATAAGGATCTAAATGAGAGAAGGTAGAGGACAAAAGGAGGTAGATTTTTTTTTTTTTTTTTAAAAAAAAAAAAAAAAAAAAGCAGCCTTGAATAAGGGTGTCATGGTTTAACCCCAGCCAGCAACTAAGCACCACCCAGCCGCTTGCTCACTCACCCCCGCTGGGATGGAGGAAAGAATTGGAAGAGTAAAAGTGAGAAAACTCATGGGTTGAGATAAAGACAGTTTAATAGGCAAAGCAAAAGCCACACATGCAAGCAAAGCAACACAAGGAATTCATTCACTACTTCCCATTGGCAGGCAGATGTTCAGCCATCTCCAGGAAAGCAGGGCTCCATCACATGTAACAGTTACTTGGGAAGACAAAACACCATCACTCCAAACATCCCCCCTTTCCTCCTTCTTCCCCCAGCTTTATGTGCTGAGCATGATGTCGTATGGTGCGGAGTATCCCTTTGGTCAGTTGGGGTCAGCTGTCCCAGCTGTGTCCCCTCCCAGCTTCTTGTGCACCCCCAGCCTCCTCGCTGGTGGGGTGGTGTGAGAAGCAGAAGAGGCTTTGACTCTGTGTAAGCACTGCTCAGCAGCAACGAAAACATCCCTGTATTATCAACACTGTTTCCAGCTCAAATCCAAAACATAGCCCCATACTAGCTATTATGAAGAAAATTAACTCTACCCCAGCCAAAACCAGCACAAAGGGTTTGAGTGTTTGGAACAGGGGAGAAAGGATTAAATCAGTTTCACTGATTGATGCAGCTTGTGTTCAGATTGTTAGACAGCATTGACATGATGATTGCTGATAAAAGTAAGAGAATTTAAAGCATTAATCTACACTACAGCTGCAAACTTTACTAAATTGTATATGAATGGACGGAGCCATACAAAAGAATTTCTTCATTCTTCCTCTATTAACTTTACTAACCAATATCAGTACTTCTACCTTGAAACAGAACTGAATGTTTCTGATACTTTCTAAAACCAAAGTAGTTTGCCTTTTGTTGGACTACTAAGAACAAAGCACTGCAGAGAAAACAGAGGACCTTAAAATGAAACATTAGGTTTCTATCATAGAATCTCCAGTTATATCCAGGAGATGCCTGTTAATAGCATTTCTGGAGAGAATTTTCCTCTGTATCCCATAAGCAATCCTTTCAGTTCCTTTTGTTTTCAGAGTTCATCCCTCAGTTGGAGGGCAACTAGGAAATGTAGATCTCATCTACTGCCTCAGCATTAATAGGTAGTTGAGCTGCCAAACAATAGAAATAATAATAAAAAATAATCCCTGTAACCAACATACTCCAGCAGTAACATTATTATGGGGCAGTCCTAGACCTGTTCTTGTTTGCAGGCAGAAGAATTACTGGTTGTAGCCTAAAATAAAATGGAGATACAGACAGATCACTGGAAATGATCTTCTTGTCTTCTGTCTCTGAAGCTATCACCACCCTACCTGAGCTACTTGCTGAGAGCTGGTCTAACAGAAACTTTCTTTCGGATTTAAGGATAGCATAGGAAGGATGATAATTATCTGAAGACACTGCTGCTGTGAAATCCAAAGTATTTTGATGAGCTACTCAGAAGACCCTGTCTGTGGTTGTATTTGTATGTAGCTATATGCCTCTGTTTTGGTATGTCTTAAGTGCTTTCCTTATACAGATATATGCACCATATTTTGTAACTATTACCAGAAATGAAAAAGATGTCACAGCTGAACTAATTAGGTTTCAAGAAGAATTTAATTATACACTTGGGCTTAGCTTTGCCACAATTTAAGTGGAACTGGTACAGCAATAGAAAGAAGGGGAGAAAAAAAATTAAGGCAGTTTACTGAGTACATACAATATATTAATGCACTTTTTATTATGGACATAACTTCTTATGAGAATAATCCTACATTAGCAGATCTATGAGTAAAGAATGATGGAATGCAGCTGATATAAATCTAAAAGAGAAAATTAAAATCTGTTTATAAATAGCTATTAATTTTGCTTTCCAGACTGTTTAATCCTTATTCATCCAATAACTCATTGATTTCAAATGAAGTTATAATAGAGAAAAAWTACAGGATTTCACCTAAATCCTTAAAAATACTGTTATTTTCTAGGAAGCTTTTTTTAAATTTTATTTTTTAAAGGGAAGCTTTGCATACAACTTTCCAGTTTCTGAGTTGCTCCTAATTGAGATATTTCTGATTTATAGCACAAGAGAGAAATTAGAGCAAGAAGGATACAACTCAGAGGCCTTCAACAGGACTGGCTAAACCCTAGCAGRAGGAATATACAGAGGAAGTATTTAAGGAGTAAATGCTTCCTTTGCTTAGAGGTAGGAGAGCTTTAGTTCTGAAACCTGATAGTTTCCTGGCAGTTCATCCTTGGATAGTTGCAACAACCTCTATACAAGACGGAATATGCATTCAGTATTCAAACCCATTGTTTCCATCTTGTCATTTACATATCACCCAAAATACATATCTGTACACATATACACACACACACACAAAAAAAAACCAAAAACAAAAAACAAAAAGTCAATGTATTGATATCAAGACCTCCTTACCCTTTAGCCACTTCTCCAAAACAGCTTATGTGATGCAGTAAATATGATTTCACTGTTGTTAATAAGAGGTTCCAGGCTTTGAATTGCTCTGATCTGGGCTGCCCTTGGCCTGAGCGGGGCTGAGCTGGGTTTACCAGGGGCCCCATGGCCAAGTGCCCATTGCCCAGCCTGTCTGAGCTCCAGCTCTGTGAGTGCCGCCGGGGAAGGGGCTGACAGCCCCAGTCAGTGCCTGCCAGACAAACGGCCCCGGGGATACTCGGGGGCTGTGGGGCAGCTTTCACCCCTTCCTTGGGAGCAGGGGGAAGGGAGCAGGCAGGGATGGGAAGAAGTAGTAATAGCTCTAAGGAGACAAAAAATTCAGGAGGAAGAAAGCATCAACATCATATTCTCCTGCCACTCTAACCTTGAGCATCCTCCTTGACCTCCTAGTGAAAACCTCAGGATGCCAAAGAGCTCATTTTAACTTCCCTCTCCAGGGAAGACTGTGGTATCACCTTTAGAGCCCAGAGGAACATTAAAAGAATGGTAAGAACATCAGAATAAAGGGTTAGGTACTAGGTATATTTTTTTATACAATGATTTTAAACATATAATTCATGAGGCTTTTCCATACTCATTATTCAGTTTGGACTATTAGAGTTGTTAAAGTTCATTGGACTAACAGTAAATTCTTAAACTCTACCCGTGTTCCCTGTTGTGCATATCCCAGTTCAGTGTAACAAGAATTCTAAAAAATAAAAATAGTAGTTTTATAATTATAAAGTCTAAGTTTTTCTTTCTTACACAGTGCAAACTGCAACAGTGTTATCAGATTTAACGATGCCAAGGTGCTTACATGAAATAAGGCTTTATGTGCAGAACTCCAGTGAAAGCTCTGAGGACTGCCCACAGCACTGAAACTTTTGGAAGGATAGATGCTGTTTCTCTGTGTACAAGTTCTCTTTGGCCCATTAAAATAGGTGTGAAAATTATAGTTGGAAAAAATAAAATAAAAATCAAAGCAGCGTTCCAGCTACAATTATGAACCTAGCGCTTTGGTGCTGAAGAAACAAGGTTAGTGTTACCACAAATCAAAGGTACTTCATTAGTTGCTACTTTTTATGAGGTTGCTGAGGCAAATTTTACAATACAGTTTTAAACATCATTAACTTTGTGACCTTACCATTAATGTGTTGATACACAATTCAGATTGCATTAGTGAGCTGGGTAGCTTCTCCTGTGGAAGTATATCTTCTCTCCCCCTTCCCCCCAAGTCATTATAATAAGAACACATGAAGGCAAATAGGGTTCATGCAAAACCAAGTTTACCTCTGATTTATACCAGATTTTTAATGTTTCTTTTATGCCATAAAAAAACATTTGATACAAATTGGTTCAGGCTAGTGTTTCTGAAACATAACAGTACATCTAAAGAGGAGATAATGCAGCCGTGGGGAATTCCCTTTCATTTATGAGCGTAAACTCTTAAGAATACAGGTACTATATTCAAGTGTTTCAAAGGAAAGCATTTGGTAGCAGTGTGCACTTTGATTGCAATATTCTGGCAGAARTACTAGTTTTACAACCTAAATGACCTGCCAAAAACACTGCAAAGAAAAAACAATTATAAGAAAGAATTATTATAATAATGATAGACCTGCACCTGTTATTTTACACTGCCAGCCAACTGCAGTTTCATTAAAACAAAAGTAGCACCAGTGAAGAATGAGATGCAAGTAAAGGTAGTGTGTTGATGGCTTGAGGCTTTGTGATCCATTTATAGGGTTACAGGTTTTTACTTTATCATAGAAGGTAATGAATAATTTGGCTAACGGATGGAGGATTCAATCATGTCATTTACAACTGCTCATGTGCTTTGAATAACTATGTGTCAAACAAATGTTGTTTCTTAGTAATTTTTGGCCAAGTCTTATAGTTTGGATGATTGTTTTCCAATATTTTGAAAATTTATTCTAGCTTCAATACAGCACCTTTCTTTTAAGAAATGAATAGTACAAAGTTGGCAAATCAAAACTTTTGTTCACCTTGACATGCGATTTGGAAAGGTTAAAAAAACAATAATCAAAAGAGCAGAAATATATAAACACACAATTTGAAGTCTGCCTTTGTTACTTCAGTATGTAAATTGGGAAGGAAGACATACGTCATGTTCATGCAAATTAGTATAATTTTTAATCTGTTAGGTGTGGTTTTGCAAGGCAGAGTCATTAAAAAACTGTAGTAAAGAGAAGGGGGGGACAAACTCATACAAGTAGAAGCTGTTTCCATTTTGTTTCCATTTTGTAAGAATAAGACAAAATGAGCACATTTTTATTTGTCTTCACCTTACCAGTATACTATTTTTCTCCTAATCCATTTTAGTGTATCATTAATCTTTAAAAGCATTTGAAAAGTTGTTCTAGTGTAAGATTTTTGTAATTAAACCAGAAATATTTTAAATACTACTGTCGTAAAAGTACTAAAACCAGCACTGATGCAAATTGTAAACAAGTCGAAGCAAAGCCCAAGTAATACTACAGAACGCACTACAGAAGATGAGACTTTCAGCTGCTCAGTAACAGTTGTGATGCACTTTGGTGGGTTGTGATCTTTCTTCTCCTATATGACTACTCTCTCATTAGGAACCATTTCATGAGTTAATAATTTCACTAGCTAAAAGGAAGGGGTTGTCATGTATATCACCAGAGATTAAATGCAATCACAGTGTTCAGATCAAAGCCTACTAGAGTGCTCGCTAACCCTCTTTTTAAAACTCCTTTCAATGCACATTGGCTAAAGCTTAATGATATGATCCCTAATATGATGGAAACAGCTAAAAATCATAATAGTATAATTTTAATGTTTTATAATAGAGGGGAAAAAAGGATGAAGATCATTATAGAATAAAACACTGTTCTCCATGATCCACTGTTAAATGTTCACAAGTGTACCAGTTCCCCACAGACCACTTGTTGGAAATCTGTGTTCAAGCGAAACCAGACAACCTGAGAAATGGTTAGATTAACAGGTGTGACTTGCTTCCCATTGAAGGAACAGTGTTATAAACTACCCACGTATCAACCTGAAATTGTTATCAAACACAAAGTGACAACTCTATAGCCATAGACTTAGAACACTAATAAGATTTCATGTCTTCAGTTATCGTACCTCCTACTTGATTTGCTAATCTGAAACCAACCACTTAAGCTTATAACCAAGCATTTGGCTCTTCTGAGCACTCACCACCTGAGCCTGGGATTGTGCTTCTGGCTGAGTCAAGCTATTTTCTCCACCCTGCTTCTCTGCCGTCTGACATCTTATCATAGGAAACTTTCCATTGCAGCCAGCATAAGGTACATTTGAGCCTTGCCATTATATTTGATGGTTTTTTTCTTTAGAGCTTCAATCCAGACTGCAATGTCATTTGTCAGGAAACTAACCAAGACATCAAAACCAGTTTTGGGCATCTGGAATAGCTTTTGTGCTTTAGCTGTCCTCCTCAAGCAAAAGGAGAAAACTTAAAAAAAACCAAACAAATGAACAAACCAAACCAACCACAAACAAACAAAAAACCAAAACCAAAAAACCTCAAACACACACCAAACTAGGTGCTTGTTCTATATCACTATAAAATCCTTATTTAAAAAGAAAACACCAGTATATTATATATATATCTGGCCTTTGAGTATTTGAGAAAAAGTTTATTATTCCATCCCAAGGCTTGGAAGTGATAAACTTAAGATGCTTAGTCACCTATGAACTTGTAAAGATTGCTAAGTGAAGAAGAACACCACCACCACCACCACCACAAAAAAAAAAAAAAAAAAAAAAAGAGAGAGAGAGAGAGAGAGAGAGAGAGAGAGAGAGAGACAGAGATTTGCTTAGAATAATGAGGTCCCTAGTAAATAAGTAACTAATTCTGTAAAAGTTTTGATACCTGGCTGGTTTTGTCATCCTGTTAGTCTGCAGAATGCTGTATATATCATTGGACATATATTACAAGAGCCATAAGTTTCTTCCCCGTCTCCCACATAGCAGCTGAACAACAGACTTTTCTTTAAAGCACACAAGAACAGCTAAAAAATCCAACAGCCCACAGCTTGATCTGAAAAGTTGGCAAGGCAGAGAAGATGGACATGAAAAACTGGACTCCATAAAAATAGCACTGGTATAAAGACAAGACTTCCATCCTCATTTGTGTGTATTTTTTCCTCCTAGCCTCATGAGAGCAGTTTCTCTGTCCACACATCACCCTCAACATTATTACCCATATAAAGAGTTTTCTTCTTGATCATCTCAGCAATTAATTTGCTGGGATGAATATACCAAATTAAAATATAACAAGTGATGAGTCTTATGCTACAGGAATTGAATTTACTCAAGAAATATATTGCCCTGAAGCAATATACGGAACTCCTATGGAATTAATCTGTGCACATTCTCTGCAAGCTACAAAGACTACACCAGTATTCAAGGTTTAGACCAGAGAAGAAAATTAAGCTGACACCACTGCCTTCAGCATTTTCCCTTGTTTGAATACCAATGAGTACACTCCCAGAGTCTCATTATTCCCTTGGCAGGGCTTCCACTACCATTTACACATGAGTAATTTCTTTTTATGGACCCAATATCGTTTTGTTCAAAACACATTTATCATTACAAAATGTAATACAGTAGGAGCAAACAGCAAGTGCTTCTCATCAGCATTGTCTTTGTAAACAACTGCACATGAAAAACAGCTAGTATGTGAACCTGAAAATGCTTGTTTTACAATATCCTGCAGTTGCCAGGGGCTTGCCCATAATGAACTTACTTGCTCACACAGTTGAGTATTGCATGCACAGTGTCTTGTACAGCACATACTGAAGGTTCACAGTGAACTAAAATCTGTAACTGAGATAATTTTATCACTAATATCTCTTTATTATGAGTAATACAACACTCAACACTTAATAGATCTTGTTAACTCAGAGACAAAGTATTCTCTTTCATAAATCAGAACTTTTGGGGTGATATGTAAACTATTCCCTAATTGCATATGCACACTTTTGCAGACACACACATATTTATATTTTAGCACAACTTTTTGACAAGGCGGATCTGAACACGGACACAACCCTTCAACTGGAGCTAAGTCTGTCTTCAGCCTCACATTGGTGCAATTCCCCCAAGTGGGTAAAAGGAAAATAAATAAAAAAGATAGGAAGGTCACAAAGGAACAGACACAGATATTTCACACACACCCACACACAGCCCTGCATGCAACAGTACGCTCACTGTTTTCTGATGAAAAAAACCTATAAAACCCTGTAGAAAGTTAGATGAACAGGGTAACCACAGCCCCACTGCACGCTGTGTCCTATAAGGACCCTTAGAAATGCTTTATCAGCCAGAATAGCCACTGTTATTCCTCAGCTGGCCTGTAGCATGTGAAAGCTCAATGGTTCTTTTGGCTTGGCCGCCCTGTGAGTTCGGTAGCTGGGTCGGTGCCGTCTTGCTTGCTGAGAGCAGAAGGCAGCATTCTGCAGAAATGATATGCCATTGAGCTATCCTTTCTCCGCAGGTGACAAAAGCTTTCAACAATGAGGCACTAATCGTTGTAGAGTAACCATACCACAAAGAAACCATCACATCCAAAACCTGGTAAGCCTAAGTGATGTTCTAGCAATGCCCGGAATAAGTAGTCTGTGTCTCAGAGAGAAAGAACTTGACCGACTGCGATCCAGTCCAATACCTAAAGAAACCCAGGCCTTTAGGTTAGGCCCCTAACATCACCCAAAGGAACAGAGTGCCCAAGACCACTATCGTTTGTAAATTGTGACATTTATATACTTTTATGGGAATGGTGTCTATACAAAGAAAACTGGTAGTTTGGAGGGGAGAGAATAGGAGAAATTTGCCAGTTTACATTAAAAGCATTTTCTAAAACTTATTTCTCATTATTTCTGTTTTTATTTCCCCCAGGTGTGTTCATCCCAACTTGCACTTCATTTAGTTCATGCAGTCAAAAGCTTATCTTCTTAAACAGCCATTTCTGCAGCATTCACACATACAAAAGGATCTTTGCAAACAGCCTTTCAGGCAGTTCAAGTCTTTGCTGAAATGTTAATACACATTCTCTCTGTGCCAGAGAGAACTTGTGGCAGGAGTCATACAGAAGTGAACACCCAGGCTGTGAATATTGTAAGAGTTCAGATTTACTTAAACTGGAGTGGGGCAGGGGGAGCAGCAGATCCCTGGGGTTGTTTGAATACAGCTATTCAAGTTCTGGATAATTAAAGTATCTTATTTCAAAGGTTCAATAATGTATTCTCAATACCAATGTAATTTAATACACTACTTAAAAATCAAATCCAATTGCAATGTTGCAAAACAAGATGGAAAACAGCTCATAGAAATTCCATCCCAAAATCAGTTTGGAATTGCTGTCACAGTGACTTCTTCCTTCCCAGTAAGGCTAAAGCTGGGGACCCCCTACACCTTAATTGATGAGAAAAATTAAGTTATAGTCTTCCCCTCACTGATAGGTGTTTACACTTAGGACTTGAACATCTGGGCAGGTTACTTCGGCACATGCTTACCTATCCAGTTTCAATGTAGCAAACAGGTTTGTAAACTACTGATAAGCCTATACTAGAAACATATTTATATCAAGCTTAGGTTTACAGCCRCCTTCTTTTGACTCAGAAAAGGTTCAGAAGGGCACAAAAGTCTGAGGAGSAGAACATCATGCCATATAGATTTGATCATCCATAAGCACCATCAGGCACCTCAAAGAATTGATAACACTGATATTTAAACACCAAGGTGATACTGCCAGCTGAATAATCTACCATTTTCTATTAAGAAAGAGCTGCCAAAAATGGACCATTTCTGGGAAGAACGGGCAGTTGACTTTAATAAAGAAAGACCAAATTATTAGAAAGAAAATAAGAAACTTTCTAAGTTTTCTTGAAGAAAGATTCACTGAAAAAAGAGCAGAACAAAACGGTTTCCTGGGTTGTATCACCGACATGCAAGCTGTTTAAAATCTTATGTACGCAAGAAATGAAGGACTGCCCACTAGAACAGTAATGAGAACACAGAAAGGCTGGAGGTGCTGGGCATCCACAGAAAAGCATTTCTGGTTTAAGCGCAGTACAGTCTTAATCACCTACTGTAGCCCACTGTTGCCAGTAAATTGTATGCAGAGAATATGCATAAGTGCTCTTCCAAATAATAGACTTAGGCCTGCTTACTGGGGAAAAAGTGAAATTTTGATAGAGTCCCAATTATTCTTTCCTTCATCCAGTGACAGGTATTTTCAGATCAAAATTATGAGATCAAAAACTTCCAATCCAATATTTTCAAAACCAAGTATTGTCCAAAAAAAAAAAAAAAAAGTACTATAAAAAGGGAACAAAAATTAAGAAAATTAAAACTACAGTCTCTAGATAAGAAATGTCTTCTTATACTGACCAAATATTTTTGGTTAATATTTTGGTTTCTTATTTTGCTGAAAAACCCAGGAGATTTCTTCCCTAGTTCAGCCCACATAAATTAAAATATATGTATATATATTTCCATAACTACTGTGCCAGACTGGAAATGAGTCACTTGATGTGATCTAGACTGAACCTTTATTTCTGGATGGCCTGCTAATAGATTTTAAACGTAGAATTTTAGGAAAATAAGTATAAGAATTCAGTCACAATAGCTGTATTTACTGATGCAAATTTGTGTTCATTGTGTTAATTACCTATTAACTGGGGTTGAAGTGCTGTGCAACATATCCCTATTTGTCTGCCCTTTATCAGCTTATTGTTTGACAAAACCATTTTTGCTGTAAGGCTCCAGATCCATTCATCATCTCAGCTATCCTGTAAAGTGGTGAACTGATTGTTTACAATCTAATATTAGGTTAGTCTTTTAAGAATGTATAACAATATTTGCATAGAAACATGGTTTTGAAGCCCAGACCAGTGAGGGGAACCACAGCTTGGTGAGTTCTGAAATTAGGTAGCATGCAAGATCTGCACACAAACTCAACCCACCATCTCTGTGTCAACGAAGACTTATCTGGGCAGTCCATGCTACAGATTTTCCCCTGAACTTTATGTGGGTTAATCAATTTTCCCCCAGACTTTTCTTTCTAGCTATGGCTTTTAATCACTTACCAAACCACTGATTTCCAGAACTAGAAGGACTGACTGCTCCTCTTGTAGCCTGCAGTTCTTCAGTATTACCAAGTAATACAGAGTACGCTTGATTCAATAGGTATATTTTCCTATCAGCTATGCACATTGATTTATGATTCACAGGTAGTCCATACAGGAGGCAAGATGAGTATTTTAATTAAGTTAATCTTTTCTGTTAAATTGATGGTATGATGATAACTCAAAGAGGAATTGGAACCTCTGGAATATCCATAAAATATTCACTGATGCACTAATGAACTACAATTTAATGAAAAAAAAAAAAAAAAAAAGGCCTATGTTACATAGTATTTCCTCATGCTGAAGAAAGACCTTAATGCAAATAATTTAAAAGGTCAACAAAAATAGCACGTGCTCAAAAAAAATCAAGTTCCTCTTAGAAGGGTAATAAGTGGTGGTGGTGGGGAAAATCACTATCATACGATTAGTCATGAAATTAAATATTCTTTTTTATTATTTTTGAAAGCTTCTATTGAAGGTAGGTATCTGTAATAGACACCTCTTTCTGTTGAGAACGTTTACTGTAAGTCTTCTTTCCTTTTACTCCTAGAAGTACAAGGTTACTTATCAAGGACTAAAGTGTTCAAAAATATTTCAGCTATCTGATGGAATGAACAAATGTTACGTGTTACTTTAATTACCTAGAAATCACAATTCTGAGCTGCAATAATATTATATGGTCAGCTAAATTAAATTACTTAGTAATTATAAACAAACATATTGAGCTGTTTATTAGATTAGGTTTTAATTGTTTCCCTAATGATCTAGCATTTAAGATGACATTTTTATTAGCTGATAATACAAACGTTAATGACATTCTGCAAGGAATACATTAAGTTGTTTTAACTGAATTTACCAGATCTTTGTCATTCTGATTGAGTAATTGCTCTTATCTTAATTTTAAATACTTACCAATGTGATTACCCTTTGTGATATCTGGTAAATTTTTGTTGTTGTTGTTTTTAACTTCAACCAAGAAGGAATAAACTTAAGGCACAAATAAGGTTAAAATTAGAAAGGCAATATATCACTAAGGTTTATTTCCCAGCTTTTTTACTGTTATTATTTAAAAAAAAAAAAAAAAAAGCTTCAGGTAGGCAACTGAATGAAGCAACTAAACACATCACTGAATTAAACAGGTCTTTCCTTACTCCTTCTTGTAGTTCTCTGTTCACAGAAAGGTGCATTTTAAGAATAATGCCGTGTAACCAAAAGCATGTTAAAAAAACCAAAACAAACTCACAAAGGGTCAGTCCCAAAGCACATTTTACTTCTGGAATAAGTAAAAAAAACCCAAACAGCTGTAGAATAAGTCATGCATTTAGTCTTCCAGAAATTAAGTATTTTATAYTACAGTGGAGTTAAAACAACAGAATATTAAACCCATCCCTGTGCTGAATTTGTATTCAATTGTTCGGTGTTCAAACACAGCCATAGAACACACATGATAACGTTTTTATAGTTCTGGAAATCACTGGGTGGAAATCAGAAGCAAAATGAATTACAGTATTTCTTCTGTGATCTTTTCAGTATGAGATTTAGAAAGTGATATATGCAAGATAAATCAGAAACAGGGATGCCGTGTGAATGGTGCCAAGTCATCTTTTTGTTCAACCACGCACCAGGAACCATTTGTTTCTTACTTCAGTCTTTGTTGAAAAGTTATCACCACCAGATGTTGTTAATATCAGATTAGCAACAACATTAACAGTAAAAATATATATTGCTTTTTAATAAGGAAAACATATTCTGATCATATAGGAACACTGATCACCTGTGGCTGATGGTACTAGTTTGATTTGCAGAAGTGCTGCTCCTGAGTACCAGCTTGCCAAGTCAGACTTCCAATCTAGACCCTTCACAAATAACTAAAGCCGTGTCCATATTGGGCTATTTGACAAAATTAGAGCAAGTCTGCTATTACTGCTGAGATAATGCATTTAACTATTAACCTTAAAAAAAAAGAAGAAAAATCAGGTCAGAACCATTTATGTCTAGTTTTCTTCTGAATAAGAATTTTGCACTTTAAGTTTATCCTGCTGTCATCTGTACTAGCATTTCTGTGTCCTTACCCAGTTCACCTGATAATTTTAGTACAGTCAAACCTGTAGTCTTTTTAGACTGATTCCCCCTCCCCTTTTCAGCAGAAATGGTAATGCTTTCCTGCCCCGTGACAGTGCTATAAAGGACATAGTACCACCATACAGTCAGGTTAGATAGATAAGTGAATTCTATAGAAACTATCCTCTCTGTAGCTGAAATAAATGCAGCTTTTGTACTTTGAGGTCACATGTTTTATGAAATTTTTAAAAAGCAGACAACCTTGAAGGCTGATCACTTAATATTACTGGTTATTATGTTGGAAGTAATTATTTTTAAACTGCACAAACTGTGAAATCACTTTGAGATGTCTTAGTAATCATATGTTCCGTGATTAGGCAAATCATACTGCAAATATATAAGACTCCAGACATGCAAATTTAAAAAGCATAGATCAACAGAAGGTTCAAATTCAGTTATTTTCTTCTATTTTGAGTTTGTGGGGGGAAAAAAAAAAGGGACAAGAAGAGTAGCCACAGACCTATTTAAAGCAGTAAATATCAGACTGTAGAAGGTCTGTCTATGGAACCCTGCAGGCTCTTTATAACTTTTGAGTGAGGTGACAGAGCTTATTTTGCTCATAGGTAAGTGCCCAAGATGCAGATTCTAAACCTTTACTGAGTCACTGGGAGGAGGAAGAGTGAACTTGAGAGAGAGATTTGGCCAGGGACAGAGAAAAAAAGTCTAGACAGACCTTTTAATTAAACATTATTATGGCAGTAGCACTTGAAGGCCAGAAAGAAGCATGAACTCCCTTGTGTCTTATACTATAAATAACAAACTTTCTGAAAAGAAAACAATTCTATCTAAGAGAAAAGATTGAAGAAAATACCTGTGCATTTCCTCTGGTTTGCAAAGTCTTAGGGGGAAAAAAAAAAAATAGCAGTGACTCAAGAGCGTCTTTAAGAATTCCTGTTACTACTTGAAATAGAGTTCTGTAACAGTTCTCTGTAAGAGCATTATCTTATTTTAAAATGCATTAATTTTGCTGTATTTCGTTCTCCTCTTTTCCTATGACAATAGCTGAAAAAGCTGAGACTAATTCAGATGGAAGATGCCACAGATTCAATGCAAGTAAATACTAGTCACTCCTGACATACTGCTACCTAGTTTCTCCATTATTTCTCATGTCTTATCATGGGGAACTCAGTCCTTGAAAAACTGCTCTCGATGAGCCTAGTACATACTTAAGAAGCAGTGAATAAAGGTCACGGAGAACTAGTTCCACTGATGTTGCAGCTATAAACACCGATGAAATCAGCTATAACATTTCCAAAGTCTTGCCACAGGCCAATTTAAGCTAACATAGGCTTGCACCTTAGTATGAGCTCATGCACAGACTTTATTATCAGCAGGTATTGTGTTGATAGCTGTGTCTGGAGAATCTTTTGCTTATATATAATTTCTATAATACAGAAACCGTCTATAAGTATACTATTAGGTTGTTGGAATAAAACTACTATTTATATGAAAAACACAGAACTAGGATGAACCAGGAATTATATAGGTAGCAGAGCACTAACACTATAAAAGTCAGAAGCCTGCTGAAACAGCCAGAGAGAGACAGACAGACAGACACAGAGAGCTGAAACACCCATCAAAATCCGCCACCCATGTTAGTGTCCTGTGGTGCTTCTCCCTCGTTAATGAGGAACATGAGCATTTGCAAAAGGAGCACAGCAGAAGGAAGACAATCGGGGCTTCCAGCTGAACTTGTGCTTCACACTGAGTGAACATGCTCTGGACCAGAAAGACAAACACTCTGACAGTCCATTAGAAATGGGAGGCTTACTGAGAAACAGCTGCCTCTTACTGCTAACCAACTCTCAGCAGAGTCCAATGTAGCACATACCAGAAGACCAGACAGAGACACAAGTTTGGTATGTTTGCTGTAAGCCAGGAATGAGCTCTAGATCAAAGAAGAAAAAAAAAAAACCATCTCCTAACCACATACACAAACCCTACAACCTCAGCCACTTGGGAAGAAAAGGAGGCAGGGGGGGAGGGGGAAGTCTTTCATCAGTAAAGGAACAGGAATTATTGTGGTCAAGCGCAATTATACCCTCAAAGAAAGTGTGATTTTTCCCCTAAGTAGCAGCCCAAAGAATTGAGATACTTCTCCTGAGCTAGAGGCCTCTCCTTTCTCTACTACTTTGTAACATTAACTACCATTTTACAGGAACTATACATCTCTGCTAAATTAATCACAAGTGAAGAAGTAGTTGGCAGACACCAACAAATCCAAGGCACTGGAATAAACCCTGGAGAAAAATAATGGTTTTGCTTTGAAATGCTTGAGAAGAGAGAAATTCCATGCAGTGGGAAATCCTAACATCATATGGCTGGCTGATATCACCATCCTCAGAAACAGCTGCTGAAGAATCATACAGAAAAACATGGATATATTTAAGAGAAGGTACAATTTCAGTCCATAAGAGCAACAATCCTTTTATACTCCTGAGGAAAGGGACAGGACAGGTCCTGTCTCTTTCACTTGCTGGAATCTCAACTGAGCATTTCTTGACAGATTAATCATAGTCCTGGTGGGCACTGGAAGAAGAGACATGTTTGTAGGAGAGGAGAAATCTGAGTGTGAATGAAATATTATCTTGAAGAGGGTAGGGCAAAGGATCCAGCAAAAGTTAAATAACTTTTCCAAGAATGTCAACAGCTGGGACTCTGGAACAAGAGACATGGGGCAAAGGGTGGTGGTGGGGGAGCAGTGCACTATGTGACATACCACAAAGAAATATTTTCTTCTATTTGAAGGATTATTTCAACCATCACAGGATGACCCAGGGGGCCAATCTCCATCAGTACTCTCAAAACAAGAAAGCTGTAGCATCATTGTTCTGCTGAGTTACTAAAGCCATCCTTATTTATTAT
>JAYKAV010003452.1:141929-209309 GCA_035582835.1 Phoebastria nigripes
AAAGTAAGTGATAAGGAGGTTGGGAAAAATAAAAGTGCCTGAGTCTGTGCTGTAAGCACATTTTAGTGAATGATACAATGCTACTGCTGGCAATGGGCATTCAGTCATTCACTGATCAATATCAAATAGTTGTCAGAGTCTTTCAATCAAACATTTAAAGAGCTTGAGAAAAAAAATGTGTCAGCTTATAGAGACAAATGATGCTGATATCACTATGGCAACCGAAGTCGTCTTTCATGCATGATGCTGAGGAATGTTACTGACTATCACATGAAAGATATTGTCACTGTATTAGATCACAGTTTTGGTCTTTATTTGTCAAATAATAGTCAGATGCACCAGAAGGATGCACCTAAATAGTACAGTAAGGCTTAGAATGAACAACAGTGAGCAATAACTACTTACATCAGCACAGTGGCAGGTCATTTCCTAGTTGGACGTGTTAACAAGAAGTCAGTAATCCTACAGTAAATAATGCTGCCCAGTAACATTAACTAAATCAATGGCAATGCAGTATACCTGACAGCAGCAAACCTTTAAATACAAGGGGGAGGAGTGTAGAGGGGGCGGGGGAAAAAGGAAAAAAAAAAAAAAAAATTATTTCCAGCCTCACTGTTTACCGTGGCTATATTTATCACAGGCATTATGAAGACCACCATTTACTTCCTGTAAATTTTTCCAGTAAAATTGTGACAAGAGACAAATACTCCTTGAAGTACACTGTCTGTCACCACACACCTTTAAACAGCAAGGACAATTTCTCCTCCTCTAATACTATTTTTTACTTGCAGTGTAATGAAGTGTCTTATAGACAAAGAACAGTACCTGGACAGGTCGCAAATGGAAGCGGTAAGGACTATCTACTTGCAACAGAGTCTGTTTGGCTGCTGACTTTCAGCAGCTTGCAGTTTTAAGTTTTAGAAGTTATTATTATCTTCAGGGAAATTATACTGGAAGTGTAAGTTAAGGGGGAGAAATGTGTGGACTGTAGCAAAACATTTCCTGATATACTGAAACTTCTAACTAAATTTCTTGCCCAGTGTAAATTAAACAAGTCAGAGTCATACCATAGAGAGATGTGAAGAAATTTTATTTATTTATTTATTTTTAAGTTATTTGGGTGGACACACTTGGTGTGTCTAAAGTGAACATCTACTAAGAAACACTGGAAGCTATCAGTTTTGAGGTAGCTGTTGTCACACTGCCTAGACGCCTCAGAGAGAGAGAAATGGCTGATTCTCAAGATTTCTACATTATTTTTAGTCCGAGATGTGATATCACCAATATTATATAAACTGCTAGTAGTTTTGAGCCACAAAACTACCTACTTACATTTATTATACGAGACAACGTTAGGTGAAATAAGCCGTCACTTGTAATTCCATCCTTGGATAGCTCAAATCTGTTTAAGTATTCAGTGCCTCCCCGAGCCATTCCCCTCACTTCCCTAAACAGCAAAAGCAAATTCTCTTGGTTCATTTGTCAAATTAATTAAAAAAAAAAAAAAAAAAAGTTTAAAACCCAGGATTCTCAGAGGCTAAATTATCACATGCTGTTGCATTAATTAAGGGATACACTTCAAATGCTTCTCCAGTTCTGGGTCACTTAGAAACACAAAAGGCCCTGCAGACAGCTTTTCCAACAGTTATCTCACTTTCTCACCATGCCACTATCTCCTCTATCACACAAATGCTCCTTTTCCTCTCTGTAGTTTATTAAAAACTTATCTCCGTGGAACAATGGTACAAGATTACTTAAACAGMCTAGCATCTCTTCCCACTCCCCTCCCCCAGCCTCAAAGACAGAAAAGCATTTGTTGCTATGGATTTAGAGGGAATGGGTAGAGATTTAGCTGATCATCATTTACTAACACAGAAAAGGAGCATAAAGTTTGGGGTCTGAAGTAAATAAAAAGAAAAGCAAGTGCATAATGTAGCTAACACTGTGGACTTTTTTAGAGCTGGAGAGGGAAAAGGCAGTCCAAGATCAGTACGCAGTGCCAACAACTGAGACGGAAAAGAGAATACTTTGCTTTAGACTTCCATTGTTACCGAGTTTCCAGTCAGAATCTCAGAGATGTGCCTGTTTTCTGTAACATTAGTATAACATGAAAAATCAGGTTTTCTCCATACTTACCTTCAAAAGTAATCAATCAACCTGCTTTCTCACTATTTCAAGATTTTAAAATGAAACTATGGATTTTGAGCTATTTCTTAAGAATAACTTATTTCTTTTTCACAGTAATTTTTTCTTCGTAAGAGTCAATAGCTGCATCTTCACTAGTCAAGAGGACTCTCATTTGTGTCTTCACTCAGAGGAATAGAGTCCTACCTATTTTTAGGCTTCTTTTTTCCTTAGGTCTAACACAGAGAGTTCCTTTGTGTGTCTTGGGGAAATATTAGTTTATAACCTTAGAAATTGTACAATATACCTTTAAAGAAAAAAAAAAAATCCTCTCAGCTTCATGAGAAGACTGTTTTATAAAAGAAAATACAGAGCTGTAAGACCTGAATGTTTTTCCCTCAGTCATTTTAATAGAAAAGAGTTTCAAATCACATTTGGTCTAAGATGAAACAAGCCTTTCCATACCACAGGCATTTTAGGACTRACATGAAAAAGAAGCCTACTGTTATTTGCACTTTTTTATAAAGGCACACAGAAGTTCTATGTACCTTCTTTGCTTTCACATCAGGAAAAAGAATACAGTATCATTTCCTAACTTAGATCCCATCACAGATGGAATCCTAGCCTTTTCAGTGACAACCAAGGTGTTTGACATCTCATAAGAACAGATTCTTTCCCTCTTTTTCCACTATTTACTTTATCATGAAACTGTCTATGGAAAAACAATAGGCAGAGACTTAATTCCATCAAACTGGAAGTAAACACTCTTCACTACAACTGCTAAAGGACAGAGTCAGTATTAATCTAGCAGTAAAGCACAGCTCTAATTCAGAACACTTTCAGAGATAAACCAAAACGAAGATTAGCAAGCAAAGCTAAAAATCTAGTTGCTTGTACATGGAAGGATAATCTCAAAGTCACCTAGGGCTWAATATCCCCCATACCTGCATACTCCTCATACTTTGGTCTTTCTCCGGTTATACTATAAGCCAAAGTTGCAAATAGGCAGCAGGCACAAGCTTATCTGCCTCCTAAGGCAGAGTCTTATTAGCACACCAGAACCACTTAACCCCCAATTCCTCTGCACAGGGAGATACTCTCAACTGCAGTTACATTCAGGGTAGGCTAACGAGCTGAACCTGCCAAAGCCATCAGTGTGAATCAATTAACATCTGCCTCTAGATTTGCAGCACCTGCTAACAGGCTGGATTACTGGAGGAAGCCAGCTACGCTCTCCCAGGGTACTCAGAAGTGTCAGAGTACATTAGAGTTTTAAAACTAGTTCCAGCAGTAGGTGCAGGTGGGGAAATGGGTTGTGTAGCCCCTCCTGGCAAGTGTGTGGGAATGTATAGTATTTTCTGTAATAAAATATCATGCCAGAAGACAAAGGACCTAATTAATGTGCTCCTTTTTTCATCCAACAGCAGGATAACTGGCACTATTGCTCTCACCTCTCTGTCTGTAAGCTTTTGGATGCTCTATGCAAGCTGACCTACCTTCTGAGGCTTTACAAAGCCAGGCAGAGGCAGTGGCCTTCCTCTTTTTTGCAAATGTATATATGTTAGCACAGGTGCTAAAAATATGGGAGTTTCTGTTCAGCTGTTGATCAGCCTGCTAGTCAGTATCATAAAGCAGACTGTTTTGCCAGACTTGTTATCATTTGGAGCAGGATGAAATGGGCATGTACACAATGGAATAGGCATATCAGACATGCTGTAGATTATCATGAAGATCAAGTGATCTACAGGCTGACCCTGTGCAAGTGGAGGACACAGCATTATTTCTTTCTAAGCTTGTTGGATCTCCTTTCTGATAAATACAGCCCCAGATCATTCGACAGATACATATAAAATATTATTCTATGTCATGTCCTTCCTTACTAATTCATTCTTAAAAATGATTGTGCTTGTACAGTCTTCCCTTCTTCAAAGTTTTTCCTCTATTTTCAAGTTTCCTTTTCTTTTTTCCCCTCTTTTATGTCCACGTTTCATGTGGCTGGTGTGCTGATATGAGACTACTGATCAGTCTAGGGTAATTCTATCAAGCTTTTCTTCTAGCTATCACTGAAGTCTGATCACCTGCTGCTCTGGGGAAGTTTTGTAGCTCCCCATACCCCAAAACTCAGACACACGCTGAAATCACATCTGATATATTAGTTGTAAATTCTGGGGCGTGACTCCAAGCAATACTTTTGGTAAAATTGCTACTGATACATAGTGAAAGTGAAAATGGCTTAAAATTGCTGGGTATATTATGCAAGGTCAAATGTTCATGTTGAGGTAAATTAATTGGAAATATAAAAGTTTTTTTTTCTGATTTCCTGTGATCTTTCTTTGTCAATATCACCAGGAGTCATAAATCCTTCTGCACTGATGCCCTCAGACAGGTATATTCCCTCAGACAAATAGTAAAAATCTTCTTGGCATTTTTTATATATGTATGTATGTAYGTATGTATTTGTGTGTGTGTGTGCAATGTAAGAGCTATGAGAACAAATAAAATTAATTCTATTTGTTTAAGAGATTCATTCCTAGTCTCATGCTCAGTTGGTGCTGCTTCTGAATTATATAGTCATGCCTACAGTTTTCCTCTCTCAAATATATCTCTTCAAAGAAGGCACATAGAATTCAGAGGAAGAAAAATGACTTAAACTCATTAAATCAGTCATGGAATGTGTTTCTGTAACATCAAATTTATGAATTTATTAGGACAGAAAAAAATAAAAATCTAAGTTAGTTGTGCTTCTTTGTCTGGATGTTGCTTTTTAAAATGTTTATATGGGATATCACATCCTTAAAGGAAAAACTTGTGTCAATGGCTGTAAGTCACCAGGTTTTCAACTGCAAGGTGAAAATACCGGCTCTCACCTTTACTGACTCTCCATATCAACAGGAAAGGCTTGATGCAGTTTCATCAGCTGTGGGAGTTATAATTTTGCTGCCATGTGTACAGATGACACATTGCCTTTTACTGCAAATCATGAAGTGTCCTACCAACTACACGGAAAATAAAGGGGGTACTTGTGCTCGACATTGCAGTATAGGGCGAGCTGCTGCTTAGCCCTTACCTGGAAACCCAGCAGGAGAAGAAATGGAAGTCCTGTACCTGTGTCTGTGAGAGTGAAGAGAATACCTTGCCTCTACACACATTTGATTTTCCCCTGTAGTTGTTTGTAGGGTCTGTCTGTCATCTACGGGAGCCAGCAACCCACACTGCATGAAGGGATGCAACAGTATGCATATTACTCTGCTTTCTGAGACATAGTTTTAAAATATTTTTGTAATGATTGTGGCTTTCTGCAATCCTAAAGGAAATGAATGAGATGAATACATAATATGGTTGCATTTCGTCTAACAAATCAAGGTATTTCATTCAGAAGAAATGAACCATTTTAATTATTATGGGTGTCAAACCTATCAGCAATGAATCATTTATATGAATCCCAAACAAATTGAAGTACTACACTGAAATTAACTTTAGAAAATACATACATTTAACACCTTGCTTAGAGAAGATAAGACTATCCATATTTTTAAAAATAGATTTAATGACAATGTTTAAAAGTAATTTTTATTTTAATTAATATTGAAACCATGCATTCCAAATTCTGTCTATTACTGTTTATTTAAGACAGAAATCCAGCTATCTCATAAGTGTACACCTACAGGCACACACAATGGAGAGGTGAGCTCTTGACAATGTTTTTTTTTTTTCATTTGCATTTTGAAATCATGCATACGGAAAAGATAACGTGGCTGCAAAAATAGTTGCTAGATACATATGTACAAGGAAACAAAGGTTGGGAGAAAAAAATGCCTACAACAATAAGCAAAACGTGAAAATATGATACTACCATGATTTTCGGGGTGGAAGCTTGCCAAATTCTCTCAATTCTTGCTACCATCTTTTAATTAATTCCCTTCTTTCATTCAAGTCTTCTCCAAATCCTCTATTTTTTTATACCAGTGTTGGCTACCTTTGAGACTGTCTTCATGTGTTCTGGATAATGTTGGTCATGAAGTTGAAAGGGTTATACGTACCTTGGACTGTCTACCCTTGGTGAGCTATTGACACACCTCTTTTCCTTCACGTCAGTACTGCTATTATGCCACCAGAGAGCAAATATAACTTTTGAGTAAATCGCACTAGGAGTCATGCTAGGTTTTGCATGCTAGAGACAAGGTTTGGCAGGCATGAAAGGTCTCATCCAAAGCTTACTGAAGTCAAAGGGATCTTTGCACTAACTAATGGGCATTGGATGTAGGGTGGTTGAAACACACAAGTCTCTCAGGTCAGCCATATTTGCTACTTTTTTACAGAAGAGAAAAGARTGATTCCAGACCTACACTGCTTAATGTCACTGACATTTGATTATATATCTTTGTTCCCTAAATGCAATTTCTCTTTTCAAACCTATTCTGGTATTTTTTTTATTCTAAGTGTATTCTAAACTCTCAGATTTGGCATTTCATCTCTGAATTCTTTCCAGACCTTTATAAACATACAGTTGTTTCTCCATTCTGTGCCATTTTTGATGTCTCAGTGACACATGAAAATCATTAGTTTTAATTTCATTTCTGAAGACCTGTTTATGTTCAAGATTTTTGTTTTTATATCAAATGTTTGTCACATGGTCTAGGCTGTGCATTCCTTCCAGGCTTTCTCTCCTGTGACTTAGAATGTGTTGATAAAAAAGGGACTTAGATAAAGAATGTCTGCCTGTATCTTACGTTAACCTTCTTAGGAGTGCCTTAGCACAAAAAAAGGATCCTTGATCTCTCATCAGCCAGGTTTGGGACATGTTAGGGCTACTGTCCTTCCTATTCAGCCTACACACCTGTTTTCCTCCTCTGAAAACTAGGTTTTGGGAACAAATGTCAGAACTGAGCATTACCCAGATCTTGTCCCTTCTAAGGACTTGGAAGCATATCTTTGGATCCAAGCATTTGACGTAATTAACAGATCCGGTAGCAGAAACACGATTTTTATTAATTTTTAAAATTCATGCTTCAGTGCTGATCATAAGTGCTGGCGATTGCAGAGCTTGGTGTATCAGTATTAAGGACCAAGTTTACAATCACTACTGCTCTTTCCCTACACAACAGAAAGGTTTTACTGCAGTGGAACAAACAGCATCCCCTCTGTGCAGAGGAAGACTGTTAGGTTGCAAGGCTGTATTAGGGTAGTCTTCCTTCATACCAAAATCAGCTGAGGTCAAGAGGGGAGAAAAAGAGCTTTTAACAAGATCATTGCAGATTCTTGGTTTTGTGCCACGTAGAAGCAATTTTTTTGTGTCCAAGTTTTCCTTGTTCCTAGTGGGTTTGCTGCCCTCCCTCCTCACAGGCATTGCAGTCCCCTGTACAACCCTTGATTGCTCAGACAAAGAATCCACTCTTTGGCTGCAAATGCTTAAAGTCTTTGATATCAAGCCAGCCAAAAAAACTAATGCCTAACTGAATCAATTGCTCAGCTGCAAAATGAAAAGCATACTAGATTAGAATGGAAAATAAGAGTAGAGGTGACTTTAGAGCCATGATTTTTTTCCCTGCTTTTGTCAGTGAAAAAACTATAATTTCCTTTTATGTTCCCCAATGACAAAACATGATTTATGGTCAAKTTTTTTAAAATGTATTTATAGTTGTGCTCATGAAAGGTGCCACACTGACAGCTCGCTAGGCTCCACTATTCTATTAAAATACAGTTAGAGCAGAGGCAATGGTGAGAGCCCTTTTTTTTGTTTTTTTTTTTTGTTTGTTTGTTTGTTTGTTTTCTTTTTGCCTGCTTCCCCATTCTCTACTCCAATACCTGTTCAGTGCTGCACAGCACCCCCTCACTCCAGGATAGATAGATACTTAATTAGAGTCAAAGGATTTTCAGAAAGAGACTATCATCATAATCCTGATGTCATTGCAAGTTTTCTCTGCATACGTGCTCGTGCTTTGTTATGTAACCATATAATCAACAGGGTAGAGGCAATGGTCTCTCGTGGAATAAAACTGCAAGATTATCTGTAGTGCAGGGAGAAATAGTTAAATTCAGCAGCATTTACTGCTGTTACTGGAATACCAATTTCTGTGCTCCAAGTATTCCTAACAGCCAGTATGTTCAAATATTAGTGCTTAAAAATAGGAATATGAATACATATACAAAAGTGTGTTGAAGCCTGTAGACGTACATATTTGGCCCTCATTCTTCAGATGAAACAGAACTTCTTTCCCCTATTTTGTTATTCAGGGACTAAATTTTCTCATGTTACATGAGAAAAGGCACTTAGAAGAAACAAAGCAAATGACTGTAAGTTACCTGAGTGATTAGAACAAGTATGTGTCCTTAAACACTCTATCTTTTGTAGTTGTATGATTGCACAACTCTCTAATATCTCTATTTGCATACTTGGTAGTGTTGATATCAAAGGAACAGGCTGCATTCAAAGAAATGCATTCCATAATTTTGAAGCTACAGGCACCAAAATATTTCTGCTGTTCCAACCACTGGAAATTCTAGTATTTTGCTTTCTTTAAGCTAACTTTTGAAATGGTAGAAATAAACCAGACAGCCTGATTTGGTATTGCTATACCACTGGCAAAAAATACAAAACTTTTGAAAGTATGTAACACTAAAATCAGATGGGTTTAGAGAAAAGAGGAAGAAATCTCACTGCTTTAGAGCTTATTTGAATGGGTTTCAAGCTAAAATCCTGCAGGTTTCATATGCTGTACCTGCCTCTCAAAGTAGGGACAATAGGATGCTATTTGTGGTTACTTGACTTCAGCCATGTGAAACGCATAGTAAGTGGCACAGTTTTCAGAAGAACGAATTCATGTCAGGAATTTTATAAATAATGAACATTGATATGACTCATGAATGCCAATTTCTGTGTGAGAAGATTGCAGGTGTGAAAAACAGAAATATCCTACATTGTCGGTTAGAAAGTGTCCTTCTCATCCAATTTTCCCCAGCCAGACTCTTTACCCAGTTTTCTTTCCTCCAAAAAAAAGAACAACAAAACAATGTGATAGAATTTATATGATATAGGAAAAAAATAACGTACAAATTGATATTTAGAAGAAATTTTTAAAAAATCAAACCTACAGAGATTATAACAACTAAGATGTCATTTTTTCTGTGTGGATAAAAATACACATTTAACAGTCCTAGATAGTATCCTGTGAATAACAGATTGCCCCCCAAAACCTGCATTCATAAACACGCAGACACGTGATTTCTGATACCCACAGTGCAAGTTGTTGYAAAGGTCTGAGGAGCTCTAGCTCACAGACCGAAATACTCACACAGGTTCTTTTATCTTCTGCTTCTGTAAGAGCAGAAGGGATAGTTAAGCTGTGCCTGAAGGAACTTGGCTCAGGTTAAACAACATGTGGGTATAATAGCCGTTAAATCCAACTGTTTCCAAAGTTTTTGTATAATATAAAATGCTGAAAACATTTATGAAATATTCTATATCAAAAGTGGAATACTTAATGAAAGTACTGGAGTGGCTTAAAGTCCAGGTAATCAATCGAGAAAGACACAGAGAGCAATTTTATAAAATTTTAATTATCATAGATGGATTAAAGTGTAAGATATTTTTGTATCTAGCTGACTTTTAATATTAATGATCATAGTTAACAAGAAGGATATCTTTGCAGCATTTGCCAGGAATGAGAAAAAGTGGTTTTAGTTACCACTTACTGTTTCTTCACTAAAGATTACTTCCATTTTGCCTATGAGGAATAAAGCATCAGCAACACATTAAGCTAATAATGTAGCAATTATTTGGAAAATAATTCTGATCAATATATTTGCTACTTTCTTGAAAAGAATCTTAAAAAGCACAACAAAGCAGGAATAAGTGTAGTGATATAAAGATCATATATGTATCACTGAAGAGAAGGAACAACTTCATTGAAACATGTCTTTCTGTTGAACACTGATTCTGGTCTTACTTATATTGCTAAGTGTTAATTCAGCAGAATTCAGCTCAGTGACAAATAATGAAGGTTAAGAAGTCAGAACCTTTTCCCCTTTTGGTGCTAGTGTATGATCCGAACTTGAAGGGAATGAGGCCCGTCTAATTAACTATAAGTGAAAATAAGATTCACAGTGAGATTAGTGGCAGGGATCCCAATATATCAGAAATGCATAGGTTGGCATATAAAGGCTGATATTGTTTGGTATTGTATGGTACTAGCCACTCTCAGCCATATGCATGCTCTCTCAGGGGATATCCCTGTAGATGTCGGTTTGCTGGAAAGCTGTAGAARGTCCTGGGGTCTGTCTGGTTTTTGATTGTCACCCAAAAGACCATGCACAAGCAGGAAAGAGTTAACATACGTGCAGCTGCCAAAAACAATTATTCTTAAAACTATGAGTTACAGTTGACTCCCAGTTACAGCTTATCCTATAAGGGATAAAAGGCTTATGGTGCATTAGATGCAGGGAAAGAATCAGATGGAATAATCCGTGTTTCTCTGTGTTTCTCTGGGTTTAACAGAAAAATTCAGCATCAGATGTGCCATCCTGCAGCTTACAGAAGGAATAATGTGCTAACTACATTTTAGTGGTTTTGGTCATTACAGTTAATCCTTTGGCCCATCTGCAATATGTTATAAAAATATGGAGAACAAAGTCACCCAACCAAACAAATCTATTATTGTACAACCATTTTGTCCCTACAGTACCACCTGAAATTATAAGTCGCACATGAAGTTTCAGTATCTGAAACAAAATAATTTATTAAATTCAATCTATATGGCAATACATTGTTAGGATCTTTCAAAAACTTTCTCTTTTATTTTGCACTCAAGAGGGAAGACTTCTGCTGCAAACTGAGGGCCTGACTCACATCACATGATTAAAAACTCTGTGATTTKCAGCCATCAGTATGCACTACACTGTCACATGGTCAAAAGACCATTCAAACACTGCAACTATCCAATCAATGACACTGCTGATGAATACTGCAGTCAAATTCTGTCCCTTATATAAACTTGCCAGAAGATTTTGTGTAATTAAACTAGCTGAATAACTAAAAAAATTTCTCTGGACTCTCATGTTTGCCTTTTATCCATCTTCATTATGTCTTTTATCATGGTGCACCTGTGTTCAAACTTACAATTAACAGTAAAATTAAAAGGATCACAAACACAGGCAAAAAAAAGGGATGTTAAAAAAATAATTAAAAAAATAAGATGTGGGTAGGCCATGGTGAATAAAAATAAAGATAGTGCCAGTAACTGTTTTGCTGTTTTATTCAAAAAGGGAACATAACTGGTCTACAATCAAGTAGCTTAGCCATCTGTATGAAACTGAATTTATATTAAATCAGTTCTCACTTCAAGGTCCTAATGCCACTGTTAGTAGTATAATCAAGCACCATATTTGCTTAAAATAAAATCTGGAAGAAGGAGGCCCAAAAGGCAATCAGCCATGAGTGGATGATAAATTGTCCACAATATGAAAGAATTTGAGAATGACTTCCATGAATGATTTCTTAGAACGGTTTAGCAACAACAAAATGTTAGTTTCTTAAGGCTTTTTCTGTGGATGTTCCTTGTGTTAGGAGGCTATACTAATCTCTGGCATACTTTACAAGCAACTGATCAGAATTCCCAGAGATTCAAAGATTAAAAAGACCAGAAGGTAATACTGGGATCATCCTAGTCCAACCTTCTGTGTGATAGGGAAGATAGAACTGCTCTGAATTTGTATGTTCCAAATCACATTTCTTTGTTACAAATTATACCCCTAAATGTAAAGAGAATATGACTGGAGGCCATGGGTGCTAATGAAATAAAAGACATTTGAGAAGATGGTGCCAGGATAGCAAAAGTTTCCTTAGTCTTTTCTGCAATGGAAGACGAAAGCATCATGTTGTTTCAACTCATAAAGACCAGTCTCTTTCTTAGCAAGTAAGATATGGTCTTCACACAACAACGTGAACTCTACTCTGGTAACTGAATCCTTATTTTTAGGTTGTTCAGGAATTTCTATTGGTCACTGTAGATGATTGATCAGCTGTCAAAAAAACCAGAAGTGATTTTACTTCTTTTGACTATACCTAATACCTCACTCTATAACTCCAAGAGAAAGACTTGAGGATCCCAGGGAAGAATTACTGCAGTCCTTGCCGAGAACACCTAAGATGTTGCAGTCCTGTGCCAAACTGATTGCTTCTGTTAAGGGAATAGCTCTCTGTTTGTCCCATATTAACAAGTACTTTGGTTTTTTATTAATTGTTTTTCACTCTCATCTATTCATTTTCCATTGTTTGAACATTTACATATTATTGATAAACCTTTTTGCCCTAACTTGTATATTTAAAATATAAAGATAATAGTCTTTTTTCTCTTTTCAATTCAAAAGCACTTGATGAGCCTGATTTGATTTGTATGGTTTTATCAGTTAGAGTAATCAGTATGAGTAGTCTCTTATCCATTAGACCACATGTTCTTTTTTTGTTTTGGAGTACAATTTCTCTACGTTAGGACTGCAGGCTTGGGAAGGCATTTCTGTTTTTTGTCAGAGGCAATTATGCTCATTGACTATTTTATGTTGTTGTCTACACTACAGAAAAGAGTGTGTTATTTTATATTTCAGGGAAAGTTCTTATATATGTGAAGACTTGGACCAATCTAAAGGTGGCACTTTCAGAAATGCTTTGGCATTGCCAACAGGTTTAGCAAATAATTTTTTTACTTTTTTTTGGTCCTGCTGGAAACTTGGGCTAATTTTGTCAGAAAACCAAGCTTGTTGCTAGTTTCTGCCATCAGATATACTCATTTTGGTTTATTTATTAATAAAAATCAGATTAATGAATCCATATAGTTATTAATGCATAGCAGCTATTCCCGAGTAACATCTTACATTGATACTTGTTCTGAAATAAGTCCCATGCACGGATTTAATGTAATCCAGCTGTATTAAATTGAGCTGTAGGATGATGTTCCCATTCTAACAAGAGTAGTTCATTAAGAATTACTAATCTTGTCTTACTTATAGATAGAAAAAAAATATTTCAAATGGTCATAAATTCCCTAAGGAAACCTGGTAAGATGGATTAAGTAGAATCTTTTGGTTCTCTGGCTGGAAAAGTATATTTCTTTAAACGATGATGTCACCAACATGAATATGCATGGCAATAATGTTGAATTTATATTTACCAATAATTTCACATTGTACTTTCTTATGTCATACCTGTCAAAAAACTAATTCGTAACAACGTTCATAAAAATGCGTACAGCATGAGTGTTGCTCACAGTAAATGCAACACTTGAAAACAAATTTGTAAATCATTTTGCTAAATGCACAGGTAAGAGCACAAATATATGCTTCAATTACCTTTAAGGTAAGAAGTAACATAAACACTTAACATGAATAACCTGCAATTAAGATTTTAAAGTGAATATCTTCTTTTTTTTTTTTTTTTTTTTTAACCTTCTAAAGATATAATTATGGAGTAAACTATTCTAACTGTTCAATAATGTGATGCATCATATATTTACAGTTCCACTTAAACTTCTAGGAAAATATATGACTTCAAAAAGGCAATTTTTTAAAAGAAGAAAACAAAAATTGTGGTAGTTCAGTTATGTACTGTGGACCAACTGGGAAATTTATGCTTAGAGATAGGTTAGCAAAACTATTAAATCAAAAGATGACTACTGACATTCAAACAAAAGCTAATGATCAAAGGTTCTTTTCTTTAGGCTAATATGAACGTATACAAGGACAAAGGTACAGCGATGCTTTATATTATATATGGATAAGAGTATAGAAAGTGTTCTGAGTTTGACTGATATCTCACAGCTATTGAGAGTACTATACAGTTCCTACATTCTTTCCTAATAGGAAGAATTGTCAATACTACATTTAAAATCTGTAATATCTGCAGCATGTCTTTCATTTGGAAAAAAAAAAAAAAAAATCCAATTATTCACAACCGAAACAAAATCACTAAATTGTCTTCCTCAATAAGAATAAAAGATGTCTTGCAGTCCTCAGTGGTAATATGTCCTCTATTAGTGATAATCCTTATGGTTATTTAGCTTCTCTAAAGTAAAAAAACCATATAGTGGAGCTGTTGTCAAATTAGTTATCCTCACAGCAATGGCCCTGTGGTACAACGACAACAATTTATTTTGCCAAGAGAGTAAAGAACTAAAATAAGAGGAAATGTTTAATGCCTGTAATGCAAATTTAAATTACTACTCTGATAAGACATTCTAAGGGTGCAGTGTATTTTGGGATTCAGATTTTGATACTTTACTTTGAATGAAAAATCAAATATTGATGAACTTGGAAAAGAGAGAAGGGCTTTTATATGACACATGATATATGGACTTAACAGAGACTGATTACAGAGCTAATAAACAGGCTTCTTTTTTTTTTTTAATTGAAGTTCTGCAGCTCTGCAATGACAAAAGAAATAAGGGCATAAGCAATGCCCTAGGGCAGACCAATTGCCCATAATCATGCACGTGCTATCTCTGACAGTGGCAGGAGTAGAGGTTAATTCAGGAGATCACAGGAGCCTGGCTGTTTGTTAGGGATGTTAGCTAGCATATCCCTATGAAGACTTAGTTTCCACACATTAGTGCGAAGCTGCTGCCTGTGTATGTGCCTAAGCCCTTTCTGACCCTGCTGCTACAGCTCCCTCCACAGCCTCCTGTATCAGCAAGTCCCAAGAGTTTGCAACCTGCTGCGTAAGGTGCTTTCTGTTATGAAAGGCGACGGCTTTAATACAGGTGGAGTATCCCTACAACACAGGAGTCTACTGTATTAGTAAAGTCCTTTAGAAACATCAGCCAAACACAGCATTGAAAGGGAAACTATCTTCTTAATGTTCCTTGGAAGAAATAAATAATCTGGGAAATTTCCAAGAAGCATCAGACAAATACATGCTTAAATATATGCCATTGGACTCCAGCTCCTGCTTACACGGGGCACATTTTTCTCAGAATTTGCTCTTTGTTCTCTGCAATAGGGGCGACATTGCTGATAATGATAAAGCCTTAGCAAACACCAGCAAATCTAAGGTCATGGACATTAGAGGAAATGCCTGTGCTAATTCTCACCTCAGCTGGTACATCTCGCTATTCGTGGGGAGCCATACAGAAATGTTACCTTGTCTCCTAGGGCAGAATAGCTAAATTAGCATAGTGATATGCATGTTCTAAATAGGTTCACCTCTTAACAGGACTTATTTCAAGCACAGCACTACTATACTTAACACAATTATCCTGCTTTTTGTTCCAGAGCTAGCCTGGCTGCTGCTAGAGCTCAGCCAACCTGTTGCCAATTCACGTACAGCCCTACCAATTTCGGAGGGGCCAAGATTTCACCCATGTTGACAATGAAGCACAGATCATTGCACTGAGTGTTTACATTGGTACTTTGATTATCAGCAAATAAGTACATACAGAGGATTTGAATCAAGTTTGTATGGAGCATCAAATACTGAAGTATTCATAACAAGAAATGATTATGCAACTGTTGCCAAGTCATCTGAGTGATAATGACACTCATAACCGCTTACATGTATAAAATGCTTACATAAATAAAATCATCTAATTGTTATTGATCTGATAATATACAAGTACGAATACTGCTCTGAAATCATTTATTATAATACAGATAGGATTTGCAAATTTGCTGACGTGGAAATTACAACATTTATTTGTATTTCTTTATTCCAGCTATTTCACAGAGCTCTTTTATTCTGCCTCTCTCCTACTGCCTCATTTTTTTCCCTGAAATTTGCTAATTTGTCCTCTTTCTCCATTCCTCTTTCCTTCTCTGTTCTGTTTTTGGTTTTTTTGGGGGGAATTTTTTTTCAGCATATGTTTTGTCCAAGGCCATTTAATTTTCCTTTTATTGCTCTCTGCCATTTCTAGGGCCATTTCAGCCCATGCACTATCGATGGATGAGACGGATAGTAAACAATGACAGAGTGGGCTGGAAGGGTAAAGAAGCAGCAGGGAACAGGGCACGTGGTGAACAGGCAGACAGAAAGAGGGACACCAAATGGAAGTACGTTTATGTTTCTGGGAGCCCTCAGAGGGACTGTGACCCAGGCTTTTAATGGGAAAGTTCTCCCCTCTCCTCGGTCAYGTGCTGTTTTGAAATCTGTCTGTCTGTCTCTCATTTAAATCAGAAATTTCCACATTTAGGGTAACTGTGCTGATCAAAATTTAGTTGAAGCTCTCAGTGAAAGTGTCAAGTTTTGTTGAACTTTCTGCAATGAAAGTTGTTAGTCAAAAATTCCTCAGCAGTTTGACTGCAAATGTACAAGTTGTTGCACTTCATGTTTGATAAAGAACGTAGCAAATTATTTAGGAGAAGGAATGGAGGACAAAAAGGTTAATGACAGACTTGCTTTTGAAGATGAACTATGAATTAATGGATTCAGTTCAGATACTGTTGGTCACGGTCCAATGGTAATTCATTTATAAAGAGTTACCTCATCATCAGCTTTAAACATGAGAAGATCAGGAGATGGCTTCTTTAAATTAAAAGTTGGGAGCATTGCATTAAGATTAAATTATTGTTTAAAAGGCATCATAAACTTAATAAAAGTATGACAGGAGACATCATAATTTATGCAAATTCAGACTATCACAAGCAAAGACTATATCATGCTTTCTGATGCTTTCATTTTTTGCATTCTGCTTTAGTCATAGAAGCCATTTTTACATCATGTTTTTCAAGAAGCCTAATCATACAGGGGGAAAAGGACAGCTTATCAGCAGTAGATAAAAAACCCAAACTAACCCCGAATAGCAGCTTTGTGCTATACTTAGCTTTGCTAGGTTAGCATGTGGAATGTGGATGTCCTTTTCCAGACTACTACTCACAGTAGGTTTCCCATCCATATCTCTATTTTATTGTATCATGGTAAAACAAAGAGAGGTAAGATGGGGAAAAAAAAAAAGAGAGAAAAAAGGATAGAATCCATAAAAGAGACTGTGTGTCAAAGGCAAATATGATAATTTTCTGAAATTCATGGTGATGAATTCTCATGTACAAAGCAAAGGAAAAAAAAATACATATAGTGAAAAATCAGCTCACAGGTTCTGTAACACTTTCATCTCTTTTTCTGTGTTTTATTTGTCTTGTCGACCATAAGAAGTACTTCCCGTTCCCAATAACTCATTCCCGCTGGAGGGTTTCTCATGACGAGATATCCCCCAGTGCTGCATGCCATGGCCCTGCCCTCACTCCTAGGAATATTTTTTTTGTGGCAGGGTAGTCCTTGGGAAGAAGGACATGTGCTAGCTCAAGCGCAGTTCCTGATGAGAGGTTATTTCCACTGCTGGTCCATCCTCCTCACGGCAAGGGGGAAACCATTTGCGGACAGGAGAACTACGTGCGAGGAGCAGGGCTCCTCGTCCTCAGCTGCCGCTTTTGAGCCTCCTCACAAACTCCATCTGGGCCTGTTGCACAGCTCACATGTTTACCAAGTAAGACATAAATTTGGCAGAAATACTAATATTTCTCTGATTCTGTAATTAAAGTGCAAGTGCTAATGATTACACAGGAAATTCAGCTTTTAAAAAATTCTGCATACTAGGCTTTGTAAATGAAATAACGGTCTTTCACTTGGAGTTCTGTAATTTGATTTGCAATAACGTATCAGGTTTGTTGTCTTRGGGAACGAGGGAAAGGCTGTCATTGTGCTATGAAGGCCGGCAGCTCCCCATGGGCTGGGGCCTCCCCATGGGGGCAGCGGGCAGGGACTGACAGGCAGGGCCTGTCCCAGCACCCCAGCCAGGAGCAGGGCAGCTGGGGGGCACTGGGGCAGCCCCAGCCTCTGGCATTGGGAACCAGGCYGGGATGTGGGCCTGTGGGTGGGCCCAGCTTGCTGGGGCCCATCGTCAAGCAGGGTCGAGCTGTGAGGAGCTGGAGGCTGGTGTCACTGGGGCTGGGGCTGATGGCCCTGGGGGGAATGAAACAGGGTCCTGGGCTGTGGGCAGGGTCGGGGGAGCTCTGGGGTGGATGGGCAGAGGCAGACAGGGCTGACAGTGCCGTCAGGGCCCTGACAAAGGAGGCAAGAAAGTCCAAAAATGTGGTTGGAGGGAGAAAGTGATAATCTGGTAAAAGTGCCTTCCTCATCCACCCTCCAAGTCTTGTCCCATGCTGTTATGCATCATTATAAAGAGGCAAAAGTCTGCTTGTCTTCCCCTGGCACTCAGCAGAGCCACATTTTTCCTGGTGGTGGCAGTCTGGCCCTCGTGTCGTAGCTATTGTTTAGGCAGGATGCCACAGTTTCCTTAGAGAAGAAAAGTGTGTAGAAGGAGTAGCAGCATTTAGGGGAGCGTGTGTCAGCAGCAGCTGAGGACAGTGGGGCGGGGTGGCAAGGCAGCSCGTCTGCAGCGAGAGGCTGAGCGGCCCGTGAATGTCAACTGAGGCTGCAAATAATGAAGATGTCACTGAAAGAATGATTTTGCCCAAGAAAAGGTTACAGGAATCTTTCATAATACAAGCTGATAAGTAATTTGCTAATGATATCTTTCAACTACACCAATGGGCCACAAGTTTTACTTCATTCTTTTCCCGACGACGGTGTCAGTGACAGGACTCTCGTAACTGCAAGACCATATTCTTCTATATTTTACTTTGGAGTTATGGTTGCATAATTTATTTTCTTAAATGCCAGTAAACTGAGCTGCCCTGCTCTGACAACAGTTTTTCAGTACGGGATCCATGTAAAATTATCAGAAGCAGGAAACATATTTAGATTGGCAAAAACCCTGAAAAACTGATGTTTAACTTTTTTTTTTTTACGAAGTTTTGCTAAGCAATTTTCCATAACTGACGCCTGAGATATTTTCTTAAAATATTAGAAGCATAGCTAATCTGCTTCAACATGTTAAGTACCACATTGATCTTGAAACGTAGGCATTACCTAATACTTAAACATTGTAAATTAAGATTCAATTCAGTTTTTCTAAAACTATGACTCTACCACAGAAATGTAAGTATATCGATATTTATTCTCTTTTGGAGACTAAAACTTTCTTAATTACCTGCCATGATTTATACAGAATACTATAATCAACAGAATTGAATTAAATAAGAAACTCATCTATTGACAGAGCTACAAAACCTGCCTAGAGCCTGTGGTAAACATTTAGAGTCAAGCCTCTTGGGGAAAATGCACAAGCAATAAAACTAGATTCAAATGTAAGTTGTTATAACAACCTAATGCACTGGCCAAATTCTATACGTGCTAAAAGAAATGCATGAGTTTGATGGCACACTTAGAGTTACTAAAGTTGCTTTCCAACCTTAATGATTCTATGATTCTATGATTCTATGAATTTATACTGCTCTTGGTAACTAGGAACTGCAGTCAACACATAAATTAATAAAAACAATGCTGTTTAGACCTTCTTAAAACAGAACTGTAAACACATGTAAACGTAGGTCATTCAGAGCTTTCCAAGCAGGTTGCTAAGCAGAAAGGGATACATCACTATAGATCTGGGCCATATATGAAAGCGTGATAACCTTGTGTGTAAAAGACCCCAGGAATTCTTCACATATGGCGATAATCTACTTCAGCACAGAAAATAGTGGCAATGCTCTGCCTACCTAAGTGTAGCACTAACTGTGTCTTACTGGATTTTAAATGGCCAAGGCAAAACAAAGGGATGCACCAATCACGGTTTTTCACTTTACAGTTAGAAATGGGACTGACCCAACGTAAGCAATAATGTTAGAGTAATCTACAAACAAATTAGAAAATGTGTTTCAGCTGCTGAAACATAGGCGTTTAAGAACATCTCGGACACTGTGGGGAATCTGCTTTGGCTTTCATGCCACATCCTGTTTTATAAGCATGTATTTCCTTTTATAAGGAAATGCACCTTGTAAAACAAATCCAATGTTGTGTCTCTCTGCTTCTTACGGAAGGAATAACATCTCAAGGTACACTAAACACTTATATTTAAATAACTGAATGGTGCCCCAGTTACCATCTCCTGACTGAATCAATCAAAACCAATAAACATTTATATGTCATGATTTGTCTTACCCAAGAGCAAATACCAAAATAACCCTATACATTAGAAATGACTGTTTTTCTGCACGGACTATAAAGACATGAAAATAATCCCCTGCAGAACTAAAGAGCTAAATCCCATCCCAGGTAACGATACAAATTTCGCCCCAAACAGCCAGCGGAGTTTTTTTCTGATTACTGTGGTTCCCTGTATCATCTATTCAACAGTGGCCTTCACGAAGACTGAAGTTTTACAGGAAAAACTGCAAGATGTTTACCCATACTTCACTCAGCAAACTAACAGCTGAGCAAACAGATTCAAACACTCCAGCTCTCTTCCCCTTTTACCATCCATTTTTAATAAACCAGAAACACTTGCCTAAACAGAGATCCCCTTGAAGGATGTGGTAGACTCTGAGTATGTTTGCAAAATGCTGAGAGACCTATCTGTGTTTGGTCGTTCTGACCAAGCTGTGGTTTGGAGTCGCATCCCATAGCAGGAGAGCAGGCTTTCCCAGCATGGCCTCTCGGACAGGGAGGAAGCCACAACACGTGACATCCGTGACCATCAGCATTTGTACCCACTGCCAGCTCCTGCACAGTGCCAGAGCCACCGCACAGTGCTCCAGCATCATCAGACCCCACACAACAGGGCCAGTTGGTTTGAGGTATGTTGCCTGTACCCTGTATGAGGGCCCTGTGCTGCGAGTCAGACGAGCCATGAGATTTAGCGCTAGGCATGTAGCTTATGTCTAAAGTGGCAATGAAATCACAGAAAACTCCAGCTAATACCACATGCACTAAACAGAGCTTTTTGGCATCAGACACACATTCATAATAGCAATAGTAAGAAAATGGCTTTTTAGCATCTTAATGCTTTCAGACTTCAGTCTTTTAAAATTGTCGTGGTTTAACCCCAGCCAGCAGCTAAGTACCACACAGCCGCTCACCCTTCCCCCTGCCCAGTGGGATGGGGGAGAGAATCGGGGAAAAAAAATGTAAAACCCATGGGCTGAGATAAAGACAGTTTAATAGGACAGCAAAGGAAGAGAAAATAATAATAACAATGATAAAAGAAGATGCAAAACAAGCGATGCACAATGCAATTGCTCGCCACCCGCTGACTGATGCCCAGCCCGTCCCCGAGCAGTGATCACTGCCCCCGGCCAACTCCCCCCAGTTTATATACTGAGCATGACAAAGAGAAGGCTTCGAGAAGACCGTATTGCAGCCTATCAGTACTTAAAGGGGGCTTATAAGAAAGATGGGGAAAAACTTTTCAGCAGGGCCTGTTGCGACAGGAGAAGGGGGAATGGCTTTAAACTAAAAGAGGGTCAATTCAGACTAGATATAAGGAAGAAAATTTTTACGCTGAAGGTGGTGAAACACTGGAACAGGTTGCCCAGAGGGGTGGTAGGTGCCCCATCCCTGGAAACATTCAAGGTCAGGTTGGACGGGGCACTGAGCAACCTGATCTAGTTGAAGATGTCCCTGCCCACAGCAGGGGTGTTGGACTAGATGACCTTTAAAGGTCCCTTCCAATCCAAACTATTCTATGATTCTATGACGTCATATGGTATGGAATATCCCTTTGGCCAGTGTGGGTCGTCTGTCCCTGCTATGCTCCCTCCCAGCTTCTTGTGCACCTGGCAGAGCATGGGAAGCTGAACAGTCCTTGACTTAGTATAAGCACTACTTAGCAACAACTAAAACATCAGTGTGTTATAAACATTATTCTCATATTAAATGCAAAACACAGCACTATACCAGCTACTAGGAAGAAAGTTAACTCTATCCCAGCTGAAACCAGGACAAAAATATATTTTATGTTTCAAAGAATAATTGAGATACTGAAACAAGGAAGTAATAAAACATGCAAGTATCCAGATTTTCTTTTTTCTTTTTCTTTTTTTTTTTTTTTTTAATATAAATGGCAGATCAAATTTTTAGGATGAATGGTAACAAATCAATTTTCCGACAACAGCTCTCTAGTTCAGATTTCATTTTTTATAACATTTGCTGAGACACTCAGTTCCCTTGCCACCACATCTTAACTGTATCCCCAAACAGATTAACATCATGGCAGGACAGCATGTCATGTAATGATTTTAATAACATTTATTCATAAGATTGTTACTCCTCCCAGCTTCTGCCTCAGGGTCTGCTAGAACACCATGTAGTTCATTAGCAGACACACTGAGAAGTCAATGAGGCAGATACAATGTGTAGATTAAAAAAAAACATTAAGTTTAACTCTTCTGTAACCTTTAAAAACTCATTTATAGGCTTATTTAATACTAAACTTCAATAATGGTACATATTGTTTCAAATTATATGTAATTAGGAACAAGGAAATATAAACAAATTCTGTATCATATGAGGTAGTTCTGGGACATTTAGCAAAGAAGAAAAAACAACAACAACCAAAAATGAAAAAGGAGAAAAAAAGAAAAATATGAGGTGAACTTCCATAGAAAAGTTCTTAAAATGTTGCCTAAGATTTTGTGTAAATATTAATGTAAAAATGTACAGGTAAATATTTATCCAGAAAAATTATATCATATTTTGTAAGAAGTTGCATTACATATTTTAAATTATCTTTATATATTGATGCGTATATTTTCTTAAAAGTTAACAAGGGTAGCAAAGATGCAAAGAAGAGAAAAGAAGAAAAAAGAAAAAAGAAAGTGGGATTGTATTCTCTACTTTAGCCATGGAGAGATATGTATTTATCTGTAAGAATGACCTTCGTTTGTGTAATGAAGTTAAAATTACAGTTTACAAGCATAACCAACCTGTCATAACCATACATACCTATATCTGGTGGTAAGTATAAGAAAATAAGCTCCAATAATAAAATGATGTACCACTTTGAAGAGTCTCATGTCTTAATCTGCAATATTCCCTCTATATCCAGGCCCTTGTCCATATGTTAAGCTTTAAGAYTTTAGGATTATTTATGAAAGATTAATTAAAAAAACATATATACCTTATGCATATATTACCATAAATATTATTTTACTGATTAATGTATTTTCCAAACTAAGGAGCAAGGAACTATCTCTAAGAAAAGGGCCAAAATTAGATGAACATTTGACTACATCTTCATGACAAAACTCTCAGAGGGCAAAGCCATGGTTCTAGATCAGCACGTTTGATCTGGTCAAAGGATTTTTTTGGCTAGAAGGTATGCAAGGTAACCTTTCATACGTTTACAAATATACTGTTCAGTTTTCACCTCTTGGGAAAATTGATCTTTCTGTCCAATCAGTTTTTGGGGAAGTAAATCAGAAACAAAACCAAACACAACTCCACACTTCTCTGTTAACACAGTTCCTTCATCCAGCATGAGACAAATTACCCAGGTTTTAAATGATCACTTAACCACGTTTTCTGTTTCACAAGGTTATACACCTCTTTCTGTAGCAGGTTAGACAATTGTTCATAGAACTCTAATTTTTTCCAGCTTTGATCAAAATAATTTTTTCCATGCATGTTGTTTCCTTTTTCCTTGTCTTAGATTAGGTTACACTTGTCAGAGCTTCATTTTCAGAAATTGGAAACAAAGGATTCCTATGTTTCTGTTCCTGAGAATAGCAAAGGGATCTGCTTCTGGCATTCCCTAATGAAAAAAGATCTGATCCACCACCTCAGAGAATGGTCCATGGAAGGTTATTTCTGAACAGGCTAGATGCTGAAGGAGCATTCAGATTCTCCCACTCTGAAGACTGAAAAGCGTGTTAGGCAATGCTTGGATGTGGGAGATGCAAGCTGATGCCACCTGGTTGTTATATAATGTTATGGTGACCTAATCTATTTGAATGAAAAGCACCATGTTGCTGTACAAGCCGTTCTGTGAACAAGGCTGGTGTCAAATACAAACCAGATATAGTAATTGCTACCCTCAGCCATATGAGAATTATTTAAGTAAGGACAACAAAATCTAAAATGAGAATAAACCAAGCCACCAGAAAGGGGCTCCAACACTGGATGAAGCTTTAGTTTCAAAGCTTTCATGTGCCAAAAGCTGAATTAATCATATCAACAAACAACAACATAAATGAAATCACCTAACATTTGGCAAATACAATTTAGGCTTTGAGTTGGCCTAGAAAGCAGAGGCAAAATACAAACATAGAGAACAAAGAGTGAAGCAGAGCCAGTGTGGCATCTGCCAAAGTACCACATTAACTCTTATGGTTAGCATACACCATTACTGTGCTTTAGTGGAAACTAGCTGGAATACTTCGGACTGCAATGTAGTAGTAGAAATGGGTAACCAAACACATGTCAAGATATTTGTGAGATACATTGCTATCACCTATGCATAACATAATACATATCCACTCAGGGAAAGTGGGCTCTGTCTTGCCTTYGGCTAAAAAGAACCAGCAATCCTGCTGATGGTATCTCACAAACATTCTTCATAAAAAAAGTAGATTTAAAAATCAAAGAAATAAGACAATTTGAAGCAATAATTTAGAAAAGTATTTTATTTGTCCTAAACTCATCCAGGTGGTATAAGCTAGATGGAAGATCTCAGTTTGTTAAATCAAATTTATTTTGCTGATTATGACTACAATGCTACATTTTCCTGTGGGTTAATATCAAGTTAAAAAAAAAAAAAAAAGGCAAAAAACTTTCCCCTGATATTTTCCAGTTAATATGATACCAAAGTATTTCAAAGCCACTGGCTCACATAAGCACTCCTGTGTGTCAGTGTCATATTTGTTGCTTCATTTGGTTTGCATTTGTACTGAACAAATACAAACCCCCTGTATTTCTTCACATAGATGYCATGATCTAGAATGAACAATGGGAGGAAGAAAAAAGTATTAGTATCATGTGTTAGCCTAAGAAAGTTAGATGCAGTCATCGACAACATCAAGAGCTGCTCTTCCTGAGCACAGCAATAAATACATAAATAAATAAAAATTGCCAGTATTTTCTTCTATTACATAGAATTCAACAGGAGCAATGAAGAGCCAAAGTAGCCAGGATCCATCCAAAGCTTGAAGCTTTTCATCCTAGGAAACTTCAGAACTAGTTTCAAGTGTTTTTCTGACAAACCACAAACTTTCCCTTCCACTTTCTACAAAGCCAGATGATGACTCTAAAAATTGCCTCCTACCCATCTGTTCATTCAGCTGGTATGTGGCATCCTTCTCCCCATTTTTTTGGTCTTTTTATATAAAATGCAAATTTTCAGGTCAGGAACCTGCAATATTTAGAATAAAAAAAAGCTTAGGCTTGACAAAAGTATTGACTCTCAGCAAAGAAGTGTTCTTCATTTAGGTGCCCAAAGATATAAGCAGAGTAAGTTAATATGCCATCCATGATGAATTACTGAAAACATCAGCAAAGAGCGATTACTGCATGTCTGATCTTAATTTGGCTTCAAGTTAGAAATACGCTACCTTATGTAAGCTACCTCAGGGAACATATGCCATCAAAGAGCAATGAAAACTGTTAAATATTCTGTGGATAGAATTCACTGCTATAGCAGCTTCCCAAGAGAGCAGATGCAAGTTTTCAGGCATTTTCTGAACATTAAGAACTTGGCAGTATTTTCAAATCCCACCATGAGAATGCTTATCTTACCCATCATTAGCTTAACATCATATTAGATTGCATTGCCCATCTCCACAGAATGGAGAAGTCTGGCTGCTTCCTTGGACTGAAATAACTATTGTTTTATTGTGCATCCTACATATTGTATGGAAGGGATATTTCTTCAACTGAGCCATTAAAAACATACTTAAAAGATTCATAACTGCAGCAAAACAGGCAGCAGAAAATATGATAAAAATATGCAGTTTTCTTGAGTCATGAAGGTGATTGTTTTGGGAAATGTTTGGCTATGYGAGTACTAATGCACAAAATGAAAACATTTCTTCAAGTCAGTAGACCTTCTGAGCTCTATAATTTTTCTTATACTTTATTTTTTCCTGCATAAGATACATTTTTAACACTGGTGAGCACCTTTCACTTGCGTGATTTGGACAGATAATAAGAAAGAAAGTGGAAGGACCCTCAAATTGGTCTTGTCAGTCTGAGTAATCAAGTCTTGAAAATTTTTTAAAAGCTGCAGTTTTTCAGAAAAAAAACACCCTAGATTTATCTTGCAGTAACAGACGTTTGGCCAAAGGCTGCAATGATTTTGAAAGAGTCAGCATTCAGTGCTTCCAATGTATCATAAACTGTATTTACAAATTAAAAGGAAATAAATCCTATATTCTCTATTACATTGCTACTTTCTTTTCTTMTTTCAAGAGCATCATTGGAAAAACATCCGACTTTTGTTTTCACAAAACAATTCATCTTTCTAGATCTTCCTTACACTGAAACTGAGATCAAACAAAATCTGAACGTAACAAARCGTGCAGTGTTGAGGGCTGGCGTTGCACTCTGATGTTGGCAAATTACAGCTGATACATCTGGTGCTCCACTTCAAAGGAATGTTTGGTCATGGTCTGTGTGCTGGGTAATTGCATGCTGTGTTGTACATAATAATGCTTTTTAATTGGGCTTGCTCTGCATAACATAGATTCAGTTATTATATAATTCCTACCTCTGTAAGTTAGTATGTTTCTATTTTCTGGTTGATTTAGGAGCAAAACTTCATACAACTTGCACAGGAAATTTGGGATAGCTTGAGTATCAATTCCTCTCTCGTGTATTACTCAGGCATCTAGAATATCTGCTTTCCCTACAACCTACAGATGAAGGACAAAGAGACCAAGTTACTGAATTTTGCCATAGAACTTCTCCCAGACACTTCCCTGTAGTAAGAACTGGAAGTAGATATTGGATTGGTCACCATTTCTAATGGAGAGGTTGGTTGTTTGACCCATTTCTTTTTGTTGTTTGGTTTCCCCCTCACTGCCCACCTTGTTGGAGTTGGATAGAACGGGGCAAATTTAAGTAGATCAGTAGTGTTGTTTCCAAGACCTTTTAAAATAAATTTTGTRAATAAGAGGCATTTAGAAAAGCTTTCTACTTAATATACTGCGCAACTAACAGTCTACCCCCCTCCAACATACACATGCAGTCAACTACAAAACTGCTGTACATTTATCATACCATTAAGGAACCATTTTGTACTAGGTGCCAGCCTCTTTCATTTTAATGCCATATTTCTAGTAGAATACAGTTCAGCTGAAGTACACTGAGAGCTTAGTGAAATATCTCTGTCTTACATTGCAAACTCCAAATACATTTTCCTCTTATTTTAAAAATCTCATTCAGACAAAGAAGCACCTTTTAATTCTCAAAAGATATAATCTAGACCTAATATTTCCTTAGAAATGTCAATGGAGCATTCTGATGGTAGACTGTACTAAATCTGTGCATCAAAGTGAGAATGTATTGATCAAGCATCCATTGATTACAGCATTCAAGAGTTATCTGATTTCCTTGGAAAAGAAGGATGTTCATGTGACAAATTATGGAGAAAAAGGAGTCCAACCCAATTAGTAAAGGATGATTGAATAAAATATCTATAGCTATGTATCTTCTGTCATTAGGGTTTTCTGGATTAACACAATGCATTTTTCCTACAAAGTATTTATTAACCTGTTAAGTCTTTATTTTATAGAAAACAGATAAACATTTTTGTACGGCCTAGAAAATGGAAGGACAAACCTATTGTTCATAAAAGCTGAAAGGAATGAGAACTGCAAGAAAGAAACATTTCTCATTATAGTGTGAAGATATAATTTAAGAATCAATGCTTTGACCCTTGTAATGGTATTGGAGATAAATATGGTTGCTATAGAACAGATCTTGGCAATCAAGGTGAATATTTTACTTAGTACAATCGTGTTCCACTAGACAAATGAATCAAGATGAAATTAAATAGATCCACTTGTCCRCTTAAAAAAAGTCACTAAAAATCTTCATGGCTAAACATTTTAGGTAGGAAGAATTTGAAAAATTAAAATTTACAAGATGACATGAATTTATTGAAATAAGCAGAACATATACCACATACAAGTCTTGTTGATGCCATTTATATTTGAAAGTTCAGCATGTTAAGTTGTGCATGTGGGAAATAACAGAAAGGTTAAAAGAACAGTCCTGGAAGGGAAGAAAAATCAAACAAATCATTTAACAAGGAATGCTATTGCTAAAAGAATCTGTCAAGAAAGAAAATGCCATGCCAGACAGTCCAATTGATATACAAAGTACTCAGGGCTTGTGTTAAGAGTCCTAATTCAAGATCAAATACCTCAGGAGGAAAAACTTACTTTCACCATGAAAATAAAACATAATCGATTCAGATATCGTGTGTGTGCTTTTAACTTAAAAAAAGGTTCACTTAATGGAATTTGGCAAATGGAACTAATTTTAACAAGGTCGAGTTCTCTATGATTAGGTTGTGCTGGTTAATTAGAATATAGTGAACTGGGAAATCCACTTGTAGATGAAACATTCCCCAAAGATCTGATTATACACAGCAATTTTTAAGAGCAGTGGCTGGTGCTTAGCAAGGCTGGCAGAACTAAAATCTGCTAGAAGATCAAACAGAGATCCTTGAAGATGCAGAGATACATTAGGAACAAAACATAACTGAATCATTGGAAGACTTCACCATAAAGTGAAGTTTCAAGAAGTTTCAAGAGACTTTTCTAGTACCCCTATGTCCTTCTAAGAGTATAAAGACATACAGAGTGTTTTCATTATTTCCTGTTGATTTACTTTCTAGGCCAGCTTCATGTACCGCATACTACGATGGTACGCTGCAGCCTCCCATTGGGCAAGTAACTAATAGAAGACAGTATCTCCTCCTCTGAACTGCGCTGGGCATGTCAAGCAAGTCTTCAGAGAGAAGATGTTAATATTTAATTAACATCATAATTAATACTAAAAAGTTGTTCCGAGCAGGAATTTTGGTAATTAAACCGAACAGCCACCTTGATCAACACAGAAAGCTCTACCGTATTTAAAAGAAAATAAGCCATTTAAGAAACATTAAAGCCTAGGAAAGCAATACCAATGTAGGATATCGGCTGACCTTTTTCATATTTCTGCTGAAAGCTTGTGTTGCTGTTGTCCAAAACCCAGCCTCACTTAAAAGATTCAGACAAGAGTAATGCCTCTAAAAGTTGTGACATTTTAAGCTGTGGTGTAGGAAGGAGAGGGAAAATGTTTCTTAATTTTACTATCTGATTATTGGAATGTTGCCATTATATTCATGTCAGAGACTTGCATACATGAATTTGGCTTTATGAAACGAGTGAAGTAGATTTTCTCTTTCTGATTTCTGGCAGGTAGAGCTTTGGCAGAAACAGACAATGGGTTACACATTAGATAAAGATACACATTGTGTCTTAAAATCGGGGGGTGGGTTCACCTACTGAAACTAAGCATATGTATAAGACATGTTAGAAGTTATTCATATATAAACAAATATAATTTACAGGATGGAAAATGAAATAAAATATAAAGTAAATTATTAAATACTTATTTTATGCTTCTTATAAGCTTATGGTACTTTCTGTGGTGGCTTTGCCAGTGGAAATGCCAATAATGAAGCCTGGATTTTTCCACACATAATCCTTTCCCTCTTTATAATCCAAACGGAGATGGAGATGAATAAACTACATAATATGGGCATAGACAGAGCAAAAGTGACGTCTCTTCCTTCCCTCCCATGTTATGGATTTCCAGCCAGGGCTTGCAAGATGATCTATTATTTGCATGAAGGCAGAAAGAATTCAAATGAAGCAATTATTAGACAAGAATACTTGATAAATGGTAGCAATATGTTCAKTAAAATATACTTCAGACAGAGTTATTTCTAGACAACCATCTCAATAGTCTTGAAAATTTATTGCTATGAAAGTTTAAGAGACAACAATGCCTTCATTTTAAGCAAAGAAGAATAAAGCGACACAAATATTTTCTTAAATCCTCAACAGTAGGTATTTCATCAGAGACAAAGACATGGCGTAGGTACTCAGCTGAGTATCCCTATTCCCCTTGAAATCATTTACAACACCTGAAGATAGGGCTCTGCGTTTGCATTCATACTCTTACAAATGTAATAGATAAAAGACATGTATATACCTTGAAATATTGTGTTATCATTTAATTAAAAAAATAATATGGATATTGTAGTACCTGTGACCTGCTTTCCTACAGTTTGTGAGTCAAGCCAACTCTTTACAGGCTGGGCAATTCTGCTCCTCTCAGAGCAGTATTGACAGTGAAGAGAGGGAGGGGCGGGTGGAAAGTCAGCCATTCAAACACCAGCCAGGGAAATCCAACTAATTAGTTTTCGTTGATTTCCCAGTGGCACATCTGTGGTCTACATGGGTGTGTATGCATACTTCCTGCTGTTTTGGGAAGCCCACCTTTGCTTCCACCCCAGCCAAAAGAACAGACTTCAACATTATCACTAGTGATGAAGACCATCTGCGCTAGACAATTTGCTGTAAATTCTCATCCTTTCTTGTCAACACAGTGGAGGTAATAATCACAGAAGTTTCTTGATTCCCTAGAACTTTCCTTAATCTCACCAGCTGCAAAAAAATGCAACTACTTAAATCTCTGTTAACCTTAGTGGTGGTTACTTATAGAAGTTCAGGAGTTATTGTGTGATGAGTCTAAGTAAAAAGGGGAAGAACATTGGCAGGAGAGACAAAAATCACAAAGCAACAGGAGATAATAATAAAATTTACATCTTGCAAGATTTTTTTCCCCAATGAAAATCATCTCTAACAAGAACGAGCACACTTCTGACAGATAAAACCCATCTAAAATAAGTGTGATTATCATACTTTCTCTTGGTAACTACATCAGGCAGAAAAAAAGCAATGCCAGCTTTGAGAATTGAGTTTCAGATAACACCAGGCGAACTGAGCAATCATTTTGGTTTGTACGGTAAAAGCCTTGACTGTGGTCCCATTCAGTGTTTCTGTTAGCCCTGGTGTCACTACTGTTTTCTTTGTCCTTGGCACTAAAGCTAGATATATTTATTCTATTGTGTTACAAATAGTAAATTTGATGGAAAATGAAGTTTGGGTCATTCCAAATCTATTAGGAATTTCAGAAAAATGTCAAAGAGTTTAGCTGATAAAGAAAAGAATTGGGAAGCTAATACAGAGAGAAAATGCAGCGATATACCTCTTTTATCAACCAGCTAAATATTACAACATATGGCTTTCCTTAGGTCCCTGCTTGAGGAAATCAGCATACACTTTCCACTTCCTAAGAAAGGGGTGCACACGGATACATGTTTATAACACAAAACATAGTATCATTATAAAGAAAAAGAGGGAATTGCTTAGTTTAATTACTGAAACCATTCCAATTTTTAATTGGTTTGATCCCAAACAGTTTTTTCCAGTTCAGCAGCCAAACAAACAAATGGAAAGCTTAATACAGACCTAATTATCACGACAGTTTCCAGAAAAGGGTGCAGAATATTTAACTTCTCTATTAAAAAGACTATCTATTACTCTCATAGATGGCAGAATATTTTCCATCCTTTTTTTTTTTTTTTTTTTTTTTAAGTAAGGTCTGTGGTACCATGCCAGTAATTCTTGCTTCTGTCCAAACAAGTAGCTGATTCTTTAATTTTCAGATTCACTTGGCACAGTGCCTCAACCACCAACCACGCAGATTTCTTTTTATCCTCAAGTATGGGAAAGGAATGTGGCAAGTCACCTCTTCCAGAGGCAGAATTAATAAATCTATCAAGCCAATGAGTGTTGTGCCATCTGCCCCTTATACAGGGAGAACATTAATCACAGCAGACCTACCAGCTGGGTCCATCTCTTGTCCGTAACCAGATCCATGAATCAACAGGTGCAAAAAAACATTAGGCTGGACCAATGGTACAAGTTTGCTAGTGTTTAGCGGGGGGGAGGGGTTCATGGATGTGAACTCCCCTGACATCAGAGAAGAAAGTCTACTCTTCCTGCTTGTTTCATTAGTGCAATTTATACTACGAAGTGAAATGCTCCATTTTGAACAGACTCACAGCAGGAGGCAATGCTATTCAGTAACACAAATTGACCCTAACTGAGGATGAGAACCATCTACATGTTTGTGGTAAAGCTTGGGCAATAAACTGCAATTTCTTATAATAATTTTCACTATATCATTCAGTTTCCAGACAGGAATTAATAGAATCATAGAATCACTAAGGTTGGAAAAGACCTCTAAGATCATCAAAGTCCAACCATCAACCCAACACCACCATGCCCACTAAACCATGTCCCTAAGCGACTCATCTACACGTCTTTTAAATACCTCCAGGGATGGTGACTCAACCAGCTCCCTGGGCAGCCTGTCCCAATGTTTAACCACTCTTTCAGGAAAGAAATTTTTCCTAATGTCCAATCTAAACCTCCCCTGGCACAACTTGAGGCCATTTCCTCTCATCCTATCGCTTGTTATTTGGGAGAGGAGACCAACACCCACCAAGATGAGTAAACCATCTGCAAATAGAGATAAAATGGGTACGAGTGACTGACTTACTAAAATGTTCCATAGCACTTGGATGTGCTAAATTTTTTTTCAACAGGTAAAGAAACAGGTCTGGTTTTATTGTTTTGTCACTTCATCATCCTCCTAGTTCTTACTTCAAGGTAGTCACTCACATGATGCTTTCTTGCTCTCCCTCTCCCCTTAAAAATCTGTGTGAGACTAAACAAGCCTAATGAAAGACAGTAATCTAAGTCCTGTAAGGCAAAGAAGAGGTATGTTTCCAACTGAAATATCACTAACTAAACCTCTCTTTCTTCAGTTCCTTCTCTGTGAAAATGCATGACTCTATACCTTGGTAGTCTAAGTGCCACAGAGTCAGACAGAAAAAAATCATGGGATAATGGTAGGGCTTATCAGATAATTACTATGCAAAATCAGGAAATTGATAAAGAATATTGTTGACAAAATCAAAGCAATTTAACGTTTCACTCTGATAAAGTTTGCTTTGAGAAATAAAAATATTTCATTTTAACTTTATCACTTTGTTGGTCTTTTAGATTACATCAAAATGATTTATAGACTGGACTGCAAAACTCTGTTCTTGAACCTCAGTAAAATTGGTTTGGAAGGCTTCTATGGATCATATGGCTTGATGGCTTTTCTTGTTTCCTTTTTTTTTTAAAAAACATCTGGCAATCTGATATGAACATCACAGTACTTGCATATCCCTACTTTTCTCTGTTTTCTGGGCTATTCCTGTCCAACCAATCACACTTACTCTCTACTGTCTAGGGAAATATTTTAATATGAATGTTTAGAGTTTTCAGAGTAGCATTTTAGCATTTCAAATTTTCAAATGAGAGTTTTAAATTTTGCTGAGTTACAACATGAGAATTTCAAGGGTATTATAAATCAAAACTTACTCACTATAAGTATGCACCAAGGCAGAGAAAATAGATGCTCAATGGCACATAAATCCTGCCTGATGTTCAGTGACAAAGGAAAATTGAGAGATACAGGGAAGTTCATTTCCCTTTCTTCTTGACCACAGCTGGTGATCATTGCATTCTCACATGCACTATGGCAGCCAATAACACCTAATATTTTTCTGCATATTCTTTTTTTATTACCTATGTAGTTCTCATTCATATGCAGTCTATAAAACTGTTCATATTCTTGCTCAGCTATTTGCATCAATAATATCATTTAACAGTAAATTTCACAGTCTAATTATTCATTACATTAAAAAACATTTCCTTTTATTAATTTTAAACTGTTTGCCTGATAATTTTAACAAATGCCCTGGTGCTCATTTTATGAGCCAGCCTGATTTGCATTCTCTAGAACAATGATTTTAATTATTTTCCCTTTTTCCCCTAAGACAAAACAGAAAAATCTCAAGTTCCTGATCTACTCTCCTAGCTTGGGATATGCAGATGCCTGACTTCAATGGGGACTAGCCACATGGCTGCATTTGCAAGATTACAGTCTTAGTGAATGATAGCTGTCATTTCTACAATGAAGGTTTTGTACCTGTAACTTCAAAGTCTGCTCACAATTAGCTGATAGAAGGAGGTTTCTTTGCCCATAGGCAAAAACATGGTTTCAGATGATAAAGGTCACCAACATTTGTTCACATTGCTATATATTATTAATTTTCACATGGTCCATTGGTGATTTTTGCTTATTTCRTTAACAAGTAATTTTTATCAGAAAACTAATCAGGTCATAACCCAGCTTTTCCCCTTTATATTGCAGTCCAAACTGGAAGAAACTTCTGCTTTTTGAAGACACTTGATAATAGAATGTTTCTTTTCTTGCTTTGCAAAATTTTTACTGCTACTGTCCAATACCCATTTTGCTCGTGTCAGGTGTGGGGCCCTGTGGCTGGGACATGAGGAAGGCAGGGGCCAACCCCCTCCCAGCACCTCAGGGGCCAGCACCTACAGCCCCAGCCTGGCTGGAAAGGGGCTGTGGGAAGCCTGGCCCAGCCAGCTGGTGTTCAGTAAGTGGTATTTGTAGTCTCACATACCCTAGGACACAAACATTCAAACTCTCTCTCTGTCTTTATTTTGGGAGGGTTTTCTTGGTATAAAGATAAGTGAGGTACGTTAAGATCCCTCTGCTTTCTTTCATGTAACTTCAGGCTGGATTGGAGCAATGCACAAGTTATAACTCTTTAGGGAATAAGAAAGGTACATCTTGTACAATGCTAGGGCAGCGGCCTGCTTCCTAAATCCCTCTCAATCTCTCTTACTCTTCTCTCACTCTTTCTTTTTTTTTTTTTTTTTTTCTTCTTAAGTGAGGTATTCATTTGTGTTTTGCTGTCTCTAAGCAGTGACAAGAGCTGACAATTGATCTGAATAAGTTCAGATCAATTGGTTGTTTCAGGCCACCAATTTAGTGGCACGATCAATTACACTTATTAAGTAAATATTATTCTTCAGTACGATAAGGAGGAGAAAGGAGAAAGGCTCTTTAACAGTAGACAAGTAAGAAGAACCTTCAAATAGTTCACAAGGATGCCGGTACATCAGCCCCAGAGAGCTTTCAAGCATAGATCAAATATAATAAAATACCTGCATGCTAACATAAGAAGCATGAAGGACAAACAAGGAGAAATTGGAAGGTGTGACTAACACAGAAGAATGATATAGGAGAGCTGACAGAAACATGGTGGAAGTACGACCTCACTAGCTCGTAAACATGGTGAGTTAAAGCTCAGCAATAATAGCTGAGGATGAAACACAAATGTAAAAATTTGCACAATCAGGCAAATTAGTGTTGTGACATGATAAACAAAGCAGAATTTCAAAGGATTTGTAGGAATCCACTCTAAAAATCCTTACGTTTATTATGAGTGGATCTAGCTGTGACAGATCCCAGTGCTGCTGTTGGAAAGTAGCATTCAATTTTAAGACCAATTTGTAAAGAACTAAATGAGAAGGGATGAAATTACAGTAAGTAAACAAGAATGGATAGATGTGCAAGCAAAGGTGATCAGCAACCTGCAACGATCACTGTGGTTCAGAGGAGGAGAAAAAAAAATAATCTGCAGATAAACTTACATATTGACATTAAAATGAATAGCTAGAATAYTTTATCTATAAATATTACACAGGAGTTAATCATTGGCACATCTTACCTGTGGAAAACTACCACAAAACTATCCTATTAAGTACCTTCAGTCACTTGTATTCTTATATAGCATTGGTTGAGAAGGGACTTAACAGTAAAAACAGGTTAAAAACATGCCAAAACCCCCCAAGTGAATTTGAGCAGTATATGTAACAAATAATAGTAGATATACTCATTGCTATGAAATATTTTTAAATCAGTTTATCCTGTTTTTCTTCAGTAAAGTTAACGAAGATAAGTCAAAAAGTCAGTTTTCCAAAGGCAGTAGTAGTGAATAATGCGGGTAATATATACATAAAAATTATTGTCAGATAATGATGCAACAATTGTAACAGAAAAGTCTATTCTTTTAATGGAAAACCATTATCATGAGTTCAAATTTTTGGCAAATCTGTGCCAAAGTTTAGAATCAGATGCCTACAGAAAAAAATCTATTAACAGAAGCAGTAAACACTTAAAAACGTAACTTGCATGCCTTCTTCAAGTCTATAACTACAGTAATATAAACATATTTTTGCAGTTGCAATATTTCCTGCTTTAATTTTTATTTCAAATATTTTAGTAGAATTTTATCAATTTTTTTCCTTCAATTCTTTCTAGCTGCCACTTACTGTGCTATGAGCAAGTTYTGAAATGGTGGAGCAGGGAAAGGCAAAAATAAGGAAAAAAAAAATCCCAATTTAAAATATTTAGAAACTTGAAAAAAATAAAACACATTTTTACTCAAGTGACAGAGTAAAAGAGAAGGATGAAAACTCAAAACCTGAAAATTAAAAAAGAACAAACCGAAATGAATATCTGTTTTTCAAAAAATACCCAGAAATAAAAAAAAAAAAAAAAAAAAAAAAAAAATTTGAAACTGTTTCTCATGGAGATACATGTTTTCACAAGATCTGAGAGTATTTCATAATCTTTTTCTAAAGGAAAAAATTTAAAATAGGATAATTTTGAAATCAACCCATTCTTTATACATGCTTCAGGGGACTAAGAAACTCCACATTATGCTAATACTAGAACACAGGAGCATTTTTAATGTGTTATTGAACTACGTGTTACACTATATCTAGACTAGATCTAGGTAATAATCAGTCATGTTAATGATTAACATTTACGTATCTGTTCAAAATCTAGAGCCAATAATAATCTACATCCATATGTTCCTTTTAGATTTGTCGTGTACATTTGTTAACGTGCAGATTAGAAGAAAATATACAGTCCAATGGGGAAAACGGAGTTTTGGGAAAATGAATTGTGAGTTAACCAGGCAAATACAAGTGATGGTATCTCATCTTGTAAAGAAAYATTTGCATATCTAGGAAGTGAAAAATTAAAAGGTTGCTGTAATTAAGAAAAATATCCACACACTGTCTTCTGGATAAGGATATAATACAGTGAACTTCCAGGGGAAATATTAAATCTGTCTGGATTGCCTGAAAGTCTTGAAAAGAGAACTGTCTATAAAAGCTAACATACTCCACCGAGGGGAGAAGAAGGTATGGCCCCAAATGCAGGCTCAGTGCCTGTGATCTCTCCCTGCCAGGGGGAGAAAGCAGCAGTGAGTGATCAAGGGACAGCAAATCACTGAGACAAGAGACACTTCTCTAATTTAACTAGTAAAGCCATACACAAAAACTAACCTGTCCTAGCTCACCAGAGGGATCCTGTTCTCTTCTTCCTTTCTTCTAGCGCCACAGCCCTTCCCTCACACCAGCCCCGGTGCTCACATGGGAAGGGGATGCAGGTGGTTGAGTCACTTCACCTCTGCAGTCAGGCATGAAGTTGATCTCAAAAGAACAAGGCAAGTAAAAACAGCAGGAACCACTCCTAGGTGCACTGCAGCCTTGGACTACGGGAGATCCTATGRAGCTTGTCTCAGCCCTTCGGCTTTGCCAAAGACAGCACCTGCAACTCAAAATGGTTATGGAGTGGTAACTGCAGTTTATCGCATCCTTTTGCCCGATAAATCGACCTACTCTTATACCGTTTACACTCAGCTATCATTAAGAGTGTAACACATCATTCAATCAGATTGCAAATTCAAGTACATCTTCATTAGTGGCAATAAGTTTTGTTTTGACTGAACTGACTCACAAAAAAGTGAAAAATAAAACAAAACACACCATTAGGGACCCTTCAGAAAAACTACTAGGCACAGACCTGTCTGGTTCAAATTATCATGTGAATTAATCCTATCTAATTCACAACAATAAGAAAGAACATTAAACAATTATTGAAGCAGTAGTGTAAGTAGTAGCGAGCTATTACTAAGATTACAAACCAAATGAGCAAGGGGATAACATCCATAGAAAAGACAGACAATATAAGATAATAGCTTAATAACACCTGCTTAATAACACCCTTCAACCCATCATACCCAAGCAAATCCACTCACAATCTGGCCCTGGTGGGGTGTGAGGCATAGAATGAAAACAAAATATGGTATGAAAACCTAAGTTTTTAGTCCATTGTTTTAAGATATTACCTACAGCATTTTTCATAAGTGCTTTTTGGAATGGAACAGAGCTCATTTTCTCAGGATTTTGCATGTGTAAACAGGTCTAAAATTGGAGGCATCATACCACGTTATTCCAAAAAAGGGTTTCATGGAGGACTGCAATAGTACAAAACTTTCTTTTATTTGGTTCATTAGGAAAACTACTCATGACAAGATTTTAAGATAAGTGAATAGAGATCTGAATCCAAGGCAGGTTGCCTTCTGACCTGCTCTTTATCAAATACCTACAGTTCTCAGGCAGGCATCATCCGGATCTGGAAAATGCTSAATACTAGCCCAATTGGTAGTAGACTAGAGCAATGATTTAACATGAAATCAAGAACACTTTGTGCTATGATAGGAACTTCATAAAAAAAAAAAAAATTAAAAAGTCATTACCCTCATAAAAATGTTTTTCTTGACCAAATTCTCTTGCAGAAAGCAGAATTTTTTTTTTTTTTCAAATTATGTATTTAATTAGGAAAAAAAAATTTCTGATATGTCAATTCAGGTGGAAAAAAAAAAAAACCAAAACATTACAAGGCAAACAACATCGTACTTGAATTACCAAGTAAGATTATATATTGCCTGCAACTAAACCTTCCTTATGTTTTTGAAAAATAACCTTTATCTCACTTTTCACAGCTACATTCTGCTTTTAATGCATATAATTACATATCCTAGTTATTTGTCAAATGCCGCATAAAAAAATAGATGCTGATTTCCATACTGAGACAAAATACTTTCCTACATTTTACTAATAATTGCTCTTTAAAAAATAAAAAAATAGATTTTATAAAATCTTTCTGCTCTTTAATATACTTTTTTGTTTTATGAATGATAATAGGAAAGAAAATCAACAGCTGTAAATCTGATACCAGAAAATACATCTTTTCGGATATCAGGTTGTGGAATCCAGTGTACATAATGTCTTGTGGCAAGAAGATTCCCGAAACCAAGAGAAGGTGAGGAATTAGACTACAGTAAAGGATATATTGAAGTCAGTCATCAATGGACAGCAATTATGGGATCAGTTCCCCTAAATTATCCTGTAAACCTTTTCAATAGTCTTCTCAATCACATGTTTCTGCCCTAACATTGCAGGAAGATATTGGACTATGGGAATTAGTAGTCTGATAAAGTATAAGATTTTTCTGTTCATTAAAATAAAACYAAATGGACTTTCTGTTTCAATATATTACAGTGCATACTTAGAGAAAAGATTGAATGTGGATATATACTTTATGTTAATTGTTTTCTTGTTTTCTTTTTTGCCAGTAGGAGCACTGTTCCTTAAATGAAATCTGCTTTTTTTCTTCCTTGAGAAAATTTCACTGGCTATATTAAAATGATTCTTTGCTATTGTTCCCTGGTCAAAAAAAAGCAATAAATATACACAAAGCAACCATATATAATAACTTCAGCTGAGAGAACTGTAATGTTTAATGTTATTTTTTCTCATCTAAATGAAGAATCAGGTTTTTTACAGCACTTACAATGGCATATATCATAAACCCACTGACTGACACCAAAATATGCCGTATAATCTCTTTTCCTATCTAACCATGTAGTGAATTACAGATGCAGTAGTCCAGCTGGAGAATATAATTGGAAGAAAAAAAAAAAAATGCCATCAGCTGACTAAAGTACAGCATGGACTAATATGCCACCACAGGGAAATGCCATTTACAGGGGATTTGAGCCATGGTAGATCAAACAAACTGCAGTGAAATGCCTGTATTCACAATTTTACATTCATGTTATTTGGGTTAAAAGTTCTGAAGCAAATCATTTAACCAGTTCTGAAACAAAGTGTTATGGATGTCTCAATGTAAAGTACTAGATACTTCAGTTTTCCTTCCCAGTTTAAACAAAAGGAAATCTAGGAAGTGCAGAAAATTCAGATTTCAATTTAGTGTAAGTACAACCTAAATTCTGCAAGAAAAAAGAGGTATGTCTTCATCCTTATTTTTTAGTTGAAAGACATCTTAGTCTATTTCTCTAAGGAGAAATAAATTTTATGTATATACATATAAATGTCTCTGTCTTTCATTCCTTTTTAATTTCTGAAGCTACCACTAATCTATGTCACAGAGATTTGACAGAGAATACCATTCCTACAAATTTCATGGAAATAGGCTACTGAAGAGAGCAGACAAACCCTTCTTTATTTCATGACTGAACAAAAGACAGCACTATGAGATTGTTCCTTTTTTAGCGTCATAGAACTTTCTGCAAGACATGAATTTCTCAGCTGGGTAGGAGTTTACTGAGACCAGTCATAACATTTCCTTCCTACATAAATTTTCAGAAGACTTGGTATAGTTCTATCAAAAAAGTAATTAAGCACAAGATACAGAAAGAAATATTAGGGGACAGTAATATGTGTGATGTGAAGTTGTGTGATGATAAGCAGTCTCTATCCATTAAAAATATATGCTCTCAATCTTTTGTGGAGTACAGACAAAATCCATATTGCTCCTTTACGTTTCTCCAGCACTTAACATCATCTCTACCTGCAAGCAATGTTAAATACAAAATATATTAACATAATTATTTTGAAAATACATCTTAGAAGTTGTAACCATGCTCATCTAATGATCTTCTGTTCATAACCTTTATCATTCTCAATCACCTGTTTTTCCTGTTAATCAGCTCTTTTCTCCATTCTGCTTTATAAAATTCTTGCATCCCCTCCTTCACCTAGTTTTTGAGCACCTAGCACAACTAATTATATGACTACCATTCTCGTGTAGTACAATTTTTCTAAATTAGACCTAAACTAAGTCAGAAGAAGACTCTGAGCATTTATTTTCTTTTCAGCAGCCCGGTTCATTTCACCCATGCTAGAGAAATACCTGCCACTTTCATGTTCACAATTTGGAGTTCTAAAAGAAATTTTGTAACTTACAAAAAAAAAAGAGGAAAACAAGTTCTAGAAGTTAGTCTTCCACTCAAAAGTCCTTAAACCAGGTTTTCTTCAGAGCATTCATATCCACCTGCTGACAGCACCTCTTTGTCTTGTGAAATCTCAGTGGGGATGCAGCTGCAGGCCATGACTTCTAAAAGTTAGTATTTGACTCTGCATCTTCCATGACTGTTAACCTTCTGCCTAAGACTTCTTCTAATGAGCTAGCAAAATGTAACAACACGAACAAAGGAAGCTAAGGGTATTGTACAAAGACAAAAGGGCAAAACCATTTATAATATATAACAGGTATGATGTTTTTGTGGGATGGGTCTTTCCTGACAGTTAATAAGCAGCTCAGTCAGGGTCCATATGGCCTACCTGGCCTCCATCTCTTACCTAGCAATAACTACACCTATCTTCTCTTTGCATCACTGGTCAGAGTACATTTTAAAACTGTTTGCMAAAGATTAAATCACATCTAAAGCTTAATTGTAAACTTTATTCTTAAGGTGCTTTATTCCAGRAAAACTTTTTTATTGTTTCACTTAAAGTGCTCCCACGGAAAAAAAGTATTTTCACATTTTTCGCCAGACCATATAAGCAGCTTCAGTATGTTGGTCAATATTATCTCAAAGATCAGTGATCACAGGATTTGATGCAATTATTTACACCTTTTATTTCAATATATTAAAAAAAAAAAAAATAATGCTTAATACCAACATTATTACAAGCACATGAAACAAGGAGTGACCTGGTTATGTTCTTTTTTTGGCACCAGTGGGTAGTACAACAATTCCCTAGCAGTTGTACAAGGTGTAAAACACACAGAAATAGCCCTTTTGCTTGTTGTCAAAGAGCTTGACAGACTAAAATTTTTTTTCTGAGGAAATATAAGTAGTTGAAGTTTTACAAGAAAATAGCACTCTAGCACTTCCGTTTTCCAAAGGTCTCTGATGGGTCAGTAACTTTCTTTAACCTTAAGAGATACTGAAGTCCTTTATTACCTATTACCTTATAATGAAACGTACATGTATAAAATAGAGCTTTAAAAATGGCTATAAGTGAAGAGAAATTGTATCTAGCTGTAATCCATGGTAAACCCAAATGAAGTCAGATAACATCATAAAATAAACTGAAAATGCAAACATGAACTACTTTAAATAATCTCAGAAATTTGCAATACCATATAAGAATCCCACTTAAATATGTTTTCAAATATATTTCAATCTGAACTCAAATACAGTTTCCTAAATGACTGAAGTTGTTTAGAAATATTGATGTATTAACTGCTAGAGCTGAGGTGGTGGTCAGTTGACTTTAATGATTGCCTGACTGGGGTGACATTGTGTATTTGAGGTCAGTCAGTACTTCTTAATACAATATGGTTTTGTTCTTGAATCTGTAGTTTCAAAACAACAACAAAAAAGATTTAATTTTTCTCTTATTTTTAGAGAACTGGAAAAGAGAAAAAGAGTTTTCTCTTTTGTTATTTCATTGGAATAAACTTTAYATTAGTCAGAATCAAGAGGATTATTACATGAATTTGTCTGTCTTGCTGAGTTTTTTCCTGTGTTTTGCTGTTATGGCTTTAGATTTCTGTTTGGTTTTGTCTATGTATCTTTGTTGAATCACCACCATCTTATGTTTCATTTAATTATCATGACCTTTATGCTTTCTGCATATTTTTTTTTTAACACTTCCTTTCTCAAAGGAACTTCTATTCTGACCATATGTTTTGATCTTCTGCTCTACTGATGTGTATCGTTTCAGTTTGGCAAGCCTTTATTTGTGAAATAATGAGTTAGTCTTGTTAAATTTTCCATGGTAGAATAAAGCTATACAATATATTATTGATAACATTCATAAGCCAACTTATATAAAAAGAGAAAAAGACGTGTTGTGAGAGAAGAATGAAGAACACTTGAAATTGAAAGATAAGAGTCCAAAAGGAAAGCAAATGAAAGGAAGGATAATAGAAATAAGTAGCCTGAGGATAGAGATGAACATATTTAAATTCTGGTGGGGTTTCATGCTCACATACAATCCACTTGTTGAGACAGTAGTTGATTTGCATTCCATTTTGCTGTTGTGTAAGAGATTTCTGACCTATATTCTCTATCTCTATATTTTTAACATTATCTTTCTCATTCTTTTCTGCACTCAGATGTGTTATTGTAGATGCATTTTATGTAGTTATTTTAAACTCCCTGTAAATATCCTAAATTATTTATTTGCATTAATACATAGCTTATTAGTTGTTACATTTGCATCACAGATGAGCTTTGTACTTTTCAGTTATACAATAGTTATGAATAATATCGAGGACAATGAAACTTTCAAGAGAGGTAGACATTTCATATGAAAGAATAGCTTTTGCTTAATAGTACAAAATGAGGAGAAAGGATTTTAGATGTATATACACGCAAACTCTACAGTATACAGGAAAAGTTATTACTCAATTTTTCTGCTTAGAATTTGATATTTATGTGGAAAGTTCCTGCAGATTTGTACATACAAGAAGTCTTTAATTTTGATTTGTTCTCAGATGCAATATTGAAAAAGATATCCTGCTGAAATATGTCATTCAGTGAAAGAAAAATGTCAAGCCTTGATTTTACTTCTGAGAGAACTGTGAGAGGTTGACTGTAAACTCAGTGGTAACTCATCTGTACATGGTTGTCAATTTATTTGTTGACAAGTGAAGGTAAGAAATCGACAGTCTAAATCATCATATATTGTTCATGGGTTTGCTTTGTTTCTGTTTTCAAGAGAGTTACTTGACTCATCAGAAAAAAATATTTTTCCCTAAAATTACTCATACTTAAGTGGGGAAGTACTGCATTTTAAACACCTGGGTTTTGTAATCAGGTTGTATAGACACCTTCATTCTCCCCACTCCCCCACAATACCACAACCCTACACAAACCTAAACCATTTTAAAAGTTGAGACCCCCCCAAAATACAAAAAAATCCCAGAAGACACAAATGTACTAAGCTTAAATGTCTAAGAATCTCAAAGATGCTAACTGATAGACGCGCAACGATTGCCTTTAAGAGCTAAAAAATGCTCTTTGAATGCTCTTGCATCGAGTTTCTTTGGGCCTCACTAAAAAAAAAAAAAGAAAAAAAACCCAGCCTTCAAAATACCTGTTTGAGAGGATTTTCTTCTTTTCCTTCAGACACCAACCATAACTTCAGGATCCTGAAAACATGTAAGCGATACAGTGCTCTTGGATCCAAATCAACTCAATGAGTGTATGAATAATACTGAACAGTGTCAAATACTTTGGAAAAAAAACTGCTTAGTCAGTAATGTTGTGTAGTAATGCCAACAGCCACAGAAGAAAACCAGTAAAAAATGCAATCCAATAAATTTAAAACTAGACCTGAAATATTTATAGTTTAAAAGATCAGTTATTTACACAATAACTTATATAAATAGACATGCACATATAAAGGTTTACACATACAGGTGCTCATGCCACTCTCTAAATCTACACAGGTAGTGAAGAAACAGGAATAGCTTTGAAAGTACACATGAAATACTTCAATAAGACCCAGCATAAATACCTAGTTATGTGTTCCCCTGTACCAACTGTAGAATCTGCTTTGCTTTTAATATTCCTATGACATAGGAGGATGCTTTGCCATGGAAAGGTCAAGAATGCAATTTACCAAGCAGTGTCTATTTGGGAGATAACAGAGTAAAAGCCAAACGGAGTAAACTGACTGTGCCTTTCAGATGATGATTGTTCTACAAAGTGTGGGAGGAGGTCCAATATACTTGTTCTTACAGGAGCTTGTAAGAGAAAACTTCTATACGGCATCTAACATCCATTTTCCAAGACAGCTGTAGCAGGTATAGCCCTTACAAGCCTGGAGTCAAATCTCTTATTTAATTCAAAACCACGGTCACACAGACATTAGAGCTGTGTTTTGTCACACTATCTATTATTTGTGACAAGAATAGCCACAGAAACTCCTGGCTTCCTCCTTCTCAAGTGCAGCTCTTACATAGAAAAGTAATCAGAACTCTACCTTCAGTTGGCTTTTCCCATAAACAATTAAGAGTTATTGCAATAACAATTATAGTAATTGTGATTATATATGAGTATACATAGTACAATAATCACAAAGTAAATACATGTGCAACCAAATCTCCATTTGACCAGACAGTGGTGAGTACAAGTCAGCCGTGTACCGATTTGCCTTTTGAGAAAAAAAGAAGTGGCGTATGATTGCCTGATTTTGTATTTCATCCCATTTCCCTCATATATTTCCTCACCTTCAAAGGCAGACTTTGTTTTTATTGTAAGAATGAGAATTACGCCTACTCCGTACTTTGTAAGAAATAAGGGCAATGGGAGGAATTATTGTTTTTTAAGGAATGGAAACCATTATGTTGCTACTGTTATCATAGCTCCTTTCCTGTGTGCTTTGCCATCACTCTCATCACCATCTCAGCAAGCTTGGCACTGATTTTTCCTTCTTGCCTTAGTTTCCAACCACTAATCGTATGATTAAATGCTTTATGTATTCAAATGACTCCTTGCCTATTCACCATTACCTGCCACTTCCTAATTTAATGTCTGTCTCAACTGCTTCTCCTTGTTTTCTTTCCTTCATTTTCCTATACTGAAATTTCTTTTTTGATCTCTTTTCAAGAGAAGCAGATTTTCCATGGTTCTCTGCTTTTCTTTCACAACAAAAAAGTCTGAGAAGCCTAATTATGGCAATGTTAGACAACAGTTCAACTTATCTGCAAGAAGAATTACGTCCTCAAATACATACTATGTCAATGCTAAAACCAGTGTAGTTCTCAAACCTTATGCAACTCTGCATCTCCCAGGAGCAGTATTTGTTCTTATGTCTCTGTGAAGCATGTGTAAAGAATTGGTGAGCCGTGAGAAGAAGCAAAATGTGACAGTGCAAAGCACTTCTGACCATTTCTTTACTAACAGTTACTTTGTAGCCTTACCTTCTCAGGGCTCAGGTTTTTTTCAAAACCCTTTTCCACATGGTCTGACCTTGATACAGGTCTGGTTTTGTTTCTCACAGTACAAAGCAATGCCTGGAGTACTGCCTGTAGAGATCCTCTCATCTTAAACTCAAACTTTGACTCTACCTTAGAGTATCTAGGGGAGAGGTTTTGTCTGCCATTGCTCCAAAGTTATTAAAATTTATTACCTCTCTCCATTAAATTAATGAAGATTTCTTTCAGAGTTCCTCAGGAGACAGTGCTGCACAAGAAATGCTAATGTGATGGTACTGCTTTGCTGTTTCTCATTGCCTTTTTTTTTTTTTTAGTTTTCCTTCTTGAAGGTGGTGTCCTGACTGCTATGCTAAGTGAGGAGGAAATTGTGCTGGGTGAGGATCCCAGGGAGGGAGGACGTCATGCTCAGGGCTTGATCACTGCCTTTACTGACAGAGACCATCAGGAGAAATCTAGCACCTACTCTGTCACAGGGCTGTAGCAAATACCTCCCCATTAAAGGAATACTCACACATTCCTGTAACAGTAATATTAAAAAAATATTTGGAAAGGCACAATCTACATGGCATTAGAAGTACAAACATTTCAGTTGCAACACAATTTTAAAATTTGTTTTTACCTCCATAGTTTTTAAAAATGATGAAATAAGGAGAATTTAAACTAGTAATTGATTCGCTGATATGAAGACTATTCAGAAGGTAATATAGTCATTTTGCTGATGGCAGATCTGTGGCTGTAGTTATTTATGAATCACTGGCAAGAGCTGAAAACAAGCAGCTGTTTCGTTTTTTTTTTCTTGGGTACTAGTCAGTTTTATTGATGTGTCTGAACTTGATATATTATCTCACAGAGACCACAGAAAAATGAGCTCTTTTAAATATGCAATTTATTACAAAAGAATGCTGTTTACACAAGTATCTGCTGTGCAGTAGAAAAGTCATTATTAACCATGGTTACAACTTCTAAAAATTAAAAAAATTACCTGTAAATTTGTATTGCCTCTGTGTTATTTCAGTAGCTTCTTCTCTAATTAACCTGGAGTAGCTTGTGATCGGACATCTGTTTCGCGTCTAGTCTTACTAATACCTGGAAACTGAAATTCTCTTTTTTGTGATTGTTCAAAAACCATTGATGTCCTATTGTTTTACGGTAATGGTTCTCTAATTGTGAAACATTTTATGACCATGTCGGGAAGGGTTTTCTTTTTCACTAGTCAATGTCTGCAAATATCTGCACACATTGAGACCACAGACATTTTCAAGTGCTTAACACTTTGCTTTCATGAATAATTTTCAAGACTATCCATTGCTTATCGTGTATTTGCCAGAGGCCTTTCTGTGGCCTTGAGCAAATCATCGTACATTTTAATTTCATTTTTCCATTCTGTGAAGTGTTGAAAACAGTTATCTTTTTTTTCTATGAATTAAATCTACTAGAATATTTTGTAAGTGGAAAGAAGTTATAAACAGAAAGTGCATAATGACTTTTTTCTCTTTTGTAGGTGTAATTTTCTTTTGTTTCTTAAAATTTCAAACAATGAAAATACTAGATAAGCAAACATAAGAAATTAATTTTTCAAGTGTAGAAGCCTAAAGTCATTAGAAAGCTGAATCACTCTCTTTCCCTCAAAGAAACAACAAAACCAGAACTTATGCTCCTTAGTTTTTCATCATTGCTGAGAACAGATATTTGGCAGAGTTTGGCCAAAGCACAGGAGAGAAAAACCTTTGCCTATGCCAGAGGAGGTGGGGATAGACTGATCCAACTCCTACTGCTTTCCCACACATCCTTCTGTTCCTGCTAAAGAGGCTACTGGAGTTTCTCTTCAGCAGCTGATCCCTCCCTGCAGTGAAGGTCTTCTTGCTCCACCCTAGCCCTTTCCTTGCTGCTTAAGAACCAGGACCTGGCCTGTTCCTCATCGTCCTTCTTTCCCAGTAGCCAGAAATAAGGATAAAATAGGATTAATATGGAATTTGTGAGTAGGGGGAACAGGGAGGGCTATTTACTCCCATATGAAGTAATAGGACTGAGCTGTATCAGAAAAGGGAGGTTGTTCAGCTCCTGGGCTTCTGGGGATGGAGAAGAAGGGACAGCAAGAGGCCAAGCTTCACTGCTACTCACTTCTTTCAGGCAGAGTGCCCAAAAGAATCATATTCCCTCAGCTCCACTCACTCACACAGCATTTCCTCAAGCCCCAGGACTTTTCTGTGACTCCTGGAAGCCAGCAGGTTGCTTCTCCCAACCTCATGCAGAAAGGAGTTCTCCTCTTCCTCCTCTTCCTCCCCCAGGCTGGCACAGCATCTGCCTTTTGGCCATCACAGATTTAATTCTTCTTACACAATAAAGCTGACTGCAGTACTACTTGATTCAGAAAATAAATGGATTGATTATTTTGGAAAAAACAAATTTGGATCTGTACATAGTTATGCTATTGTTTCTTGGAATAAGACTTTTTTAAACAAAATTCCAAAATGTCAGAATGAAAAAGAAACAAGGACAGCTGTTAACTGCTTTTAACTTTGTTATACATGATTTTACTATATCTTTATTCAGTATACATTTGCAGAAGAGCTGTTGATAAGAAATTCTAAGCCAACATATGCCGATTACTACAATCTTTATCACTATAAATGTGAAAAGAGCCTCCACCCCCAAAAAGAACCCCACTTCTGGAACTACCTAAAAAAAGAATGCAACTGATATGTATGTTTGCATCCCCCATCACCTACTCTTGATCTGATTATCCCTTTCAAGATTATTCCTGTCCCGAAAAAGATACGTGCCCAAGTCCATGGGTAGAGCATTCACAATTCTATTGAAGCCATCAGAGCTGCACCTATTGCCTCGAGCAAGGAGTTTGGCCCAATAAAAGCACATAAATAGCTATTGCAATTAGTCCATCAAATTTTATACACACATGTGTTTAAAACATTTTCTGTCCTTGAATAGAAGCAGCTAGCTTTCTTCTTTGAAAGTAACAGCAACATAAACTATGTTATTGCTGATGTTACTAGAGATGCTTAAGACTTTTTTTTTGTCTTTAAAATGGAGTATTTTTATAAATGGGACTTTACTTTCTTTTTTTTTAATAATAGTGATTTAAGACCATTCATCAACTAGGGTTTGGCTACAAAGAACTGAGGCAAGATGTAGGAAGGTGTTTAGCTTCTGTTTGTCTTCCTTGTCATTGTAGTTTCGTATTTAACTTTTTCTCTCATATTACTCATATGTGTTTGGACAAGGGGTTTACGATCTAATCTCAGAAAGAAGGAATGAATCCCTTACAGTTTTCTAACCTGTTCTAGTGCTATAAAGCTGAACCATTTAATATTTTCTGTTAAAGGAAAAGATATTAAAAACATCTAGATTGAACACCCAAAAGCATAAGGAAGTTTATAAAGTCTGAATATATTCTGCTTTACAGTAAACCCATTGTCATGAATTGATTTTTACATAGTGCAAATTTTGTCCTCCACAATTGACACAAACACATTTTAATTGGATAAATGTATTTAAATATACTTAAATATATACATACCTCAGCTAAAAGGTTTCTGTATTTAGTTCAACATCGTTAACTTAAAAAAAGAAGTAACAGCTAGGTGTAGAATTTTAGATCTTATTAATAACCAAAATGATACTTTTATAAATGCACATAAAAGTAACATCAAATCTCTTGCAGTGGCCCAAAAAATATTAGAAAGATCACTGTTCCTCTGTAAAATGAAATTCAGCTTCCATGTTAACACATTCCAGAAGCTCTTCAGAGCACTCAGACTGCTAATTGTGTTAAAGTACATGCAGTAAATGGTTATGGTATGCTATTTTGTTTTTATTGAAGACTAAGTGGAGTTTAAATTACCCCTCAGACAGATAGCTTCAGGTCCTTTGTTATGTTTTATTATCTTTTTACATAAATCTTAGTAATTTTGTTTCTAAGGTGAAGATAAAGCAATTTTTATCTGTTTAGAAAGATGTGAAGAAACCAATTCCTGTATATATTTAAATGACAGTAGATGAGACATTGCAGAATCTCAGCAAAAACTCAAGAGCTTGGACATCTTGAGTACAACTGAGCTGGAAATTATATTCATACCCTCTAGTTTTTGAAAGATGAAGATGGACAAGAAAGATGGACACTTCCAAAACTGTGGTTGGGACAGTCACCTGAAAAGTAGAACACCTGTGTGAAAGCCCATTTCTCTTCCTGTTTCAGCTCAGCACTTGAACTCTCACTAGTGCTCATGTCAGGTGACTGCCCAGCCGATAGTTCTTCTGAGATGGGTCTCTTCCAGTCTCTTGTCTTGAAGTTATTTGCCTGTATTTCCTGGTGTCAAAGAGTTGTACTCCAGTCTTCTGTTGCCTAGGAGAATCCCCGAAATATTAAGCTTAAGAGCAAAGAAACTGTCTATCCTTTTGTCCTTACCTAGCTGCTTAGAAAGGAACAGCTTTAAAGATGATATAGAAAGAAAGGTGTCTATACTGTAGCCAAATAGGCACCTGAAGTGGAGCGCTGTACTCAGTCTCTTACAAGCTGCTGGCCTCCACAGGGCCAGTCTGTGTTCATGTGACTGTGCTCCAGGGCTCATGCGCTGTGCCGAAAATAATCGATAACCAAAAATAGTCAATAACATGTTTCCATCTGCATGGCTAAAGATGGCTCAGGGACCTCCTCCTGGTACTGCCCCGTAGTGACATCCTCCAGCTGTGAGCACGGTCTCAGGATGCCACCTCACCACCTCTGGCATCATGCTGGTACAGCTGGACTCAGCTGGTACAGTGGCTTGCTCCCATCAAAAGGGAGAGGTTTCACTTTTACCTCTCTCTGTGTTTTCCGTCGTTTCTTTTGTGCGGACTCTAGCACTCGAATGATCAGATGGCAAACTCCTTTCAATTACTAAATGGCAAGAAAACTGAGTTGGGAAGAAAAGAAAAAAAGTATTTGTTGCTGTGTTAGCAAACTAAATTAGATAAATCTGATAAATCATCAGACCTGGAACATGGGAAGGGAAGGGATAGCATGGCTGGAGAAAAAGASAAAGAGAAGAGAAAGGAAATGAGCCTTTCCCCTTTTCCTCAGTAGTAGGTTGTTAGTTTGCTTTGAGTTGTAGTTTGATTCAGCCATAACATGAAACAGCACAGTTCACTTTCTCCTTCTCTAGCATCATTAGGCTGCTCTCCACAAAGGAAATTTAGAAGGACCCAAGCTTCCAATATTCACTTACATTTTAGGCAAAGACTGATTCACCATAGATTCCTTTTGCAGACATTTTACAAAACTATTAAAGAACCTAAAGTTCCAGACAAAGGCTGCATCCTACAATGAACTGCTTGAAATTTAAAGAGCTTTTAAATGAATTTCTGACCAAATCCTGCATCATTTAGTCAACGGTGTTCAAAATCAGCAGTCCTTAACACAAGCTAACCCATCAGTTTATTTCTGGTAGTTTTATATCTAAACACAGAATTAATTTGATTTTTTTTCCCTTTCATTCTCTTGTCTTTTGCCTCTGAAACTTTCTAAGGTCTGCCTTGCTGCTACTTCAGAACAAGATGCCTTCCAAAAAAAAAAAAAAAAAAAAATCTGAAAAAATAATATGTTTCAGGCAAGGTCAAAAAAAAAGTGCATGGCTACTTCAAAATCAGAGACTGCATTTGCTGTACTATCCACAAGTGCAATCAAACACCATCACTTAAGATCTGCAGGATCAGACTACTAAAAGAATTTCATCCTTCATTCTTTGAAGAGGAGATTAAAAACTGTTTTTCATTTTACTTATATAATTGTCAGCACCCAGATAGGAGGTAAATCAACCATAGATGAAATAATAAACAATGCTGATAGGTAATATATTGTGAATTTCTGGTTAATTTCTTTTGTTGTGTTTTATGAATTAATTTTATGGAAAAAGTAATTGATCTCAGAAATGTCTACACCATTTTGTTTTGTTTTCTAATCATAACAATTTTTCAATTTTTATGAACATGGAGACAAGTACATTAGGTTATGAAGTTGTCTACCTCCTCAGTTGGTACCATAGCTATAACCTAGTGAATAGATATGAAGCAGCTTAAACATATCAAACCATTTTTTACAGAGGTAAGTGGCATCACAAGAAAACTTCTTTACTCTATAGACCTGAAAAAACATAATCACGTATCTATACAAACTCATTATGGATGATGCATATGTATGAAGTGTCCAGTTCAGAATAAAGGAATTTGTAGATTAAAAAATATTTTATTGTCAGAAATACACAAACTCTCCTTAATTTACAAAAAATTACTAAAATTAATATGTTAAAAAAAAAAAAAGACTTGTTCCAAAGACAAATGGGTATTATGGGCCCCATAGAATGCCAGCTGAAAAATCACCCTTACATTGCATAGAGATTTTCGGGGACTGAGAAAGCATCTGCTTGACTCTCCTCTGCTACCCTAGTTTGTTGTAGACATAGCAAAAAGCATCATGAGATAACTGAGCTCCTGTGTGTCTTGGGAAAAAGTGTGTATGTAATTAATGTAGTTACCTTCTCTGAAAGGTAAGTTAAGGGTTGGAATCAGGAAAACACAACGTGTAGCTGGATTGTATAGATGGTCAATGAACGTTTTCTCTTGGCTCTTCAGTCAACTAAAGAAGGGTGGGAGCGGACAGTTTCCATCCCGGAAGAGAGTGAGTGTGTGTGTACATGCACACACATGTTTGTGTGTTTCTGGAGAAAGTAAGCTGAGAAGGTAAGGCATGATGCTCAGGAAGAATCACCCCCACAGATTTCTGTGGCTATGTGGTTGATTACACAGGGACACAGTTTCCCCCTGTCTGATCAGTAGTCTGGGAGCAATGTTTGGAAAAGCATATTGATCCTGAAAGCATTTGTACTGGCCTACAAATAAAACCACCTTACAAGATTTTCCCACATGCATTTTAACAGCCAATATCTCATGAACACTGGAGTGAAAGGTTAATATTTCATGTAACCTGAAAGCTGAAATTCCAAGCTTACTTGTGGCATTAAAATGGGCTTTTCTAGCTCTAGCACTTCACAAGGTAATGCACCTTCAGTCTGTGCTGGTTTTCTAAGTCTAGCCCGTTTCTACTGTTGGTTTTTGAACCAGCTTATTCCTAAATCATGTCTGAGAAAGAAGAGAAAGGGTAATAAACCAGACAGAAATCATAATACACTTATCTTAAGGTCTAATCTCAAGTCCTTCTGACACAAAAAAAAAAAAAAAAAAAAAAAAATGTTTAAAGATAAGAATTTCACCCTCACAGGGTAGAAAAAAAAATCCTATTTCTTGCAGTTTGTAGGATATTAGATCAGAACAAATAATAGCTTTGTGGTTTATCAGTACTTTTTGCCCTTGTAACAGAAGCAAATACAGCATGAACTGGTCTTTGAGACCCATGTATTTTTCCCATTCCAGCAACAATGAAATAAAACAGAAATGAAAGCACTTTCTATTATAAACAATCTCTCAGCTTCTGTCTGAAATGCTATGTCTCCTGCGGGCTGGCTGGCAGTGGCTAGGGCAGGCGTGCAGGTCTGTACCCCTCAGTGAGCACACAGAGGAGCGTGCGCACAAGCAGCCCCCCAGCACACCTCTCGCAGGGGCAACTGGGGACATCGGGACCGGGTGGGCACGGTGGCTTGTTTGCTGGCAAGCGGTGAGATCCCATCCTGGCTCAGTACAAGAGGCTAATAAGGCAATTTATAAGTTGTCATTTTTCATTGCTTTTGGTAGTATCTTCCAAAAACAAAGTGACATTTCTTGTTTATCTGTGTATTAGACAGGTAAATGCAGCAATATTGGATTCTTCTGGCACGAGGGGATGTGCTGCTTTACAAACATTAATGGTACGACAAATGTCTCTAAATGAGGACTGAAAAATGCTATATAGACATGGAATTCTTCTTCATCTTTTTTTTCCCTCGCCATTAGGGTAACTTCGGAGTGGCCCAAGTAACTTCCAAATTTTTGTCAAATTCACTGGCTAATTTCATTGAAGGGTGAAGAGAACATTAAAATAAAAGTTTTGCATCTTTCATGTTGAAATATTCTACTTCAGATTTTGCTGACATTTGAAGTAAAAGAAATACTAATAGTAAAAAAAAAAGTCACGGAGGATGAAACGGATCATTTTCTTTGGCATGAAATATTTTTATGTGGGCTCTTAAATTATCATTTTGACAAGATAAAGAAATCATTCAATATTAATACCAAATTTTTCTTTTTTCCTGCCTCCCCCACCTTCCAAAATATTCTGTTGTGGCTTTAAAAAGAGAAGGAACAGGGTAGAGACAGATGTCAGTCATTCACAGAGTCCTCATCCTAGCCCACTCCCACCTCAGAGGGCCATGACAACCTGTACAGTTTGTGATGTGTAGGCACTTAAGGTTTCCTGTCTGCTGCTCCCCAACACAGCTGTGAAATTTAATGGTGCAGGGGTATTTGCCAGCAGGGCTTTCATACATAACTGAATTTCACCTGTAATGAATGCTTTCTGTGTGAGGGGGTCAGGAGGGAAAAGGATATGCCTTGAAGAAACCAGCCCATGTAGATAACCTCCCTAGGGTCCCTGAGGGAAGATAGGCACCTCAAGCAGCACTTCACCATAGGAACATGATTTTACATTCTCCCTAGAGGGTCCAGTAACAGCGATGCACTTGAGAAAGGCACAAACAGGACAGTGCTCTGCATGCATTAGTCCAAAGAGAGCTTGATTAATGTCAATGAGTCTTACTTGAGCCTGTTCCAGCTCACATTGGGCAAGGTGGAATATTGCTTAATCCAAGGCTAAACTTAAGGACATTGTGCCTTCAACAATGGTTAAGGCTGATTTGTATCTGTCATTTAATGCACAGAAATAATGAAAAATAACACCTGTGTCTGCCTCTACACTAGATGACTTGCAAAGGTCAGTTTCTTCTCAGTGGTCATTAGCTAACTTGAAACAAAAAGGACAAATTTTGCCAGGTAGTGTGTCTCTTAAATCTGTGTTTTCTTATTCTTTAACTAATAGCTCAGTGAAGCTTTAGTTATAGACAAGGCTATGCAAATTGCTTACCTTTATTTTCTCGTGTGACCTACAGCTATGTTCTTGAAATGAATGTTTGTGTTGGATTCATTGCCGCAGCTCTCAGCACTTCTTACTGCTATCTGCTGGTGACAATGTAGTATTCAATCAGTTCCATGACCCTCTGCCACTCTAACGACATGAGCTTACCTTATGCGCTGCAGATGTCCCGTTGACTCCATTAATTCACTGGACCAGTTCCATCTGCCTCACAAGGCAACCTACAAAAATATAAAAACAAGCCCCACAATGGTCCCATGTTTTTTCACATCCCCAGACATTTTTCTCCTTCTGAAACTTTCACATAGAAAGGAACCATCACAAAGCCATGAGCATGCTTGCCTTTCTAAATTTGATAAGACCATGTGTGTAGTGCCATAGACATTAAACCACAATTTTCCTAAGTTTCTTTCTTAACACACATTAATAACACTCAACTTCATAAAGGGCTCTATATAGCAAACAATAAAAGATTCATAAGATTTTTTTTTAAATTTTTTAAGTTATAGCCTTCCACAATGACTAATCAATTAGGGTGATGGGAAACATGCTGTCACTGATCTGGCAGAGAGATGGCAATAAAATCATATATTGTAATGAAAATATCTTCCTGGAATATATGAAACAGTTATTTATTATCCTTAATGACTGTGTTTAGGAAGATGTTAGTGGAAAAATAAGGAAAGTGTGATGACACATGCGGCTACAGATATCTCTCTGACGAATCACCCAACAGTCTAAAGATTCAGAGGTCAGACCCTCAGCTGAAGAAAACAGGCATAACTCATAACAGACGAGTATATTCATCTCATCAGGCAATGTTTCCTGCTAGTTGCAGGTTTGCTTCTTTTCTTAATATTACACCTCTCTATTTTTCTTCAGCAGTGCGCAATAGACAGCTTTTGAAAAAAAGATGACTAGATAAAGATTTCTGCTTTTGTTGTTTTACATCATGTTCTATGTAAATGTTAGAGTAATTTTTCTCTTCTTSGATAGTTTTGCTGAACTCTAAAATGTGAAACTCTAAACTTCACTATGAAACTAGTGAAGTAACAGTGCATAGAATATGATAATGATCTTCTTATAAAGTGCCAGAAGAAAGGAATACCAATCTTCCTGGGTCTGTAATCTAAAATTTTTCATTAAAATTAATTATAAATGTATTAAATAATCACCTTTTCTGATCTGAGTTTTGTTCAGTATGGTTATTGCTAGTTTGCTACCTGCAGTGCAGAAGTTTCTATTTGTATTGAAGACGAGCTGTCGTGGCATCTTACTTCAACACACTATTTAAAAATTGCCTACTGAAAAGACAAAGATAAAATATATCCTGCTGCTTTCCCCATTATGTATCAAAATATGCTTTTTGCATAGTGACAAGCGCTCTTAGGTGAAAATATCATACCATGAGTCCAAGGCTCGTTTTTTCACTCGCTAATATTAGTAACGCAATGACTTTTTTTCCAATTTTTGTTTAAAAGAAGTACTTAAAATTAAGTAGGCAGTCAATGATGGTGGCAACCATAAACCACAAAAAGTTCATCTTCTTGATCTGCTTCATCTTCTGTGATCTGAACTCTTCCCCCTGCGGTTTCTCTGCATTTCACAAGGGTCATTGAAGACTGTGGGTTTTCCTGTCTTACCTGTAACCGCGGGACACACACCTTTCCTATGTCCTCTGATAGAGCTGATGGTTTCTTATTTGAAATCTGCTATTGCTCTCTATCAACTAGATTGGCCCCTTCTCCCCATGCCACCCCATCTAACAACAGTCAAGCAGAAATAAATAACACCTACTGTAGTTCTAGTGACAAAAATGTCTGTACATTCATGCCATAGATCCAGGATCAGACCCTGATGGTAAGTATTGCAAGAGTCTCTTTTAATTGTGATTCTATTTGTTTGGGGTTTTATTTTTAGATTTCATTGAACATGCACAGTGAGAAAGTTTATTTTGAAAAGTGATACTGTAGTTGTAAAGCATTAAAACCCATCAGCTGTAGCAAAAACTGACATCAATAGCAGCTGTTCCACATTTTGGTCATCTGTCACTCATCCTGATTCCTTCAGTCCCATTCTGGCAGGTGAAAACACTGAAAGATATGCTCAGTCCACAAGGGCTGGGTACATTAATGCACAGAAGAAGAGAGACAACATTCAGGAGTACGACCACTTTAGATGCTATTCCAGGCATGAGAATAAGGAAGACCACACATTTTCTTGCAAAACTCATAGAAAAATTGCACTACTACACAGAGCACAAGAAGATAAATTCTCCACTAAACTAGTTTTAGAAAAAAAATAAGTGGAACTAGTATCAGATTTGCTCAGGAAATGGTATTTCCATTCAAACACTGCAAAAATGGGGGAAAGTTTATTTATATTATTTCATTTAAAGTTTTTTTAGTAAAAGATTCAAGTGCTTGAATATATTTATGATTTTAAAAAAGCCAATTTTCATTTTTAAAATTAATGAAAAATACCTTGCAAATACGAATTTTCATGTAGATTTAATTTATATATAAACATGGGCATGGAAAAGTTTTCAGCAAGCATATATAAAGGATAAGAGGTAGCTACTGAAAAAAAATGCTTGTAATACTCCACTTTGTTCTTTGTTTGTAGGTTTTTTTTGTCGATAAAAGAGGGTGTTTTTCGCCAGCTGCATGGAGGCAGGAGGGACGGAGCCCCTTCAGAGCACGGTGCTGTAAGAATTTACTCAGGGAGTGGTTTTGCTGCCTACGTTTTGCAAGTAGCTGTCCTGTGTTACAGTAAAGACCAGGGGGACAAAAATTCATGCCATGTATGCTTTAATACCCAGTAATCACCTGCCTACATCTGAAATGGGGTCTTTACTAGCAAACACTCCTAACTCCTTCTCTTACATCCCTTTATCAATCACTAGCCATGCTCCACCTTTCCTGGGAGCACTGACAAATACTATCAGGACAAACTGACATGACCACACCACTGCACTACACTCAGATCTTCAGCAGTCCTGCAGCAGTCGTGCTATAATGTCCTCTTGAACTGAGCCTTCCTTCTCCTCCCATCAGATAATACCTGCTGAAGGCAGATGTGAGGGTTCATGTCTGCTCTCAGGTCTCCTGGCTTGATACATGGAGTAGGAAATCCCTAAGTCCTACTTATACAAGAGGCTGAAATAGCTCAGTACCACATCCAGAAAGCATATACAATTATTAAGGTGTGAAACATGCTTTCACAGTAGTGCATGGAACATGATTTGCACCAACAAGTTAAACATGTTTTAGCCTGTGTTAGGAAACAAATTGAAAACAGCTTTCAAGCACAATTCTTGCTCCCTTCACCAACAGACTCTGGCGGCTGTGGTCAGTAAATTACACATGCCGAGACTAGTGATTCTGGGACGAGTCACCACCCCGGGTTTTTGAGGTTACGATCCATCATTCTGGGCTTTTGGTTTTGAAGCTAGAGTAATTATTTTATTACACTGTAGTATAGTATTTACAAAGGGTTGAAATAATTAGTTACTCTACTGATGAAGGTAATCATATAGTTATAACTCATTAATAGTTTAAAGCAATACTAGATAAGAAGGAACAAAAGTGATTTTCTGTTCTGAAAAGGGCCTGATTTTGTTTCCTTTCTTGCTAGCAGCTTAGTGCTTATGCAATTTCAAAATATTTCACATCTTTGTAGTATATTCTGTCCCAGGTACTTTACGAAAAAACCAAAACCCTACAGGTTCATATTCCTGAAAAGTGGGGTGTAATCTTAAGTGAAAAAAAATAACCAGATAGTTTTATATGTTTCAGATTTGGGGTCAAAAGAAGGGAATAGAAGAAAAAGGCTTTTTAGTAGTTCTAACATACACTGAAAAGGATTGTCTATGTAGTGAAAGACACTACAAGATCCTGGCAAAAAACACCTCAAAAGATAATTAAATTTCTCCCCTGCCATAAAGAAAATGTTATTAAAAGTTTGACAGGGAATTGGTCAGCTGCTAGCTAATACAGAATTCAAATGAATATAATTTTCTTCAGTTTTTATTATAGGTGGTTGGGAGCTTCTAATTATAATGGAAAAAATTGACCTAAAATAAATATTTTTCTCATTTTGATAAAATAAGGAAATATGCTAGGGGATATCACTGAGAAAATTTAGGAAAAAAACGTCTGTTCCAAAAATTGTTGTGTCATACATACACACTCATTTTTCTCACGGTATTTAGTGTTGTTTACTGCTAGAGATCAGATATTAGATTATGTTATCTATTGCAAAATGAGAATTACTATGCATTTCCTTGACAGAATATTTTGTGGAACTAGTTTACTCTTTTCTGTTGTTACATTATTGACTGATTTCTATCTTCACTTTTATTTTCCTTTTCTGAAGGTATAGGACATGACACATTCAAAATGTAATGAATTACTGTTCACACTGCAGAATTATTTATAGTGTTAGATAGTTGATATGGTCCTAGTAAAAGGTGTAGCACACATGCCAGCTGCTATCATTTGCTGTCTGAAATAAAAATCTTTTGACTGCTTATGCTAGAAATAAGAAGTGTGCTTCCTGTTTTTCCTTAGTCTTCCCAGTTACAATATTCCAGTTAAACTGTGCAGCATATCATTTAGATGTTTCACCAGAAAATAAGGTTAAATGTCTATCTGCCACTGCAGCGTCACCAGTCATAAAGGCTTGGTCACAGCCTAGTCTGAGGAAGGTCAACAGACAATTCAACAACCAGAAAGAAGTTTAGACCTCTTCAGGGAAGTATATTTCCCTGAGAACAAACAAGACAAGTACCATTTAAAGAGGAATTTCATTTCTGCAATTAAGGTAAAAGCTCAGATAGTGTGATGATGTTAGTTTGGCTTTTGGAAGTGCTATGTGCAAGATCGACAAGAGACACAGTGGGATAACTTTTGACTATGCATTTCCAGTCTGAGACCACATACGCACTCGATGGCTGTGGTCCAGTTGACATAAACCATACATCTGTGACTTCACCACCACACAATGGGAAGTGGAGCCAAAGGGAGGGGTGAACTGTGAGCCTCGTGAGAAGCTGGAAGGGTAGCATTTGCTGACAATAAAGCAGAGACAGATATTCTAAGACCCTGAAAAATCATTCTGAGGTTTAAGAGAAGTTTTTTAGCATGGCAGAGGGGAGAGGTTTTACCAGATGAGAGAGTTTCTGTTATTATTTAATGCAAATTATAACAGCAGACATTGTAGATTACCAAAAGTAGCAAAGAGCTACCCAAAAGAGTAGAAATTGCACTGTTGCACAAAGGCAGATATGATTTATGAAAACAGATGCCAATTGAATGGTCACTAATAACAAGCAGTTTTTCTTCTCTAACTTGTCCTTCAGCTTGAGCAATACCTAACATTACTATTGTCTTCAGCTAGATCACTTCAGAAATAAAGAGCAATTTATGTAATTTATCTTTTATTGACATCGATTGTGTAATCAACAGGCCTATATTAAGCAATTGTTTTCAACATTGCATTTACATACAAATACAATTAGACCAACTAAAGCAAGGACAGGCAAATAAAAAAATAATTCTGTCACTGGAATGCCAAAATAGACAAACCTTCTTGGTAAAATTGCAGCCGTAGGTGATGTTTTAATAGAACTAAAAGAACAATTTGACAAAATAATTTTGCTTTGTCTCAAGAAACAAGAACCTCTAACATATTCTTACTTCCATTTTCCACTGCATATCTGGAGGCTGTCTTAAAAAAAAAAAAAAAAAAAAAAAAAAAAAAAAANAAAAAAAAAAAAAAAGAAAAAAAAAAAGAAAAAAAAGCACATTGTTTAATTGTTTTTATTGAAGAGTTGGAAGAGGGGGGTTGTTCCAAATTAAAGATGTATCTATCATTGTGGGTTTTATGTCTAAAGCCACAAACATCATAAATTATTTCTTTTTTTTCTCAAAATAAAATGCTATCTGATGCAATGAACGTTATGTTTATTAAAATTAATATCAGAGTTTAAAAAATCCAGAGCAATATTTTTCTCCCAGATTGAAAAATAAGTTTTCCACAAATGTGCTTTCTGTCTCTGAAATATAAGCGTGTGAAAATAAGGGAAAGTACTGAAAAAAAAAAAAGCTACACTGTCTGCACAACTATTATCTGCAGGTACAAAAATAAGCAACACCTTATACTGTGTTTGAGTGTTTGGAAAATATTTTATTGTGATTAAATTTAATCTAAGCAAAAAGGAAACATTAAAAAAGTGTCTGCAGGCTTTTTTATCTCTTTAAATCTATTTCATACATTAGTGGGTATACAACTATAACATTTCCTAATGTGCATACTGGTTTTGGATGCACTTATTTGTTCAATATAGCTAAACACCACTTCATATTAGTTTTAATTGCTGAATACAAATATTACGGCTAAATATCTGTGCTGCTGGAAACAGGGCTGTGAGACCAATCATTGCAGTTCCTGTATCTGGCATATTTCAGCTCTCATATGTCAACTCTGTAAATCTTAGAACAGTTTCTTTTTCCTTCTTTTTCCTCTATAAAGCAAGAATATTATTGCCATTTTTATTCCCTGCTCCATAATAGCTGTCATTGGATAATGGAAGAATCAATCAAACATCTTTTCTTCATGTCCCTGCAGCAATAGAACTTTATTATTTTTTAGTCCACTGACACTGAGAAGCCTGAATCAATATTGACAAAACATCAAATCTTTTTGAAAAGTTTAGCTATGATGTTTCTCAAAACTTAACAATTTCATATCTGTCAGAAATACAAAGGTCGAGGTACCAATCTTGCTTTCAGGCATATGAGTCCTTAACGTAATTCACATCCTGGAAAGGTATCTACAGTGACAACATGGTAATGAGACAATACCAAGACTTCAGTGTATTGCACTCATTAATAATTGAGTTATTAAGTGTGCTTACGGTCTCTTTTCCCAGCTCCTCTTCTGCCCGCTGACCCTAGTTGTGTCACTACTGTAGCAATACCCATACCTACACGTATCATACTGGGGCGACTGAAAGAAGGAATGCTTGTTTACATTCAGAAATTCCAAGATGAAGTGCTTTTGAATCTCTTCCTGTAGAATTCCTCTAGTATGTCTACTGTGAAGTTGCTTTCAACAGTGTATTTCACATTCTATAGGAAGACGTGGCAGTAATGAAAACATCCACACACAAGTCTGCCAGCATGTTGGGTGTGAATAGCCCTTACAAGGGGTGTTATGCCTCCCCGGTACTCTTACAAACTTGTTGGAGCTCTTCTACAGGACAGGAGTAATGACAAGAGAGACCCACTTCACCTGAGCCCCTGTAACATCATCTCTTTGTAACAACAAGGTGACTATGTTAAACCTCTGCCCTGTGGGCTGCAGATGACCTTCAGTACGACCCATCCTGTCTGTGCTGCATTACCTGGAGCTCTTCATAAAAGGCATCCTTACCTTTTAGAGAAGTAGTAGTAAGTCAGATTACTTTTTCTGGTGATTGACTTAGCCAATCTCTACCTGAAAAGTCCCACACAAGCACCTCCTGTTTAACTTGATAAGGTCTAAAACGACCAGGCAAGCAAGTGCAGTCTCCCATGCCATGGAAAGAGCCCATATTTGATTGAGGGACAGGAACACTCATACACATGTGCACAAATATGTACATCCAAATATTTAAGTGGTTGTGCATTCATCACACAATGAAAAGAGAACATGTGTTGGGCATGTGGTAGATGCAGATGCAGACATTATAATAAAATGTATATATGTGACCACCAGGCATAGTGGAAACATATGCGCTCCTACTGTATAACAAGGAGGTGGTCTGCCTTGTGGTAGCAGTGTGTACATTTGGTCAAATAACATATACATACAATTAATGACATTTTCCCCCCTCAATTTTTTTTCCCTGAATGGAAAGAATAGCAAGAACTGAAGTCTCCTTGTATAACTCTTGGAATGATGGACCTTTTGTTTATTTCTTTATCTAGGACTGGTACAAAATATTACTTGTCAAAACTCCCAGGCAGGTCTGGTTTGTATGAAGCAAGTGACAAAGCCAGCGGAGCATTACACATTCAGCATGCTTGTAAATTGCAATGCCTTAGCTCACAGGTGTGCATTTGCAAAGGTTACCCAATATACTTTCAGTCAACGTATATAGATAGAAGACTCCAGATATTTTTTAAATCACTGATGATCTGCATTACTGTACCTATTTTTGCAAGTGTATAACGTTTCGATATCTACTACTGTGTCCTTAAAGTTTTTCCATAGCCTCCCAAAGTTGATAACATCAGTCAGTAAAAAGGTACTGTCTTTACCTAGATTAGGGCTATCTAAGCAACAGACGTCCTCCAAACAGAATGGCATGCTATTTCATGTATGTGTAAATGTACATATTGTAAATAAACATTCAAGGGAAAACACTAATGTTTCCATGGAAAAACATCCTCTCTCCTTTTACTAGGCACAGTGTGCCACCAGTTACCTCTTTTACTTGCAATACAGACCAAAAGCCAGCCTTGCATCCTGATGCCAACAAAGTTTCGTCTAGTATCCAGTTCTCCAGAACAACTCCCAAGTGTTTTGAAGGACTGTGTCCTGAACCTGTCAAATCTTTGCACTTCTGGCAAAGATGTTCTGAGTCTGTTCTGTTTCAGTCTCAAAGGATAAATAAAGTAGTTTCTGTAAGGCCAGGATTCACTTATTAAGGTGAATGCTGCAAAGGTAGCTCAGTAACCTGTGAATAATGTTTACTTTTTTAGACTGGGCAGCACAAGAATGTGCTTTTAACCATTCTTTAAATTGCTCTCTCAGGCAGTCTTGACTGCTATATAGCACACTTGTTCTTGGTTGAGGTGATTTCATCCATTGCTGGTCGATTTTCTCTGCCGGCTGTTACCAAACATATTTACTGTGTTAATATAAAGGTACTGACATAATTTCACTTGCTTGAAATGCAGTATCATACATTATGAGTTAGTAATAGCTACCTTCTCCTTTTCCCCCTTACCTGAGTGTTTGCCCAAAACCAGTATGAAAATTCACAAATTACTAACTCTGCCCCAACACCACCAATCTGAGAAATTATTTTAAATCCACAGAAAACACATCTGTTCTTAGTCATGTTGGTGATTTTAAATAAATATATAAACCTCTCCCCTGTGAAGGAAGGTATAAAAAGTTCTAAAATAACACCGAGAGTAATTGAAATTTTTGTAGTGATGTTTATCATACATTTACAAATCATGAAAGTGTACTGACAAGTATGACTTTATTCAGAAGTAGAAAAATTTACCTTATACTCTATAAAACACAACAAAATTTATGACCCTCCTTAATTTAGTTATGATTACAGTATATAAACATAAAGTAATATTTTATAAGCCCTAGGATCATTTGATATAGGTGCCTTGCAGAGAGCATTTTTACTTTTTCCTTACCACTGAGATAATGGAGCTCATGCAGTTGTTTGTGCTACCTACATATATATGGTATATATGTATATATACAGTAAGCTTGAGAAATCTTATTAGTTAATGTGTTTCTAAACATTTTTCAATATGTGACATAGATTAAGACATATGGCTTAAAACATTTGATTTGACAAGACTGCTTGCCTCTACATAGGCATGCTGAGCATCAGCATACGGAAAAATGGGCAGGAGAGTTAGACAGCACTGTGCTTGAGAGTTGTATTCTAGAGCCGCAAAACACATTTCATGTGTTTGATGAGACCACAAGTTTTTCCATGGTAAAGTCAACAAGTCACATATTACAGGTAGAGCATTCAAAACCAAAGGGTGGTTTGGATAAATTAGCAAAGTGGGACTCAGCAGAGCCAATACAGTCGTAGCCTTAATACATGACCTTGGGGAAGACACTTAGTAGGTTTCTGCTTTAGTTTTCCATCTTCAGAATGAAGGAAGAAAAGAAATTGACTTTATTTCTTCCATCCTTGTCTGCATTCTGGGGTAGATTAATTAATATTTGCAGAAGAACAAACACAGGAAGATTTTGTCCTTGGCTGTATCCCACCAATACTACAATAATTTAATTACTGCTCAAGAAAAAAGGTATAAAGCCACACATTTTTTAAAGTAATAAGTTAAAGCTGCTGTTACAAACACTAGTTAAAAATATGCTACAATTGGCACTAATGTTTCTGCCTGAAAGGTCAGTCATTAGAGAGGAAACTCTTAAAAGGCATAGCAAACCATGCAATTCACAAGTAATTAACAATAATGGTGATGTGGATAAGACTCCCTACAATAAATACAACTGTAATGTGAAAAAGAGTTTTGAAAGACAATAAAAAAAGATTAAACCAAACAGGGATATAAATAAAGACCATGTAAAAAGAGATACCACAATTAACAGATTTTTATGCCATTATGCTTGTGTGTCTGAAAACATAAATTGCTTCATAAATGGAGAAAGTAGCATGATTTAAGCACTTTTGAAGCAGAAAACTCATTTAACTATTTTATGAGGTAAAGACACTTACTGTAAATCATTTCTACACTTGTAGGAGGGCAATATAAATTGCCTTGATAAGGTACGACTGATTTAAAATACACTTCTTTAATAGCACTTGCTGAATATAAAGCACCTTATAACTGAATGTGGTCTGAATTCTGAAACTGGGGGTTCATCAGCATGTACAAGCATTTGAAAACTTTTTATTGGTGAGAGCAAGAGGGAGAAAGAGTGAAGCACACTTCTAGAATATTTACCTCTTTCATATTACCGTAATCATTGGACAAAGTTAAAGAAAATAATTTCAAATAAGTCTGAAAGTGWCAAAAAGGATTCTTCAGTATGGTGTTTGAATGTAGGGTACCTCTTTACAGCATATATGTATCCAAAACAGAGGCCTATGACACCTATAAATTATAAATATACTCATCAGGACGGCTTGCTTTGAACCCAGATATAAACGTACTGAGGAAATATAACAAATGACAATACGTAAGTATTTTGTACCTGTCCTGGTTCCGGCTGGGACAGAGTTAACTTTCTTCCCAGCAGCTGGGGGGGGTGTGCTGTGTTTTGGGTTTGGTATAATAGGAGCGTTGATGGCCCATTGATGTTTTGTGTGTTGCTGGGTGGTGCTTGCACCAGGTGCTTTTCGGCCTCCTATGCCCTGCCAGGTGCATGGGAAGCTGGCGGGGGGAGCATAGCCGGGRTGGTTGACCTAGCTGACCAATGGGGTATTCCATACCATGTGATGTCATGCTCAGTATAAAAACTAAGTGTGTGTGGGGGCTCTGGCATCACAGGACGGGCTCTTGTGTATCGGGCTACACATCAGTCGTCGGGTGGTGAGCAGTTGCATTGTGCATCGCCTGCTTTGTATACTCTACTATTGTTGTTGTTATCACTGTTGTTATTATTACTGTTCTACTTTGTTTTATTGCAATTATTAAACTGTTTTTATCTCAACCCGCGAGTTTTCCTACTCGTGCCCTCCCGATTCTCTCCCCCATCCCACCTGAGTAGGGGGGTGAGCGAGCGGCTGCGTGGTGTTTAGGTGCTGGCCAGGGTTAAACTGCAACAGTCCTTTTTTGGCACCCAACGTGGGGCTCGAAGGGTTTGAGATAATAAAAGATTGACTAGAGCATATTAAGGAATTTATATCTGTTAACAGTTGTTGGTCACATTATTAGTTTATCTGACCTGCATCATGCTCTTGTTTTTGCTGTACATGTTAAAGATTGGTGTTGGTTTCYGCAGTCTKCTGTGCTCTGCAGTGATTAGTGATGTTTTGCHDGGGAGATTTGTTATTAAAACACTGGCATTGGGCATTATTTGGTATCTGGGTGTTGTACTGAAGCCAGTACAACTGTACTGTACTTTGGGTACCACCTCTTGGAGGCAATTAGCAATTATACCTTTTCCTCTGAGGAGCTTTTTGTGGCGGAAATACAGAATGGCACCTTCCTCTATGATGTTTTCTCCTTTGTTACAACAACTTGTCAGTACCTTGAACATCGCTGGGTAGTTAAGATACACCTATTGGTATTGCTTGGGAATATTGTTTTGGTTTTGTCTAAGGTTAATAAGCGATTTAAGAATATCATGCAGAGATCTGCCCCAAGACTGGATAGTTATGAGTGGCAGGGTGTGTGGGATAGCATGGGCAAATGCCTAGGACGGTGGGCACCCCCAGTGTTTTGGAACTTCACCCCCGAACAAGTGCAAAATCCTGAAAAAT
>JAYKAV010003452.1:214294-273345 GCA_035582835.1 Phoebastria nigripes
ACGGGACCCATTTCCAAAAACACCCTCATAGACACGTGGGCCAAAGAGCATGGCATTGAGTGGGTATATCACATCCCCTATCATGCACCAGCCTCCGCGAAAATCGAACGATACAATGGGCTGCTAAAAACTACGCTGAGAGCAATGGGTGGTAGGACATTCAAGCATTGGGATACACATTTAGCAAAAGCCACCTGGTTAGTCAACACTAGGGGATCTGTCCCCCGAGCTGGCCCTGCCCAATCAAAACTTTTATGTACTGTAGATGGGGATAAAGTCCCTGTAGCGCACATTAAAAATATGCTGGGGAAGACAGTCTGGGTTAGTCCTGCCTCAGGCAAGGGAAAACCCATTTGTGGGACTGCTTTTGCTCAAGGACCTGGGTGCAATTGGTGGGTAACGCGAAGGGATGGGGAAGTCTGATGTGTACCTCAAGGGGATTTAATTTKGGRTGAAAWTAGCCAATGAACTGAAYTGTATGATGTTAATTGCTATATAATGCTGTATGTCATATCAAAGGTGTTGCAGTAAGAATCACCCAGATTAATGAAGAAGGAACTCTGATGAAACCGAGCAAACTGCAACGATGAGAAAACCAGACGAGTGCAGTGATAATGGAACAGAATTGGCTTCAGGATGCAACAATCCAACACCACACACCATCTCTCCTGCCCTGAAAGACTGCTATGACAGATGGAGCCCAAAGTCATGGACTAAATGAACTCAATGGACATTTTAGAGGGATGGCCCATAGACTAAGGGAATGACATCTATGTATATATCAAAAGGAAGGAAAAGTGGTGATGATTAATTGGAATGTATTGGAAAACGTAAGACCCGGGCATGACGTAGATGGTATAGAATAAGGGGTGGATACTGTCCTGGTTCCAGCTGGGACAGAGTTAACTTTCTTCCCAGTAGCTGGGGAGGGTGTGCTGTGTTTTGGGTTTGGTATAATAGGAGTGTTGATGGCCCATTGATGTTTTGKGTRYTGCTGGGTGGTGCTTGCACCGGGCACTTTTCGGCCTCCCATGCCCTGCCAGGTGCATGGGAAGCTGGCGGGGGAGCATAGCCGGGATGGTTGACCCAGCTGGCCAATGGGGTATTCCATACCATGCAATGTCATGCTCAGTATAAAAATGAAGTGTGCGGGGGGGGCTCTGGGTCCTGGGACGGGCTCTCACGTATTGGGCTACGCGTCGATTCGGCGGGTGGTGAGCAGCTGCATTGTGCATCGCCTGCTTTGTATATTGTTGTTGTTGTTGTTACCACTGTTATTATTACTGTTCTACTTTGTTTTATTTCAATTATTAAACTGTTTTTATCTCAACCCGCGAGTTTTCCTACTCGTGCCCTCCCGATTCTCTCCCCAATCCTACTGGAGGAGGGGGGTGAGCTAGCGGCTGCATGGTGTTTAGTTGCTGGCCAGGGTTAAACTATGACAGTACCGCTGTGATGGCATAGCCAGACATAGCATGGCAACGCTTATTCATAAGTGTGTTACGTAAGCATGTGAGCAATGTGACCACCAAAGGGGCAAAGAAAGGTAGGTGTAGTGGCACATATGAGGCATCCAAGTAACTGAAAGTTGCAAGATAAAGAAGAAGATAAGCACAAGGGACTGCAAATAGGCAGGGCATGCTGCTGAAAGCAAAGAATGACTGGCAACACAAAAGAATAGAAGATATCAGCAAGGAAAATCAGAGAAGACAAGCCCACCTTGGTTTTGACTTCTCTCACTGAGGATCTCTCGAGGCCAAAAAAATCAACCTTGGCAACTAAGAACCACCAAGGACCCCAGCCATCAGTGCTAACCACATGGCATCATGGTGGTGTGTCCACACAGCTAATTTAAGATGTAAGTGTTAAAGGCAAACAATTTTGTATAGATAATGATGATGATTAATATAATGTAGAATTGACAGCTAGCAAGAAAAGTGCTGTTAACAAAAGAATTTAATAAAGTCTTACAGTTTAAAATTTTCCAGTTTTGGCAGTCTTCGAAACATTCCCATCACAGCAATTTCAAATTCCCTGGTACATATGTGTATATACATTCAGATGCAACACATGCAAACAAATGTGTCTCCCTGCTAGGAACAATTTAATTTTTAACTCTTTTTTTAATCCATGAGATCCACATCTTTGATAAAGGCTGTAGGAGTAAAATATATGTTTCTCTTTTCAGCTGAAGTATAACAATAAGAAGGGTGGGTAAGTGAGGTCTGATAGTGTTAAAATTTGTTTGTACTTCAAAGCAGACATCTTTCAGCCACCCTCTTGGTTGACTCCAGTGCTTTGTTTCATACTCTGATGCTTGAATCTTACCCTCAGTCACAGCTACTATAAAGTCATGTACTTTAACTGACTTTGGTAGAACTACACTCATTTATCTCATCTAAATTCTGGCTTATTTTTTCTGATAAGAACAATAGGCTATTCAGTTAGACTTCTAAACACTCCTTATCAGTCTTCACTATAGAAATCACTTAAGATATAGACCCTTCAGCATTAGTACAAGTTTGAAGCTTGAAGAAGTCTCCGAAAAACAGGTTTATTAGTTAAAATGTCATATGAGTATGGAGATTACATTCCAGGTCTTTGTATAGTATTGAAGATAATAGAATAAAACTGATGAAGAACAGTAAGGCTAGGTGTAATAAGATGGGTAACAGCAGAAAGGGAGGAAATAGATCATAGGGACTTGTTAAAATAAACAAATAAATATTATGTAAAAGATCTTTTTCAACACTTTTGTATGCACTTTGTTTGTTGAAAGGACATTGCCTTCATTAAATAGTTGATATTTATAGTATGCCTCCCCAGATATATACAAATATGATTGTTCTCATTTTGCAGAATGGAAGGTATCCAAAGGGAAAAGTTTTGCTTAAAGAGAAAGTTAACGTGCCCTTAAGTGATAAACAGCACAGCCCAATTGTTAAGAACTCTTAGCAGATTTCTCCCCTTTTACAAGCTATTTATCTACCTGTTCATCCATAACTACCCTCTTCACAGAGGGTAGGTGAGATTTTCAGGCCTGCTTCTGTCTGTTTCTGCAGGTTTTGCAAAAGGCCAGACTCTGCCACACGCAGAATCGGCAGTTATTTCTCCATCACAAGATTTGTACAGAATGAGAACATACTATGTGTGTCATATCTTCCTTCTGATCAAATATGATGTGACAAAACAAAACTTTTCGTATATTTGCTTGTCAGTTCTGGTTTGGGATACTGCTGGAAATGAGAAAATACAGACTTGAATAAAAATGAAGTAATAGTGAAGACATATTCAAATAACGTTGAAAAAATTTAGTGGATTGGGTTTGAACTTCTTGTATGAGAAACAGACTTTTATTCTGTTGTATGTGTAATTGGTGATAAGCACTGAGAAACAGTGATGACAGCATTATACTGTTTATACTGTAAAACAGGTATACTCTGTGGTCTCCTATGTAGTTCTCCATCACATGTGCATACCCTCGTTATGTCATTTTCATCTATGTAGGTAGGCAAAGAGCTATAGTGTGCTCAAATATGTATCACCTGGTCTGGAACAACTAGGGGCCACATCTACTGTGAGCACTGGGGTTCATTTGCTGGGCAGCATTGCCATAGCCTAAAAGGAGCGAGATAGGCTAGGCTGAAATATTATGCTTATCAGTTTAAGATTTCATATGACATAGTACATAAATAACAGTAAGAAGACTTCTGAAGAAAGTAGAATACTCCAAAACAGATTATTACTGTACTTGTAATGAAAAAAAGGATGGGATGGGGATAGGTTCTGTTTTGGTGTAAACTCACCATGAAAAATTGCTTGTATTTGGCACTCTTGTAAACTAATCAATACATTCCAGATAGCCATTTTATGGAAAAGTATGTGCTGTTGAAAACATGGGATGTTCCTCCTACCTAATAAATCAAAATCATAGTATTTTCATTAGAAACAACTATAAACAATAATAACAAAAAAAAAGATCAAAGGTGAGTACTTTGGTCAAGGACCAGCTATCAAAAAACAGACAAACACCTCTTATCTAGGGAGTCCTGAACCACCTTATTTTGTTTTGGGTATTATACAACAGATGATAGTCTCAGAGTTTTGGGACATTTTATTTACAGTAACAAAGATAACCTCAACTTTAAAAGGGGTATTTATTAGCTTTAGAAACATAACAGTCATATGTACAAACCACATACAAAACCTCAAGGGTATTACATGCTTCATGTTCACACTTTCATTTCTCAATGTTGTTTTTAAAAATCCCTGCTGGATCATCTGGTTTTGATCATTTTGCTCAATGTCCCATGAGAGGTTCTACTACATGAGGCTTCTACTCCCCTTCCTGAACCTACCTACTTCTGTCATACTTACTTTGAACTGTGAAAACCCAATTGTATTTGATGTCCTTTGCAAAATAAATTGATCTACTCAACTGCACTCTCTACAAAAATCTGCTAGAAAACTCATTGAAAACAGTCACCCATCCATTAAATTAAAATGAGAAAGAATAAAAGGATATGGCTCTTTATAGAGGTCTACAGGTCATCTGGTGTGGCTTGTATCTGATTTGTGTCATTTATTTTGACTGCTTATGACAAGATCACATTTTCCTTTGTATGCTGTATAGCATTGAGCACTTTACAAAAAAAACCCACAAAGATTGTTTTAAAGTCAATGCTTTGGAAGAAGCTAGGGAATGCTTCCACAAATATAAAACCAATTCTTGGGTTATATTCAGATGATCAGGTATCATTGGGGAGAGAAGGCCATTGGGAATGAGGAAGAGCCGATCCTGGTTCATGAGACAAAAGGACAACATAAATGAAAAGCAGCAGAATCTGGTAAGAGGAAAAATGGAGAACTAAACAACAAGACAGCAGATCACAAACTTTTTGGACAAGAATCTTAAGCTTCAAATCTGTGACTAAATTTAATTTCACTATTAAAGACATTAAAAAAAAGAGGTAAATATGGCACTCTAAAGAAACACCATACTGTTGAGATTTTTTAATACCTGTCTTGATGCAGAATTTGATGCTTTATGTTTTATTGATGCAGTATTCTATTTTCTGTTTTCACATGAGAAAATACTGAAGGGCCTTTAAAATAAGTGGTAAGTAAACATCACACAACATTTGTCTTAATTTCAGAAGAAAAGCATGAAAGGCGAGGATAAGATGCAAAAGTTCTGACTTTTATTTTATAATGTGGGATGTTTCAATTTAATTCAGTTTAAGTTTTAAATTCTTTTTATGTTTTATGTATGTCACGCAGGACAACACGTGTGCTTCTATTGTGTTTTGTTTGGAAATTTCCTTGAGGGAAGGTTAAATAGATTTTCATTCATGAGAAAATTACTAAACACAGTCTAAAAAACAGTTGACTCCCTATGAAAAGAAACACAAAATGGCTGAAGTGTATTGAGAAATCAAATAAGGAAAAATTAAAATAATACTTCTGCTTTTTTGTAATTAAATAACCATATTTTACTTATACATAACATATTTTATATGTATGTGTCAATGGCAACAGCATTTGTCTTCTTTTCCCACAAAGATCACCTGACCTATAATGTCTGTCCTCTATAAACTACACTGGGGTCGACAAGACATGTCACAGACCAATGCTTCTTTGATACCCAAGCTGGTCACAAGTGATGTGGCTTCTCTCCAGTAGAGGATGTATTTCTGTTGCAAACCAGAAAATATGGAGAAAATGTTCTTTAAGAAGTGTTTCAAAATAAAATGCACACCAGCTTGTTACTGCTTTCAGAGTTGCCTTCCCTTTGACCACATCTCATTTCCACCAGGAGGTTAGGGAGGAACTTGCAAGAGACCCTTCTGGAGCATTCTTTCCCCAGAACCTGTTCTCTGGGTTTTACCATGAATAAGTCTGATCCTATAGGATAATTTTTTTATGTTAATGCTACAGCACTCCCCCTTTGGTGGGCTTCAGCATGAATATTTCAAAATAATACTGATCTGAGGGGGTATTTTCATCGCTATCAGAAGTACAGATCTCTAATCTCAGTGGCTTAAACTCTTAAGGTTTAGTGGGGCAAGATCTGAACTCTTCACCCTCTCAAAGGATCGCTCTCATTATCATTTAATGGAAAGAGTATCAAGAGAGACTGAGTGCTCATAACCCTTGCTCAGTGTTAACATTTGTGGAACATCCCTTTCTCCCTCTTCTCAACCCAAATTTTGCAGCCTGTAATTAAGAACATTCTCACTCAAGTCTGTGAGAATTCAACTTGATTGAAACCCACAAAATTTAGAATTTGAAGTGTTCGTTCCTTTTTTTTCCATGTGCTCGAGCCAAAGCTTGATGTGCAGTTTAAAGAATATCATTGATATATATTTACAACATATGCACTGCAATGACTTAGTGAAATGGAAAGGTGCCAATAAGTTAGAGGACTATCTTTTCGACTATATTTCTTGGCAAAATAATAGAAAAATAAAATTCCTCATACTGCATGTTTTGGTTTTTTTTAGTTATTTTGGCAGTTAAATAGTCCAGTTTTAAATTTTATTTGTAATGTGTTATAATGGCTGATGTACTTGTAGCATCCAGACCCTTGTTTTACTTTTTCCTTTTTTTCACATAAAAAGAGAGAAATCAAGAAAAAATCTACTCTGTAACATTGCATGGAACTCTTCAAAACTGGGCATGCTATCAAAGATATGCATTTATCACTGCCAGCTGGTATATGTGTATGCATTGATCACAAACTTTATCCCACTCTCACTTCCATGTGCTGTAATCAGAACAGTTTTAGAACTCTTACCTGGTGGTATCAGACTACAGTTTTAACAGCTGAAGCGCAGTGTGTCACTGAAGCAGGGCTGCAGTCACTGAGAAATGGTCTACGGGTGTCTGCTAGCACAGTGAACAACTGGAAAAAAATGGTAGGGAAGTAAAAAAATTGTTAGTGGGAAGCAGAACCCGAGTAGGAGGCAGCTGTAATCTCTCTGGCTATACCTGTATGTCGTGGTTTAACCCTGCCAGCACCTAAACACCACGCAGCTGCTCGCTCACCCCCCCACTCCGGTGGGATGGGGGAGAGAATTGGGAGGGCACGAGTAGGAAAACTCACGGGTTGAGATAAAAACAGTTTAATAATTGAAATAAAACAAAGTAGAACAGTAATAATAACAGTGGTAACAACAACAATATACAAAGCAGGAGATACACAATGTAATTGCTCACCACCCGCCCAAACTGACGTGTGCCCAATACAAGAGCCCGTCCCAGGACCCAGAGCCACCCCACACACTTCATTTTTATACTGAGCATGACGTCACATGGTATGGAATACCCCATTGGCCAGCTGGGTCAACCACCCCGGCTATGCTCCCCCCGCCAGCTTCCCCTGCACCTGGCAGGGCATGGGAGGCCGAAAAGCACCTGGTGCAAGCACCACCCAGCAACACCCAAAACATCAATGGGCCATCAACGCTCCTATTATACCAAACCCAAAACACAGCACACCCCCCCCCCCCAGCTGCTGGGAAGAAAGTTAACTCTGTCCCAGCTGGAACCAGGACACTATATGAGTGAAAAGAAAAAGAGAGTGTGGGGAAAGACATAGGTTTCAGCACTGTTTCATGACTACTGTTAAACTGATAGCGCAGCCCTGGGTCAGACACTGCCAATGTCACAAACTGCGCCAAGGCAGGTGTGGGAGACAGCATTGGCCAGCCTTGTTCCTGATGGACAATTCGGATGTCACAGCCCTGTTTTGCAGAGCAACAGAATTTACCCTTATAAATAAAGGCCATGCTATATCAGATTTAAAAGAGTATATTTCAGTCCTTCAGGATTATTGACGTGAACTGAGGAAGCTGGAGGGTAACTAGTGCCGTGATGTCATCTTTGCTGACATGCTAACTACCTCTTAAGACAGAGTCGGCTTTCAGGAACAGCAGAGCTCCATGTTTCTCTCAGATCCGGAGAGGTTCTCCTGCCAGTGTTGTTGCAAAACAGGCAGGTTTGGAGACCAGGCTTGCATTTTATGATATGCACCGGTTTGTAGCTTGCATTCCTCCTGCACAAATAGCAAATATTCCTTGATCTTCCTCTACTTTCTCTATCATCAGTTATTAATACAAGGCAGGATATCCTAGTGGCTCTAGAGAGCAGCAGGAAAGAAGGACCTTGCAGAACAGCCAGAATACCATCCCGTCTGTCAACTTATGCCAGACACTGATTCAAAATCTCTTGAAGACCTTTTCAATACACTGTTGGTAATGCACATATACCTGCACGTCTGCTTCTCACTTGATTCTTCACTATATAGCCTAAGCTAGCCAACTAGTCTCTCTCTGCAATAGGCAGGGAGACAGATCTGGGAAACAGACAGTGTTCAAGATCTTGAACTGGGAGTAATGGAGGAGTCTGGAATCTAAGCTGAATTAATCCTTCAATGCAGTTCTTTAATGTAGACATATCTTATGATGTATCTAAGCAAGTTAATCCAACAAGATAATGGGGAACACAGAAAGTAGAGTGAGAAAAGGGAAAGTGCCTGGCAGGCTAAAAGTGAAGATATAATTGAGGAAATTGCTGATATATTTGTAATCATCCATTTACAGTTGATCTGTTTTTGTGGAAAACAAAACTTCATTCTACCTAGAAGTCTGCATCTTTATACTGATATACATTATTGCCAGGTGAATTAAAGGTTTTATTTTGCATCTGTTACCCTTTGTGGGAAAACAAATTAATTTTGGAAGGAAGTAGTAGATGCTGTTTTTTTTAAATAATCTGAGCTATCATCTTTAAAAAATACTCAACAGCTGGTTTGAGATTTATTATTAGAAAATGAATGCTGAAAGCTTTTAATTTAAAATATGATTTCACTCCAGAGGGAATATAGGTATACTTCAAAGAAGGCCTGCTTTTGCTATCAGTGAGCTAGACTATAAAATTTAGATTATATATGGTATATATTAATACAACACCACCATGTTATGGTTGAGGTATTAAGAACAGGAAAAATCTCCAGAACAGGAAGAGGAAAAAGGATTTTTAAAACATCATTAATGGCTAACGTGAGGCTGTAAGAAGTAAGAGACATATTTTATAAGGGAAAAAAGGAAAAAATATATTCGTTGAATGCTAGAATATTCAAGATCAGATAAGCATTATTACGATTATTCAATTTTTGTACTCAAGTTTCTCATTCCCTTCAGCTTTCATAATGACAACAAGCGTGTGTGTAAAGTAAAAGGAGATGCTGACAGGATGAGCTCTAGGGACTGAATTAAAGTGAATTTGCAAAACTAATAGCAGATGAAAGAGAAACTAAAAACTCTAATGGTTTCTTTCCTGCAGATCTTCTCAACATGCTGGATCATGCCTACAGGTCAGAAGATGAGGGCAGTGAGAAAGAAACCAAGTCTTTACTGACATTGTTCTGAAATGGAGAAATGGGATGGTGAGCCTAGGAAGGTGTTTTTATCAAGTATTGAAATAAATTGCCACAGAACTGGCAATTCAGCCAGTATCTATGTCATTCCTATGTGCTATCTTTCTGATGATCATCCTAATTATTTTTCCTCTTGACCCAGCCCCCTCAAGCACCCCTCAGTAGTACTGAACTTTTTTCTAAGATCCACCTGTTCTTTCTAGCCCATCCTATTCAGTCAGGGCTGACTTCAGAAATGGATGCTCATTTGTCTCAGAAATTAGCAAGAGCCCCGTAGGCAAGAGTCAAAGATTCATCCATTTACTCAGTTTTCAAAGGATCATTTCATCCCTTTAAAGCTCCCCTCAGAAAAGTCTTTACAATCAGAATGGGTCCCATGTTCTTTGCAGTCACCAGCGTTATCAAACAGGGTCTTATTCTTGTTAAGAAAGATAGTATTAAAAGCCCATCAATCGGCATACCTGGGGGGGATTTTGTGATGTATGTCATGATTTAGTCTGGAATGGTATCTTAATCTTCCTAAAAATTCTCAGCAGAAAAATACTTTAAAATATGTGAAAGAGTTCATTTCAAAGAGTTGGAATTAAATTAGTATATAAATAGTAATTACTGAGATTCATCCAGAGAACAATAATTCCTATTTCACAGGAAGATGTTTAAAAATTTTACTTTAAATTTGAATAATATCATTGACACAGACTATATAGCTGAAAACTGAAACATATTAAAGAAAGACTTCTTTCCTGAGAGGCAGGTTTTGTATGGAGGTTGTTTTCTCCTGTGATCTCTAAGCATTAAAGTTATGAAGAAAACCCTTACTATATTTTAATATATTGTTATTTCCAAGATGATCTTATGTTTCCAGTAGTTTGGAATTTTTTTTTTTTTTTTTACAAATAGAAGAACACGGGGAATTTCATCCTCTCATTTTGTTTTCATTACATTTCAATTTAAAAACTTCCTGTGCTCTTTTGTTAGCCTCTTATACAAAGTGAATTCAGATTAATCCACTGGTTTTACCAACGTTTATTTTTATTTTATAGAAGTAGACTTTTTTTTTTTTTTTTCTTTAGAAGCTAGGACATGATACAGTAAAACTTTTCCTGTTGCTAATGTCGTATACTTCATTATCACCTACAGACTTCCAAAACTCTTTTTCATGGCTATCAGATTTTAAAAATGTTCCTGAAGTCTAGGGCAAATTAACATTACATCATGTTTTGTTGTTTTCTATCTTCTATGTTATTTTTCAGATTACGTCTCAGTTTGATACAAATAACAGGAAATGTGGAGTGGACACTTCTGAAAAATTCAAAAATTCTAATTTTTGTGTCCTTGGAAGTATAACGCATCATTAAGAAACTGAAAATGTATTACATACAAATGACGACCACAACAGTACTTTTAATATCACCGTAGAAAAAGTTCAAAATACCAGCAGCTAACTGGAATTAATTTTAGACATTGATTATTTTCCAGTGAATTTTAAAAAACTTAGGTTAATTCCTATGCCTGAGGAAAATAAATATAAATAAACTATTGCACTGAGATAAAATTGCAACTATTTTAAGGGAGTATTTTATTTACTTTCTGCTAAAATAGTGAGGTAACATTTTTTTTCAAATCATCTGGAACAGCTCAGATGATATATTTCTTGAGGCAGCTGTAGATTTTGTGCTGGAAACCTTATATCTTGATAAATGGTTTGTTTAGCTACTTGCATATTTGGCTTCAAACACAGTTATTGCTTAAATAGATGATGATATTAAATCCTCTCTCATGACTTCAAATGTTACACTTTACCAAAACAGACTGAATCATCTTTTGCTAACTTGCCATAATAAAAAAAGGAAATCTGATGAGATTTGATTAAGAAAAAAATAAGAAACACACCTTTTCAGAGCATCTCAGTAATTTTTGCTCTGACAGCTACAGAGCTTGGAAGCACATACCCTGTCTGGTGAAATCACTTGTGCAGATACTAAGAGCAATTAGATGTCTGACAGTGACCAACTTCTGTTTCTTCCAAAGAAAAATCCATGCAATGAAAACATTTAACAAGAAATTGAGTGTTGTTAAGCTGTAATGAGTTCCCTGACATTTGAGGAGTTTACCACATTGCATGTGATCTTATTATAGTAGTCCCAGTTGGTGCTAATAGAGCTATTAGATTATAAAAAACACATCTTGCATAAGTCAGGTTTGAAAACCCAAACCTTTACTGCACCAGAAGTCAAAACTGCTTAGCTAGTGTCCTGAGGGTTACCTTAGTTTTCCTACAAATTTTGTTTCTTAAATAGTAAAGATCTTCTATTTGGCTCTTGCTGCCAGTGTTTAAACACTGTCAAGGTCTGTTGTCACAGTATTCATGACTGCTTTATTCCCTTTCTATAAATCAGACAAGAGAAAAACTTTATGTGCAAGCTGAACAAAAAAAACCCCTATAATAGTCTTCCCCTCTCCCACCCCACCCCTCAAGAATATATTCACTATTTGGGATACATAAATGGAAAAGGAAAGACAGAAGGAAAAACAATAAAAAAGAGGAGTGGATAATCATAGAATAGTTTGGGTTGGAAGGGACCTTTAAAGGTCATCTAGTCCAACCCCGCTGCCATGGGCAGGGACATCTTCAACTAGGTCAGGTTGCTCAGAGCCCCGTCCAACCTGACCTTCAAGGTTTCCAGGGATGGGGCATCTACCACCTCTCTGGGCAACTTCTTCCAGTGTTTCACCACCCTCAGCGTAAAAAGTTTCATCATTATATCTACTCAAATCTACCCTCTTTTAGTTTAAAGCCATTCCCCCTTGTCCTGTCGCAACAGGCCCTGCTAAAAAGTTTGCCCCCATCTTTCTTATAAGCCCCCTTTTAAATACTGSTAGGCTGCAATAAGGTCTCCCTGAAGCCTTCTCTTCTCCAGGCTGAACATCCCCAACTCTCTCAGCCTTTCTTCATAGCAGAGGTGTTCCATCCCTTTGATCATTTTTGTGRCCCTCCTCTGGACCCRCTCCAACAGGTCCMTGTCTTTCYTRTGCTGAGGGCTCCAGAGCTGGACGCAGTACTCCAGGTGGGGTCTCACCATAGCAGAGTAGAGGGGCAGAATCACCTCCCTCGACCTGCTGGCCATGCTTCTTTTGATGCAGCCTAGGATACGGTTGGCCTTCTGGGCTGCGAGCGCACATTGCTGGCTCATGTCCAGCTTTTCATCCGCCAGTACCCCCAAATCCTCCTTGCTCTCAATCGCTTCATCCCCCACCCTGTATTGATACGGGGGGTTGCCCCGACCCAGGTGCAGGACCTTGCACTTGGCCTTGTTGAACCTCATGAGGTTCACACAGGCCCACGTCTCCAGCTTGTCCAGGTCCCTCTGGACGGCATCCTGTCCCTCAGGCATGTCAACCACCCCACTCAGCTTGGTGTCATCTGCAAACTTGCTGAGGGTGCACTCGATCCCACTATGTCATTGATGAAGATATTAATGCGACCATCCAACCAATTCCTCACCCACCAGACAGTCCAGCCATCAAATCCATACCTCTCCAGTTTAGAGAGAAGGATGTTGTGGGGGACCATGTCAAAGGCCTTACAGAGGTCCAGATAGATGACATCTGTAGCCCTTCCCATGTCCACTGATGTAGTCACTCTGTCATAGAAGGCCACTAGGTTGGTCAGGCAGGACTTGCCCTTGGTGAAGCCATGCTGGCTGTCTGAGATAGCGTGTGAAAGTCTTACAATTATATATAGACTGTGAGTCCTTGGGACAAGAAATATTTTTTGCTCTGGATTTATATTACACTTGATACAACAGTTCCTGATTAGAGCACCAAAGCACTACTATCATCAAAGAGGAAATCAATAAATCAATAAATCTTCAGGAGGAGCAACAGATAGGGATGCATGACAGAAAATGGCATTAAATCATTAATTCGTAAATTCATTCGACCCACCTGTCACTAATATKAGATCTTACACGAATAGTAGGAACACATACACAGTAAAAGCAAGTTTTCAAAATTTTCTCTCACTAGAGAAAGATGACTGACTATTCAAACAAAAGGCATGTAGAAATATGCAAGCATTTATTTTGTTTAGTTGCAAAAAACAAAACTAAAAATTCCCAAAGAGTCATAACAGTTGCTCAAATACCAATAGAAGTTAATCTAACACTTTCAAACTTAACCTTGTGTGATGTGGGAGCATATATTTTAACTTTTTTTTAATATAAATTACTTCTGGCTTAATAAAGAAAATGCTGCTCTTTTTCATCCTATAAAAGATTGTTTCATTTAGGTCAAAATTATTTTTTTTTCTAGACTTAAAATAATTTTTATTTTTACTTTAGAGATTCGTAAATATATTATTTCGTGCAACTATTATATTTTAATTAATGATCCCTAAGTCTTCTCATATTTAGACTAAATTACACCATTTTTCAGAAACTTTATTTTATGGATATCTCAGGCAACTAAGACTGCTAATGGAGTGGTTTTTTGGTTTTTTTTTGTTGTTCATTTGTTTGTTTGTGGTTTTTTTTTTTAATTTTTCCTGTATGACAAACTTATTTATATGTCCCAGAAGGAAATTGGCCTATTTGGGGAGAGCATGGAATAACTGATGTGTGTCCACTGTAATGTCCTTATTTTTATTAGCTATTAGTCTGTAATTCCTGTAATTTATTATTTCTACCAAAATGAGGAAATATAAATATGCTTTACATCCCATTTTTCCCCAGAATTACTTTCCATTTGCCTGGATAATTTTCAGTTTGAATTCTGTCCTCTGATGTGTTTACATTTTATCCTGTTGTCGTGGAGGCTCACAAAATCAAATTAGGCAGATGATAGAAAAATAAACTTTATTTAAACTAAAATTGTTTAGCAGAAAACTAACTAGAAACGAGGCTTATCAAAATCATTGAACACTCTGACAACATCAATAAACACAGGTTCACGATGGTGTACAAGGAATTAATACTACACGGCCGTCTCTAGAAATGAGGATCCCAAATGCACGTAATCCCTCACCTATGTAAGATGAGGGCTCTCAACCTCGAGGAGTTTCCTTGGGCAGCATCCCGACCCAAGGGGAGAGTCCCCAGCTGCAGACCCGCTGCTCCGAGGAGGACTGACTCCACTTGCCCTTCCGACCCAGTCGAATCTGACCTGTGGTCAACTCTGGTTGGCTGAGGGCCTTAACCTCACCGCTTTTCACCTGAGGTGCGCACGCCACCTAAGGTGTGTACGTGAAGGTCGCACGTGCCACCCTAAAGGCTTGAAAGTAAGGGCGCGAAAAGTGAGGACGCTGCGGCCCTAATGCCCCCAGCCTTTCGTCGGGGTGGGTGCACCTGCCACACCTGTCTTGCCATTATCTGAAAAGATAAATATTCAGATTGAAAATGGATACATTAAACTGTAATCATAGCCGGGCTGGAATGCAGAGTAAAATCACACAATAGTTCTTCCAGTTTCACTGCAAACAATGGAGAATAAACTACACTCCAAAACAACGCTGCTAATCAGTTGAACAGCCGTTTACTAGTCCATACAAAAACAAAAATCCCATTTCCTTCTTTTCATTTTATTTCATTTGAAATTGTTTTCTAAGTTCAGTCCAAACTCATAGTTATCCTTTTAATAATGGATCTTTCATGAATAAATAAATATTTCAAAGATAAATAACTACGTTTACAATGGCAATTCAGTCTACTGAATGAAACATTAGTTGTCACTTATTCACCCGTCATCAACATCAAAACTGAGTATTTCTTCCTTGCCTCTTTTGTTAGTGTAAAAAATTTTTAGTCATCTGGCTGCTTTAATATAAAATGCCTATGAAAACTGCCTTTTCTAAACAAACATGTGTCTCATTTATGCATAAAACATTAGCTATTAAAATATGGAAATTTACAGAGTTCCTTGTTATCGTAATAGAGACTAAAAGTATACCTCAAGTTTTATACTTATAGTAAATATTTTAAGTACAATCCCATTAAAATGACCAAATTAGCCTTTCACCTCTTTCTCCAAAAATATTACTTCAGATCTGATACCAAATAAATATTTTATTATATCAAAGTAGATTGCAGTGAACCATCATTACTACACACTAGGAAATAAATCCAGAAATATTTGTCACAAGGAGAAACATTCTGTAACAAAGAAATTAAAACTGTTGTGTAAAWAAGAATATGTAAATACAAATGATAAGGACAAAACATTGTAGATATATGAATAACAATGATTGAAACATTAAGTGCTTAAACTAGCTTTTGAGGTAAGTTAACTTTTCCGTAATAGTCAGAAACACAGTAACAACTCAGATTACAGCGCAACCGAGGTTACAGAACTCTAGTTCTAGGTACAAAGGAGGACATCTAAAGAAGTTTTAGGGGGAAAATAGTTCAGTTTAGGTGTCAATACTGTGAAAGCCTCTTTCCTAATGAAAGACAAAGGCTCGTCATGAAATGAAATATAACTCCAGTAAGAGGAAACAACAAATTTAGTACTCTTGGAAAATGAAGTAGTTTACTGAGTTTATTGTAGCGATGGAAATGCTAAAAATAATTGCAAACATAATTTGAGCTAAGCAGGATACTCACATTTTCTGAGCTCTCAAACAAGAGAATATTTCTTGGAAAAATTCTTTCCTAGGATTTCATTTATTGCTGTTATTTAGTCCACAAGTAGAGGCTTCCAAATAATTTCTATGTTCTTAACAATTTGCTCTTCAGCGTTTATTTTCTTAGGATAGCAGATTCAGTCTCTTAAGAGAGTCCGGCAAAGCTGCTTCGATCTTAGCTCCAGAATAATGTACTATTTCAATTTGAGATACCTTTATTTTGAAGGTGTTTCTACAATCTATTGGTTATGATTATTCTTTCTCTTCAGTGGCTGAGTAGTTTTACTAAGAAAGCATGTTGCAACAGTGAATAAACTTCACAGTCCCAGTAAAATAGTTTAAAATTCTCTACGTGACACCTAACGAAGTTTGCTTGTAAAAATATGAGGTAGCCACTTCATTGGCTCTTATTTTGTATGACCTAAATAGTTCAGTCACCATTTAATCGCATGAGAAGGGAGATTAAAATATGCTGTTAAAATTTAATTATCCCAGTGCCAGCGCGCTCTCTTGATACATTTAATCTTCCTCAGTTTTTGTGATTTTGACTAAAGGAGGCTCTGATGAATTCCGTCTGAGCCTTTTGGTTAGATTTTGAAAACCAGTTGTAATATTTGTGTCTGAGTTAAGAACTCAAGAAGCAAATTCCAAACCCCTCTTCCATTTCACTCTTTTTTGGAACAAGTTAGGAGGGCTTAAATTCCCTCTTACAACCAAGAAGCTGTTACCACTGTAGCTGTTAGTTAATTTTTCTTCCTAGATACAATAGCTGAAATTAATTAGGAGCCCTTATGTATTACTGCCTCCTGGAGCAATGAACTATCTGGATACTAGATTTCACATCGGTTTAGCATGAAGCAAATGCTCTGATCCGGTCCTATTCTACTCCTGCTCACCTTCTATCAGAGCTACAAATTACATTGCCAAAACTTGCGTGGAAGGCACCCAGGGGAGCCTTGTAATTTGTAAAGCTTTGGTAGACTTTGGTGAGAGCTCTGATCCTTCCGAGCAGGCTGTAAAGGAAGGCTCTAGGTGCAGGAACTAAACCTGGCTGTACATGAAATCAAGACTTTGCTCCTGCAGCACAAGGTGCAGGAAATAAATGTGTTTTAAATTATTGTTGTGAAATCAAAACAAAATCTGCATTGTGCACTAGAAATGCATTTTTCTTCAGTTGTTGTTTCTTCATTTGTTAGTTCTTTTGTCTGATTTATAATAATAGGTCTAGTTTTGGGAAAAGAAAATACCTTGTACTTAATGTACCTTTTTTATTGTTATGCTGTTTTAATGTTTTACCCCATTTCAGAGAGTAGACCAGTAGAACAGTAATTTCCTATACTAATTGGACTTCAATTTAGTTTGAACCATCTCTAGTATGTTATTATATGTTTCTTCTTTTAATATTATTATAACCCTCTCACCGGTAAATAATTTTGCAAAACCAAAACAATAATTTAGAATGTTTTTAGTTTACTTATACTTTCTCACATGAACAACAGCTTCTGGTGGAAAACAGTACCAATTGGTAGAAAAACACAGTTTGTTTTGCTAAAGGAACTGAGAGTAATTTGTGCGTGTGTATGTGCTTTGGTAAATATCATGAAGAGGCATAATTACATTTGGTCTTGAATGCTTTCATAATGGCAATACAAATCCTGTCAGATTAACTAAGTCCTAAATTTTGATGACTCCCTAAAGTGAAGATTAAAAATGTCATATTCTTAATATATTATGAAGCACTGAACAGATTTGCATTGCTACAGGGCTTTGAAATAACCTGAGAAAAATTAATCTGAAAATTGGCTCACCACTCTTATCAACATAAGATTATAAATCACAGAATGCTTTGTCAAATTCTTTAACACTTATTGCACATATTTATTTAGAATAAGTTCCCGTGATTCATAACATATGGAGCCACGGTACTGAAGCTTTGCAGTTTAACACTAGCTGAAGAATACTATGCTGACCTTCTATTATCTCTCATCTGCAGATAGCCCCAATGTATTTTAAGATCATGGATAAATTAACTAATTTGTTTAGAAGTCAGATATCAATAAAGAATAATTCTTTGGCTACACAAATTTGTAAAATATCTGGTTAAAAGCTGCATGTTAATAACTGATGTGCTGAGCTCCAAGGCATTAGGAAGTAAAGCACCTATACATTATTTAAATGATCTCTGCAGAAAGCATCTATACGAATATCATAGGAAAAAATGCTATAAGGATGTCCAGCAATAAGACAGTCATAGTTTACCAAAAAAATGGAACTTGAAATGGTGCCAAGAGTAAACTAAAAGCTTTGATGACCAAGTATTTCAAGAACTTTATCTAATTTGGAAAATAAATCCTGGTTTTGATTCAGATATTTTAGTTATCTCTATGGTATTAGATGAATTTAAGCTTCCAAACCACTCTGAAAAAATTGTGAATAACATTTTTTCGAAACAGTTAAGTTGGTCAGATAACAGTCAGTTTGAGGACTTATGTTTTCTACCAGTTGTAGGTCTGACTTACTAAGCAACTGCTTTTTATTAAATTATTTATTGACTCTGCAAATCTTTCAGTTGGTATCAAATTAGTGATTGAATAATTTGAATAATGATGGACTGATTCAGGTGAATATGTGCCTATTTAACTATGATTTGACTTTCAAGACTCTCTGATTTAGACCACAGTGGAAGCATCACAAGAACCATTTGTCTTACATGGATCTGGTATCTCCTTCCTCAGGATGAGTGTTGGTGTGATATTTTAAGGTAAATCACATGACTAACCGAGCTGATTGATTTTGGGCTCAATGGCAATACTATGCCTGAAAGATCCCTTCTCACATCATTGATCTGACTTCAGCCAAAACTYTCAAAACTATGAATTTCTCATTTTTTTTCACCAATACTTAAAAACTAATTTCATAGCCAGAAAGAGGTGAGACAGCATCATGACTGCAGTGACTTTAAAGTCACAGCTAAATTTGAATATTCAAAATTGCCTGTTTCAGTTGTTTTGCAGAACAGTATGTATTTGCTTGAGATTGTCCAAATAGAAAAGAATTCTTTTAAAGCTCCCAGATCATACATGAACACAGAGATATTTTGACAAACAGGTGCGAATTATGCACCTTTCTGTAAGAACTTGTACATGTTTTTAGTATTGTTCACACTGTAAAGTTTACAATACGTGCAGCATTCATAAGGTATGAAAGGTACGTGTTGTCCTTATACATACATCTGAAAATACTGATAAAGAATTACATCTAAAACTTGTTTGTGGTTGCTTCAGAGCAGGCAACAACATTTTGCCACAGTATATTATTCCTATGCCTGCTTCTCTCTGGGTGGTCTGCAAAGTGAAATGCAGTAAACTTTAAAAAAAAAAAAATACTGAAAGTTTCAGTTGCAGTATCTCAGTCACAAGGCATAATCCAGAAGAATGGAGATCTGGTGCCTGAAAAATGGAGAATAAAAAGAAAGAGACAACTAACTTAGAGGGAATGACAGGGTCACAGATCTGGCAGAGGATAACTACCCCAAAGCTGAACTTATGAACCATCCCTAATCAGAACATGGCTTAAGTGCATTCTTTATTTTAAACATATGCTTTGAAATCATTGCCATCAAAGTCATATGGCTCTGAACAGAAACTTGATGGCCTCGTGTAATTGCGGCTCAAGAAAGGAGGTGGTAAAAGCTTAGGCTTTATGTCAGCAGTAGATGAAAACGTGGCAAAATGGAACTTATAGTAGCACAAGAACAGAAGCATAATAAATTTAGAAAAAACAAATTCCAACTATCTTTCCAAAAGTTTGTGTTTGAAGATGGCAGAATTATACTTCAAATTTTGTTCTAAAAGATGACAGGAAGTTACTCAGAGCCCTGGTGACATGAAAATGTGCAGTACTGTGGCAGAGATGCTACCTGTGGTAATCCACAGTGGTTCCTTAAGCAAGCAATTTTTGTGGCTATTTTTATTTGCTTTTGCTTGCTTCATTGTAGGCTTGACAGGTGCAGAAGTTAGTCCAGTCAACTCAGATCTGGGATATGCTCATTCTACTTTTGTTTTCAGTATTATGAAAACTATAGTGTTTCATTTAGATTTTCCAATACTAAATTTATAGGTATATGAAATTGCATTGCTGGGGAAAAAAAAATCCCAAAACAAACACAAAGAAGAAAGACTAGTTCCTTTCAAAGAACAATGTATTTTAGCTTTACATTCTATTTTTATTGTATCCATGAAGTGAAAAGCTATTTTTTTCAGACACAAAACTGACACTTAACTGAGAAAATCTATCATCTTATGCTCATTCTGGGAATATGGTTTTGAAATTGTACCCAAATGGGCTAGTGTTACAGTCTCACAAACACTATCATCATCATCATCACCATCAATCACTTCTATTCTTATGCACCGTTCTTAGAGTTTAATTTTTGTTATTCAGTTTTTAATGTACTTATCATTTTCAAATGAAAGACACAATACAATTAAATAACCGTCAATATAAACAAGAAAAAACCCAATAACATTCTTTATGAGAAACAATTCATTTTTCAAGTCACCAGAGGAAATATTGCATCAAGCTAGCAATTAGATTTAGGAAATTTAGTTAAACACTGTTACTGGAAAGCTCAAGAAACATTTGATAACATAACAGGTAACAGCAAGGATGTTTCCGTTGTAAATCAGTCTTCTGGTAAGACTTAACATGAAGGCCTATTCTGACAAAATGTATGAGAGCTTATAAGTCTGCAAAGAGGACCTTAATAACTTCTCAGTCTCCCACGTGAAGTTTGTTGGTGTAACATTATCAAAACTTGTCCTGTTTGAGCAYGGTTTTGGGCTCTGCACATGGTTGGTGTCAGCACCGGTTTCCACATCACGTTTCTAGTTCAGAATCAAGAGTTCCTATTCAACTCCTTTCTCTTATCCTGTGTCTGCCATCTAAATTATGTATTAATCATACTGCTTTTTTTCCTTCAATGTTTGTGACATCTTTTTTTCTCTAACTCTCCCAAGTTATTATCACCTCCTGTATCAAATATGATTCCTAGTTATTTTGTAACTGCATCCTTCTTCTGTCGATTCACATCAGAGTTTTTAAGTTAACTTTCCATCCATACCATTGTGAACCCATTCCATTTTATTAGCTTTCCTGTTCAGTTGCCTCTTTCTTGTTTCTTGTCCTCACATCCAAATCCCTTTCAGTGCTATTACTCCCATGCATCTGTCCATCTCTCATCGTATTGTCCCCCCAGGAAATGGTGTCTGCTCCATTCCTCTCCTGAGTGTAATAGGGGAGGAACAGGAGGGTTAAACAAGTTGCTTTACACCATGGTTGGGGCACAGCAAGAAATGTTTGCACAAAAAGTCATCCGTTGCAGAGGAGAGTCAATTATGCTAGATATACTTCCGTTGGTATGAGGCCCTTTGAGAAATTGCTCCTCTGTTCAGGATGTTGAAAGTCCAACGGGTAAGTTTAAACTACATGTAGTAAGAGCTGAGGGATTGGCTTTTACACCAGAATGAACTAGAATAGAAAGTGGGAAGCAGTAGCTGACAATAATACATCTTATATTGCTGTCCCATTTTACAAAGACATCAGCTGTATTCAGCACKGTGCCAACTTTTCAGACTAGATATTTCTGGTTTAAAATAATTTGCTTGGTGTACCAGCACCAGGGCACAGAAAGCTTAGTGCATGAAAGAACAGTGCATTATGTTACAAACCCAGATACAATAAATGAATAACCAAAAATAGTGCTAGAGGACTTTCAGACCATGAAAAGGGATTCCATCCAGGCCTTATCCAGAACAGTACCAAAATATATATTTTTGCAGAGATGGATGATTAATTTCCTATTCCATGAGCTATGAGCCTATTTTTAATGTAGCTGCCAATTATATTTAAATGCACCAAATATTTACATGGATCATGCTGTACTGGATCAATGCAAAAAATCCCAACCCCAAAACCACCCTAAATCCTCACTTTAAAGATATTTCAATTAAAACAAGATTAAACAAAATGAATCTTTTACTTAATGGAACAGGGTTCATTAATGATCATTCTAAGCAACACCAGAAAGGCCATTTCTTTTACAGAAAAGAGAAAGTTTCGTTACATTAGAGAGAAGCAAAATATTTTTGTACTAATTAACAGTATTTCTATGTGCTTCCATACAGGGTGATCATCTTGTTAGATGGCATGAAAAAATGTGTTGATTACATCCTGGATGTATAAAGTTGATCTAATATCTGTAGAATTTGTACTTTCTGTAGACTTACTAGTCCAAAAAATCTAATATACACATATACATGTTTATATATGGCACAGTGATTAAACATAACTTAAAAGAAGCTATTGTGGATGATTCTTTATACAGAATGAGAGAAGAACATTTCCTGTAGAGCTAAAATATGAAAGCAGCATGATAGTACAATAGACAATGGAGAAGAGAGATTTAACAACAGATGAGAAGAGGCTGCTAGAGAAGGGAGTGTTTACAGGTGAAATGTTAGAAGATGTAAGTTTTGCAGAAAGAACTGGTGCACAGATCGAGAAGATAGAGCAAAGTATTCCGTATTTCTGGAAATGCTAACAGGGAGGCTGAGAGAGGCAAATTTGAAGTTAGCATGAGATATAAACGGGTTGTTTGTGAAAGCAGTAAGTGAAGAAGAGTGCGTGGATGTAAGCTGGTCTCACATCATGGGCAACATGGCTATAGGCAAAATGGTATCCTCATGATTATAAAAGCAATACACACCTGATAATGTATWGGGAGAGAATAATAGTTAATGACAGAAAAGAGATCTTGGCTTTCTTAGCACACAAGAAGGAAGGAGAGTAGAGGATATGGAGTAGGTAACTAGTGAAGGCACTGAGTAAGTGTCCAAAAGAGGATATGGGTCTGAATGAGAAGGGAGCATGAGGACAACTAATGCCAGCTGCACGGAGTGTTGACAGGGAAATTAACTGAAAAATGCTCCATAAATGAAATGAGTCAGTGAGTTAAACGGCAACTTCAGCATTGGCTAAAGTGGTGAGAGAATGAGCCAAGGAGGTGTACAAAGCAGAGAACTGACTGCTGAGTGGGAACAAAACCTGTGGGATAGATACCACTGGGGCTGCAGCTACTGGCTGTGCAGCAGAGCAGGGCAGAAAAAAACAAAAGGGTTTTTTTGTTTGTTTGTTTTGTGGGTTTGTTTGGGAGTTTTTTACTGGCAAGAACTGATTTGTAAAAAAAAGAAAATTCAAACTTTCTTGAAAATGTACTAGTTTAGCTGGAAAAAGTTTTTCAAAGCTAGCACAGCTTTACAAGGAGAGGAGGGAGCTTACCTCAGAGTAGCCGGTAGCCTTGAGGTGAGGGAAGTGAAAAACCATTAGGATCTGAGTCCATCCCATACTTGTGGAACCCGAAGCACCGGTCTGTTCTGCTAACCTGAAAAGGCAGACAGAGGTGGAGAAAAGGAGCAAGTTTCTTCCTGAAGCGAACTTTTACCTTCACTTCTTTCACCCTGTGACCAATAGGGACAATGGTGAGAAATTTAGCTAAGCTTACTTGTTAAAAATGAGTAAAGACTGAGAAAATTTACTTAGAGKAATAGCCATGTTGTAGTAGAATCTCACATCACCTATTTGGTTCTAGTTTGATTCTCCTAACTACATACATGCATGAAGAAATGAGTTTTGCTGCAAAAATACTTGCACAATTTGAATATTTGTCTGTCACTAAGATTTAAATAACTACAAGACAACAGCAACTCTCTATCAAGCTACCAAATGTATTTTAGGTAATCAAGGAAGAAAATAATATCATCTAGGCAGTAGCCAAGAATAAGCTCATATATTCCATTGAGACCTTCAAATCAAGACCTGTCCTCTTGCTAAAAGATATTTCCCTATTTAATCACAAGATATTGGGCACAATAAAAGAATTAATTAATGATGTTATATTGTCTGTGGTATACAGATGATCAGACTAGATCACTCTGGCTTTTCTCACCTACATCTGTGGAATAACCTCTTGTTGTTTTGTGTTCAGTAGGAAGAGAGTTTAAGCCCAGGAATAAGTAAAAAAGATTTTACTTTTTTTTTTTTTGGTATGAAATATTGGAACAATTTTAAATAGAGAATAAACTAGGCACTATTGTACATTTTTTGAGTGTTTATTTGAACATTGAAGGGCTAAGCAATAAAAATCCACCGTTTATTGTTTTTCTTGCATTACATTCTCTAACCATTTGCTTTATTCAACACAGACAATTTAGTACATAATGATGGTGAGATTTTAATCCAAAATGTCCTCTGCATATTATAAACAASCTTTAGCAGGAAAGGCATTACAGCTACATATGCTACAAGTAGATAAATAGAATTACAGGAAAACAGTGAGCCTAATTCTGTTTATATAGAGTATACCAGACATAATGTTATTTATTCAACAAAACTGGTGATGGCAGAACAGATGTGTAAATAGAAATTAACTTATTGTTTAAAACTTAAGATGTGTTTTGTCACTTGTTAGCCAGTAAGCAGACAACAATAATAAAATGACTTTGAAATCATTCATTCAAAGTCAGAATTATGCTGTGATTTTTACACCAGTTTGGTAATTCACAGCTGGTATAACCTATGTTGGTTTACACTACTGAAAAAGCTCAAAATAGACATAATATATCAATGAATTAAATTCATCATAGCTAATCTGATAAGTTACAACTGTTATTAATTATTTGCACAGCAGTGCCATTCTGCTGATGTTGAGGTCTACCAATATTCTCCTGTAGCATTCTATATTACTTTTTTATTCAGTATATTTTTGTTTTCCTGCCTTAAAGGTCTGACGAAAAATTAAGTCTTTTAAATAGGTGACAACATTTTAAATTTGATTTCTAAAAGCTTGACTGGTATATTCAGCTATTGCTGCCAAAGGGAAGCTAGGGTACAAACACAGCAGCACTAAAGGCTGGTTTTATATTTAACAACAATATATTCAACAACAACAAAAGACAGACTAGCAGGGCTTTTATTACATACCAACTTTAAAAATAAATTCTAAGAAAAATCAAGTGTCTTTTCCTCTCCTCTTCCTTGGAAAAAATACACTTTTTGCCTGCCTGGGAAGAGAAAAAAAAAAAAAAGAAAAGAAAAAAAGAAAAGGATAGATCGCCTGGTATGATTTTCAACAAATGGAGACTATTTTGCAGGCTCTATCCATTTCATAACTGCTTAAGGCAATGTGCACTCAGAAAGAGACTTCTTCACCAGCAGTAAATGAATGAAAAAGAGGGAGTCAGTCTCCAGAGCCAGAGTGAAAGCATATCAGAGAATAGCTTACTAGAGTTAAGTGGGGGTGAATATTCAGTTTAGTGGATCAAAAGGTGTGAAGAATCAACTCTTAGGCCTACTGAGCTTTCAAATAAAACTGAAGAAGGATCAGCAGAAAAGTTTTTAAACAGAAAACAAGTATCCAAAACAGACAGAAAACATGAAAGGCCAGAAAATAGCCAGAGTATGAGAATGAAAGTTCAAAGAATGAAAGTTCAAAGTAGCAGAAAACCAAAGCCAACTTAAGACTTGATCCTGATAAACGCCGAGCATCTGCAACCCCCAGTGGGCCCAGACTCTGCAAGTTTGTTTACACATAACACCTCTGTTGCAAGTCTCATGCCTGAGTGCAAATTTTAACAAGATTTAAATTCTTCTTTACATCGCAAAAACCTCTTAAACTCTCCAATCACCATTAACTTTTACTATATGACATGTCAATTGGACATAGCCTTTATATTCAATTCTTTACTATCTTATCCAGATGAAATAATTAAAACAAGAAACAAAAACAAACCCCAAAACATGCTATCACTGGGAACCCACCGCAGGAATGGTTATTAGAGGACAAAAAATGCAATATCTTTCAGCATTGGTTCTGTCATTAAGCATTCATCAGTGGCAAGTGATAATATCTATCTATACATTTTTATCTTACATGAAACTATCATAGCTCACTACGTTGTTTCTGTAGCTGTAGCACATACTATTTGTCCTTCCTCTTTATTTTTTCTTCCAGTTACATTAGGTATGTACTCTGAATCAGTCCACAGAACAAGTTATGCTTACTACTATGCTACAAAATACACATCAAGCAAATTTCTGAGCTCAACCATATTCTTTGCCTGGCTGATAATACATGCTGTTTTATTCAATGATAGAAATTAAAGAAATAACATAGACGGTAAAGCCAAATACTTAACTGTATTGTTGAGCACAATTAGTGTACCTGTCTATATTACTTGAAATAGTACATTCCAAATAAAGATACTCTTTGGGTCTTAAGTTTAGTAATCAGGAAAGGTCCTAATCCCTTTTGGTTATGATCACTTTTACAGTTTGGGAAATGGTAGTACCTACCTGCTGAAATCAAGGTCCTTCTCTTCATAACAACTTTATTTATAAAGGTTTTTCTTCATGGTTTATTAAATATTAATTGACTTTGAAAGCCTGTGATTTTTTTTGAACCCAAGAAAGGCAGAAAGAAACCCGAGCAGAGAAAGGAAGTGGTTCTCAACCAAAATTAATTAAGGTCATTTGTTCTTTGGGAAAATACTGAGTGGCATTCTTCATTATCTCACCCAAAAAGGAGCTAATCTGAGTCACCACTGGGAACAAGTCTAGCTATAAAATCTAAAAAGCTGCTTTCAGTTTTATTATTATTTGTTATTTTATTACAGTGCTTTGCACAAGATAATATTAAGCAATTCTGTTTGATAGAATTGCCCTGACTCCTTCACAATAGTACTAACCTGAATCTGCCGGGACCTTTGAAAAGATGATCTTAGTAGGTCAGCAGAACTCAGGCTCACATCAATAATACTGCTGCATGGCAACACATAATTAGTATCTAAACCTTACATTATCCACTCACAAAGTAGGATGATTTAACAGAACTAAGGTGAATACTTTTCATGTATTTAGTCATGTATTTTATAAAGAAAATAGTTGATCAGAGAATTACATATTATATACTAATTTGCCTATCTGCTGAGCAATCAGTGATGAGCCTTCTTCATATGCTCTGCATATTAAGAAGGCCAGTTGTGCACTTATTGGACCTCTAGTGACAATAGGTATATGTAAGCACAAAAGGAGAATAAACTATTTTTTCTAACATACAGTGAAGATGAAGGTCATTATTGTCATTGTGTTTTCTCAGACACAGATATGCCCAAGTTGCTAAAATGGCAAGTTAGGTAAGTACTGCATCAGATCTCAAAGGAATCAAATTTATTTAAATATTTTGTGTTTTCAAAAGAACACCATTAAAGAATATTCTGAGTTAGCATAAAACTGAAGATGACTTACACTCAGTGGGAAAAAATTGATTTTGCTAGGTACTGCAGAGGGCTTGGTAGCGGGCCTATCAAAGGACCTTTCAGATGCATGAGGGATGATACGGCTCATAGCAAGGCAGCGAAGAGAACATGGAAGGTAGAAATCAACATATGAAGTTGAAGACCTGTTGCCTATCTTAACTGATTGCAGTACAGGAGTCAGAAGTTGAGGAGCGTATAGATCTGTTTCTCAGCTCAGCAGACAGTAAGTCAGTGTCAGAATTCCTCTTGTACCCTTGCTCAGTAGCTGTGATGGGAGAAAAGATATCCCCTTGTAACAGACTGTAATGTTAAAATACATTCGGTTTTATAAAGTGCTGATAAAATGTGGTACATCTAGACTTTTTATATAAGTTTGTGTTCTGATACAAATATCAAGTGCTTTGTAATGTCAGACTTGAAGCCATAATTTAATTCTTCAAGTAATTCATGCTGTAAAATATAGCGTTACTTAAAAATAAAAGTAGTGTTTGTTCAATAAACAACAGAATGAACATTGTGTGGCTCCCCATCTATACTTCTTACTTTCTGTAGAATCTCATTGGGTGAAAAAGAGTACAAGAAAATAACTTAATGGCATTTGTACAGAAATATGCAATATTAATTTGATTTTCCTTATACATTTAGTATTTACATGTGACTTATCAAGCAGTGTTTAATTTGATTGGGGAGTAACAGTGGCTTTTATGTTGGCCCAGTGGGATCTATTCAGAACTTTATATCCCTCAATGAAGTTTCTCTGAGTGTTATATTCTTCTTGTACTAAATTTGTACAGTACACAAGCCCCCCTACCACAGCATAAGGGAACAAGTAGTACACAGCAGTACACTAGTAGTACAGTAGTACAACAGTACACAAGAAGTATATAGGAATATTCTTGCACACTAGCCCTCGGTGGGGTTATTGCTTTTTATTCCCAAGCTTGCAGAGGTGGGCATGGAGTAACTAGGGCTGACTGCACATAGGAGAATATGTGCAGTCGTCCATATTCTGCATACATACATATGCAACCAAACATGTATCTCTTGTATGCTATCATGTATGTTTTCATTAGTCTTCTATAGTGCTCTAATTTGGCAAAAGTTGACTCATAATTTGGCATAATTTAAGCCATCTCTGTTAATTGTCTGAGGTTGAATATTTTATGTTGCAAAGCTTGACAGCTACTACTTTCCTGACTGGTATAGCAAAACCACTCTGCTATAATCAGAGTGTGCTTTCCTGACAATATCTGAGGTGATAGCCCACACTCCATTGGAATAATTACGTTGCACGGTTATTTGAGAATACAATCTCAAACTGCCGCATCAAATACTACAATACAAATCAGTGTTACACCCCAATTAATTTAATAGTGAATTGTTATATCCCAATTAGTCTCCCACTCAGTTCCTGTGCAAGCATTAAGTCTTCCTCCACAATCTTCTACTGATTGCAGATAGGAAGAGGAGGGTGTTTTCATTTTCCCTATTTATAATTCTCTTTCTTCCTCCCAGACCCTCACACCTCTCACTGCACAGATCACCTTGACTCACATGGAYCATTCCCGTCATTGGAACTTTGTCTGTTGTGCTACTGGAGTGAACAGGGCAGTAAAAAAACCTGAAAGACCAATTCATGTCTACCTTGCCTCTAGTCATTTGTGCTGAAATGAAAAATACTTCCAAATAAGAACACGCTGTGCTGCAGTATAAGGACAAAACAATATTTTGGGGGCCCTGTATGTGCAACTTGTGATGATGTCTCTAGAAACTCTGCGTAGGACCATGGCTGCAGAAGTGAAAACATTTTTATCTTGTGCAGCATAAAACTTGCATACTTTTATTAAAAAAGCACAATTTTAATTTGTAACCTAGAGTGATCTCTTTCACAAATTCCTTATTAAAAAAAAAATAACCAAACAGTTATTTTCTTCATTTCTTCTTTAGATCAGTACCTATTTGGAAAAGAAGGAAAAAAAAAAAAAAAAAAAAAGAAGAATTAATATCAGAGAATGTCTAGAGAATATCTATTCCCAACTTTAGACAATGTCCACCCACCTTGTCCCTTCCAGGTGGTTCACTAAACAGTCAAATATAAACTAAAAAAAAAAATCTATAATGGTAGAACATTTATTACTTAGGACCTTTGCTGGCAAAGACTGTTATTACCAACCACTTTTAAAAAGCTAAGATTCAAGAAATAGCCTATCTTTTTTATGCTAAAAAACAATATGTTTAATTTTTCTAACATACTTCCTTTAGGACAAAACATTTGGGATATAAATAGACTGGAGGACTTCTCAAAGCTTGTTAACCTTCTTTGTCCCCTTTCACCACCAAAAAAAAATTAAATAGTAATGCCATTATCATTTAAAGTTTAATGAGATTGCTTAAAGAGTACAATATCACACAGTTATATGTAACCAAAYTTGGACCACAATGGTATTGCTTTCATCAGGAAATTGTTAGACATGATGCCATGGATGCCAATCCAAGAAATCCCAATTGCTGGTTAAGCAATTGACATTTCTCTAGGGTCCCTTTCATTGCCATTGTGAGGAACCAACATAAACACAGCTGTGTAGAGGAGAGATGTGCTGCTGTATGCACAACAGTCTGATGGTGCAGGATGGCACAAAAAATGCTGAAATGCCTGAAAATAATCCAGGAGGCCTATACACCATAAACAACTTCCCACATGTCTTGAAAGCCATAAGTCATGACTTGCATATATCCAATTTCTGATTTCTGGGGCTAAATTACAGTGCACWGTACTTAGAAATGAAAACATCAACCTTATACTTTTTATTACTTCAGGATTTACCAATATATCTATTTAGCAATGTAGGTGGATAAGAATCTATCAGCAAGGCACATATACTGAAGAGAGAGAAATTTAAATGAGTAAAACATAACAAGAAGCAAATATCCCAACACAAGAAGGGAAAAGAGAAGGAGAAAGATGAGAAAAGACAGATGCATATCAGTGTTTTTACACTCTGTTCAAAAACGAAAACAACATCTAATTCTGCACGATCAATTTCCTATTACTCTATTTTCCTCTCTGAACTAAAAATTATCTCCAGTGAAATCCTTCATGACAAATTATTCTTCCTTCATTTTGAAGATATGAAATTCCGTGGCACAAATATCATCTTTAAATTATTGTAAATCCATTTGAATAGGTGTATAGTATCTCCTAGCACCCTCCTTTTTTACTGGGAGTTTGCTGATATTCAGTTCTTGCAAGGAGATATTAAAATAAAAAGCTAAGAGAACACATACACACAAAGTCAAAACTTCAGAAAATACTATCCAAAAATTGCAAGCACTGAACTATTAGACTTGCAGTTTTTTAATAGTGGTTACTGGTGGATGTACAAGCACATTAGCTTTAAACTCACAATTTCTGCCAAGTGAATGAGGAAAGAGGACAGCAGGGTGCAGGTGATGGTATTTTCATTTTTTCTTACGATTCTACAGGGAGATTCAGGATAGAATAGTGCTGGATGATCTTGTGTGCTCTAAGCCCGTACCAAGTGATAACAGAAAAATAGATATTTTAAGTAATTTACTTATAAAACTGCAAGAAATTGTTTAGCAAATGTCTTAATTGCAACTACATGTCTTTCACCCATTCTTTAAATTAATACGCCAAATGTGTTATTACTTTAATACATCCTGGTGATCGCTTTTCAAAAATACATTCTATGTTCCTTACGGAGAGTTCAGAGGCTTTTTGAGGGAAAAAGTCCACCAAAATTAAGTAGTTCCCCCAGCCCCCCATCACTTAAAATGTGATCTGCAGGGTCAAATCATTCTCTGTTCACTGCCAGTAGGATTTGTCCAGCAAAGTGGCTGCAGTGGCTCTCTCCCACTAGGATAATCAAATTTTCTATTCCAATTGTGAATGGGACCTATGAAGGTGGAAGGAAAGGACCAATATGTCTGGAACTCAGACCCTTACAGAGCTCTTTYGGGCAGTATTTTCTTCCTATCAACAGTGTACAATGTAGATGGTAAGAAATCTGTACCACTTTCCAGTTCTTTGCTCCCTCTACACGTTTTGGCAGAAGAAAGGAGTACATAGCTCTTTGTCTCTTAATCTCTTGGTTTCAAAAATGAGGATAAGTGATAGACGCAAAAAAATGACCTAATACTCATGTAAATTCCATAAAAAGTACTTACTGATTAATATGTATTAAGACTGTTATACCAAATGGAGAGCAGAGGGAAACAATTCATAGGACAATTACTTCAGCTTCAGCCCTCTTAACCTCAAAGCTAATAAAATCACCATCAGAAGTAGAGCTGAAAGAATAATTCTGAGAGCACACACACACCTCCTACTGTTATATGATTTTGAATTTATTATTTTCCACATTTTTTGTCAGGATTTGGAGTAAATTTATTTTTACTCCAATTCGAAATCTAGAAGACCCAGACTCCTTGTTCTATATACAAAGACATATTATATATTCTTCTTAAACTAAGCAATTATTTTTCAGCTTGGTGAGAAATAAGATAATTTATGAACATATATAAAAAAAAATACATGCTATATAGATTTTTTTTCAGGAAAAATATCTATTCATCAAGGTGTCAAAARATATACTTTAAGTTAAGCATATGTTCAAGAGTTTTAGCTAAATGATTTAAGATCACTCTTACATGCCTTGCTGTACTAAAAGAGTCCATGGAAGCTATTAAGAGAGATTAACAATCTCTTTTTACTCCATATGCCTAACAATATATACAGCATATTTTCTTTAACCCAGTTTATATACCAGCAGAAGATCCATACATGGCTTCTGAGGATCTTGGAGAAATCATGATATTGCTTCAATTGGCTATGCCAATGTTATACTGTTAGGAGGACTTTTTTTATATAAGACATTTGTCACAATATTTAGTAATTACCAGTAAGAAATCATTTTTTTCTCATTACATAATSTAGCATAAACTGTTAATTGATAATGATTTATGATTTACTATTTTTGGCTTTAAGCAAGTTCCAGATGAGGATATTTGTATGTTGTAAATCAAGAAAAAACAGCCTTAACTAGAACTACCCGCTAGAGTAAGTGATATAATTAAGAGGAAAGTACAGCCTGGGACGACAAAGAAAATTCTGGAATAAATTAACAGCTCTACAAGTTTGATTCATTCACTAAAAACAATATTAGTCCTACTTTCAAAACTCTGTCATTGATTCACCTCATGGATTTTGTTCAGTCACAAAACATCTTAATTGACTATCACCTGAGTAACAAGAATAATAATAACTGCCTTAAAAGTTCCTCAGAAGAATAAGGAATACTAAGAATGCTAAAGATTTTTTTTTTTTTTTTTACAGAGATGTTTTTGTAGAATTGTAATTTCTGCAAATGAACAGGATCTTGAAGTGTGCATAGWCAACTAAGAAAAATGAAAAGAAGAGGGAATGTTGACGTAAAGCAATTATTAAGCTAAGTAATACTAGACTGAAAAAAAAGAATCAAACCAAAGATAATCTCCTAAGTAGAAATGTAATGTAAAAAGATATAAAAATAAAAAATGTGACATTTTCCTGTCCTTCATGTTCCTAAATCTTATCAGATAAACACTGACATTGATGCAGACTATGTTTTTAGGAGTAACTGCTTTTGGTAGTCACAGAAACTTTTTACTGGAGCTTGATTTTCAGTCAATATTGCACAGATCAACTTTTATTTATCTCCGGTGTACATTAGGATACCAACACGGCAAAAATTCAAATACAGGCACCTTGACAGCTAAGAAAACCTCAGTCAAGCACAGAGATTCCTAAAAATATAATGCTTGTATATGTCTACATTGGATCTATAGTGGCATATCTTTGGTTCGGTTAACAACTGTGCGATGATGAACCATAGCCTAATTTTTTTTTTTAGGGTTCATGTCCTTATAAATCACTTCCTTAAGGGTCACTCCCCCTATCCAAAAGTATACCCTTTGGGAATATCAGAGAAATAAAATAGAAACATAATTTTCAAACTGATAATCTGATTGGCTTCACTAATAAACTTGTACTTAAGAATTTCACAGGGGTTATCAAGAGTTGCCCCAAGTGGATGGCCATCTTCCCTATTACATTTTTGTTAATGAAGAAGGCCTGAAGTTCCTGAGATACCCAAGACAATGTAAGCTAAGTTAAGATGTTTTTGGAGACTGCAGAGAGAAGGAAAGATACTTATACATTCTTTTTCTAAACTGAACAATAATTATTCAGCTTAGTTAAATCATTTTTGCTTGTTCAGCTGCCTCATACACCTAAAATTTAGAGACAACAGTACAGGCTGGGATTTTAAAAAGGAAAAATATTATAGGAAATCATAAAGAAAGAGTGAATATATAGAGTTCATAACATCCCACACAGATACTGAAAATAAAATATTCTACAACTGTATTTACTGTGAATTGTACAATCATGCCTAAAAAAAATGTAAAAAGTCATTTACAAGATCAAGATTTTACAGGACAGGATAAGGAAATATTCTGATTAGGCTTTTTATTCCTTGGTAATTTTTCACTCTCTGCCTACCTCCTAAAGGGCTCCCAGCCCATTTTCCATATTGTTCTCAAGCATTTCAGATCATTTCCTCAGGGTAATCTGTTTATAGAAATGAGTATAACCAGTAGGTTACAAAACAATAATGTATCTTCAGAGGAACAATAACACTGTTTAAACAGAAAATCTTTGGAAATTAAAAAAAAAGTAAAATTAATAAGGTTTTCCTTACAAACTTATGAAACTGAAAAAAATCCATTTTATCTGATTTAATGATCACTCTGTAAACACATTATAACCGGACAAAAGAACAACTCTTGCCTAAATTATTCTTAATTAATAGATCAACAATTATGACAGAAGTTTCTAGGTGTGGTATTGAAAGAAATCTGGCAAAAATCTTCAGATGTAAAATTGTCCTGGTTTCAGCTGGGATAGAGTTAATTTTCTTCCTAGTATTTGGTATAGTGCTATGTTTTGGATTTAGTATGAGAAGAATGTTGATGACACACTGATGTTTTAGTTGTTGYTAASTAGTCTACYAGTCAAGGACTTTTCAGCTTCCCATGCTCTGCCAGGTGCACAAGAAGCTGGGAGGGAGCATAGCCAGGACAGCTAACCCAACTGGCCAATGGGGTATTCCATACCATRTGACRTCATGCTCAGTATATAAAGCTGGGGGAAGAAGAAGGAAGGGGGGGATGTTCGGAGTGATGGTGTTTGTCTTCCCAAGTAACCGTTACGCGTGATGGAGCCCTGCTTTCCTGGAGATGGCTGAACACCTGCCTGCCGATGGGAAGTAGTGAATGAATTCCTTTCTTTGCTTTGCTTGCGTGCGCGGCTTTTGCTTTGCCTATTAAACTGTCTTTATCTCAACCCATGAGTTTTCTCACTTTTACCCTTCCGATTCTCTTCCCCATCCCACCGTGGGGGGAGTGAGCGAGCGGCTGTGTGGTGCTTAGTTGCTGGCTGGGGTTAAACCACAACAAAAATATTTTCATTTTAATTTTGATTTTTACCTTAAATCTGCCAAATTAACAAAACTGTTAACAAAAATCAGCCCCCAGCTTTCCTCTGACACGTCTCTGTTAGCTCTTCCTCCTGGCACTGTTGTTTTAGTAGCAGTCTTTATGATTTATTTACAGTTTATTAAATATATCTTTATAATGCAGGTAGGGGAGAGAAGAACAGCAGCAGAATTTTGTTGACATAATATATTTTTGGAAACTGATAAAATATATTAAACAGAAAAAGATCTGTGGTTTATGTTCTGTTGCCTATATCCTTTAAAAATTACAGGTTACATGGCTTACGATCCTGCTCATTTGGTTATTCCCAGTCATACTTTTCAGGATTAGCTTGAAGCATTAGCTTAAACATCTTAATTTGTGGCAAAATGTTATTCAGCAATCTCTTAGTAAAGGACATGGGGGAAAATCAGTGCTAAGTACAGATGTATGTTCACTGTCAACAGGGAACAGATACTCGTGATATTGCTTGTCCGATGCCTCAGTCCATTCACCATATCAATATAGATTTGCTGTATTCAACACCAAAATGTCCAAGAAAACACACAGAAGCTGTAGGAAATGTCAGTCTAAGCTGTTTGACCTGTATCCCAAGCATACATCTTAAAAATTAACAAATTTTTACCAGCTTGCATGTGCAATTGGCGCTTTTAAAACATTCCATTGTTCTCATTCCCTCTCCACTCTCCAAAGCCATCTCAGTTATGCCAGGGTAGCAGACTATTTAAGTACATCCCAAAGCATACCTATACACTCAGTTTTGTACATTTCTTCAGTGTGCAGTTTCAAGCTGAATCTGTTTGGTTACCTATGGCAGGATTCATTTAATCTATCCTTGAATTGCACCCACCATGTAAACATTTATGTCTAAGCTGGTCACTATTTTCTTTAGTGGGAAGCAATAGACATTGTAAAGGCATGAGTCTTCACACCTTTTCTTGGGAGGAAAACTTGGATATAATGAGTTATGCTTTAAACTTGCTTAGTTTCCTCCAGTGAAATAAAGGATATCCCAACAACTAGCCCAGATGCAAAGGTAYTCTATAGATGAGCACAATGATCAGGTGAATTACACTCCCAATGGCTGTATCACTTGCTGAAAATGAATTAATTTCAAGAAGTTCTAAGTAGTAAGGTCTGATATACTGCTATGTTCACTTTAAAAAGTGCCCTAAATTCTCTGTCATCCAGTAAAAAGGAAATAGTATTTGCAGTCAATTTTGTAATATATACAGATATTACTTTAGGGGCAGTATTGATTATAGCTGTTTAAGGTATGATAGAAAAGACAAGTGGAAAAGAATTATTATGACATGAGATCCACTGCCAGACCAGTGTAAAACTGTCTTGGAAGTTACATCATCTGATTCATCATCATTTTAGTATTCCCCAGTGAACTCATTTGCAGTATTTTCCTTGGGAGAAAAATCCAGCTGAGAAAACTAGGAGGCAACATTGACAGACAGATGGCATAGGTACCATGAGGGTAAAAACTACTCAGTATAGACAAAACTTCTTAGATTAAGAGTTTAGGTGCTAATTTCACAGAAAATTAGGAGTTAGTTGAGATTTAAGGTAGAAGCAGAGTTAAAACAGAATAAATCACTGAATTTTGAGAAGTCAACAAAACAGATACTCATTTAACCCAGAATAAGTATGAGGTGAAAGGAGATTTCTTCATATGTGAGCGTCAAAGCAGCATAGCATGTTGACATCCAGGTTGGTCATCCACACCTTTTGGTATCCATTAACACAATATGAATAGGAGATGTTTTTCCAGAGAAACACCTTGGAAGGGAAAGCTTTATGAGATCACTCATAACAGGGCTTGAGGCACTCTTTATAGTGACATCTCCGCGGACTGTCATTCATAACTGTTTCTGAAATAGAAAACTGCTGCCACTGGGAGACTTTTCGTACTGTTTGTGTTAATCCATATCTCCTGTACGATGAAGCAACAACAAAACCGAGATATGAAACTTGTGTTCATGTACTCCTTCCCCTCCCCCCATTACATGGGTTTTTTCCACCTTAGCCAATGGAACTTCTGGTAGCAGTCATAAGTTTTTAAGAGCTTTTGTCAGCCGGAAAGATTAATGGACAGCAGAATAATAATTAGATTTCATTTCTATTTTCTCTTTACATATGCAAATGTGAGTTTATTATCATAAGGTCATAATATCACAGTATCAGAGAATGGTTGAGGTTGGAAGTGAGCTCTGAAAGTCACCTGTTCCAACCCCTSTGCTCAAGCAGGGCCACCTACAGCCAGTTGCCCAGGACCACGTCCAGACAGCTTTTGAGTATCTCCAAGGAGGGAGGCTCCACAACCTCTCTGGGCAACCTGTGCCAGTGCTCAGTCACCCTCACACTTATAAAGTTTCTCCTTATGTTCAGACTGAGCTTCCTGTGTTTCAGTTTGTGCCCATTTCCTCTTGTCCTGTCACTGGACACTGCTGAAAAAAGCCTGGCTGAGTCCTTTTTGCACTCTCCCTTCAGGTATTTATATACATTGATAGGATCCCCCCGAGCCTTCTCTTCAGGCTAAACAGTCCCAGCTTTCTTAGCTGTTCCTCATATGTGAGCTGCTCCAGTCCCTTAACCATCTTAGTGGCCCTTCACTGGACTCTCTCCAGTATGTCCATGTCTCTCTTGCAGTGAGGAACCCAGAACTGGACACAGTACTCCAAGTGTGGTCTCACCAGTGCTGAACAGAGGGGAAGGATCACCTCCCTTGACCTGATGGCAACACTCCTCCTTAAGCAGCCCACAAAGGACACTTACCCTTTTTTGCCACAAGGACATGTTCCTGGCTTGTGTCCACCAGGACCACCAAGACTTTTTCTACAAAGCTGATAACATGATAAATTAGATTTTTGATAAATGAACACGTATAATGATGGGGAAGTATTGACAAATGGTGACAATATGCTTTGGAAATTAATTACCTTATACCTTCTTTCTCCTGGTGGGCCTAGTCCAGAATGCATTTATGTGCGTAAATGTGGGATGCTACTCTGAATCATGCCATAAAGGATCTTTTCCTTCTCCATGGATTTTGGAGACAATTATTGCTGATTATCTTCTCAAGGCCTATGGGCCTGGTTTTAGAGATGAATTCAATTGCACCTCAGTATGTTCCTGATGTGCTGTTGGCCCATACTGGACTACATATAGGGCTACTGAAAAATTGAGAACAGAGAAAAGGCTTTCAAGAAATTGTTTGACCTTCTCTTTTGGTTCTAGCTGGCTTTTTGATTCTACTGCTTTCAGCAAAACAAAAAAAGCCTCTATTAGCCTTAAAGAATAGCTTGCACTAGATTTAGTTAATATGCGAGTCTGTATTTCAGAAACATTTCCAGATGTTTAGAGAATTCCATTTTACTGACTTAGAGTAGAAGGTAAGTTCCAAGTCTTTCTCTGCACAGTGCTTGTTCAGGTGAAACACAGAAATAGTTTGTTTAAAGCAAACGATTCCACACAATATGCAAAGTGAACATGCCAACATATATCAGAGCTGAACTTTCAGTAAAAATATTTTTCCTAATCTTAGCTTAGATTGCTTAGTCTTTTAAGACTGCAGGCAGTCCCTGAAGTATTATCCTTCTTAGGACCCTCAAAGTAACGGTGTTGACCATTAGTTTTTCCAATCATTTACCGCTTTCATTGGTGAAAAAAATGGTCAGTGGTCTTCAGAGCTTTAGATGGTATCCACCTGATGAAGAAACACACAGAAACCAACCAGGACCACGATACCATTAAGTGTTTTCAGTAAGAAGAGTTAAATAACAGACCCAAACAAAAACCAAAAATGGCATGCAGGGTGGCTGGATGTGACTGACAGCCACATGAAACAAAAAGAGAGAATTAAGCTGTAAAAAGAAAGAAGGGAAGAACCATGTTTGATGAGGAGGTAAATCTGTAAGGTTGTCTATGCTGTATAATGCATGCCACTCTAGAGAGAAATATGAAAAAACTTGTATGTCAAAACAGCCTCACCATACATATAATTGAATGTCAGGTCCCAGAAGAAGTAGTACTGGGTCATTCCATGCAGACTAATTAGCACTGCTTCCCTACAAGGCTAATTAGCATACACGAGCTCAGGAGTTCATGTGTTGCTGTGGTACCTCAATGCCTGTATAGTTATTTTGTTTCCAAACCTCCAGCTAATGTATTCAGAGCCAGCTCAGGTATCACTGCAGAGCCCGGTAACTATTTCCAAAGCCTTTTTAGCTGGTTACATACCAAAGAAAAAAAGAAATCACTAAACAAGTCTGTGGTTTCAAAAGTCACATTAGAGGAGTAAGGACCAAGCTGTGCAAGGATGAGCAGATGGAAAGAGCAGAAGCTGGTGATGTCTCTTGAGAACTACGTCAGAATTTTCTCTACAACAAATGATTGTCTTATGTTTCTTGGTCTTGTAATGCAATTTAACAGCCTTTGATGTGTTTAACAGGTTTGTCATCTAACCCTTCATGGAACTTTGCTTATAAGTATTTATAATTTTTTTCACAGGTTAAAAGCAAGGAAAATGGTGTGGAAGGATATGTTTTTTACTCTATCAGAGATATGTTTTATAATTATAATTTGATAATTATGAAATATGAATAACAACTAAATCCATTTATATTTAATTACAATATATTGTAAAGTCTTCCCCAGTGAGAAAAATCCCCCTTCAAAGCAAGAAAACGGCATAATCTGCAAAATTTCTAAAAATGTTTTATCCACAAAGAGAAAACCTGCAGGAACGCTATTAGCATCTCAGTGTGATGCCCATTATACTAATATGTGCATGATTCAGAAGGTCTAAATAAAGGAAAAAATTACTTTCCATAGATTGGACAGCCTAAGTACACACAGAACATGTAATTAATTCAAAGATAGGAGGGTATATTTATTAAGTTGGTTTTTTTTCACTCTAATAATCAAGATTATGCTTAATTAGGGTTATTAGATGAAGAATTAATTTTTAGATATTTTGTGTTATACATTTAGAGGCGCTAACATTCAGAAGCTGTTCTAAATGTATTACATTAGGTAAATAAGTTGACTGTGGAACAAAAACTTCAGTTAATATAAAGAATAACTAATTTTTAAAAGTCAAAATGTAGTGAAATATGCTTGAAGTGGGAGTCATTTAATACAATGTACCCCTCTCACTTTTCAACGTTTTTTCTACAAATAAAAAAATATTTTAACCAACTGCATCACTTGAGCAAAAGAAATTAAATGGTTTTGGCTATGTTGATGAAAGCAGAAAATGAAACCCATCTAAAACCTCTGAATATGTGTATGCAGTTCAATAACCTACATAGCTCTTAAATAAAAATCCAGTTGAATATCTATCAATCCCAAGCATGCATAGAGCTGATCACCTGTAGATTTAGCACTAATATGTGGTGCAAGAGCTTCCAGATAAAAATGTGATCCCATCCCTCTGCAATTCCCAGAGATACAAGTTTTAAGTAGACAAATCTAGAAAGAAATTCACTGCTAAAATTAGTAATGATTCCTAGATGAGAAAATTTTGAAAGCTATAGACACAAAATGGTTCAAACAAGTTAACTGTGTAGACAAAAGACACAGTCTAAAGGAGTGCTGAAAATCAAACCTACACTGAGGTAACAAGAAGTGAAGAGGAACAATCACTGATGTATTCTTGTCTTCCAGAAACACTACCCACCAAGAAACACTACCCACCAATACAAAGAATGCTGTCTCTTAAGGAAATCTAAGACAGGGCCACAAAATGAACAGTAGAGAGAGGATTAATCTAGAATTCCTCTTAAACCAAATAAGCCCATTCAGGTTCAAACAACAAATTCATAACCTCACCCTTCATAAATATGGACAGATGTCTTAATACACTTTACTCGAATCTCAGTGCAGAGGTTACACTAATACACAAAGGCAAGGACCGGATTACTAGGGGGCTTCTTACCCTGCAGCCAATCTGCTAGTTGAATGTTACGTCTTAAAGAGTTTAAAGCTCAGTATGAAAAAGTTGCTAATGTTAAGCAGCAAGAGAAGTACCTAGGTAGTCATGAGGGAAAAGGAATTACTGTGATCCACGTAATTCATAGTCCCAATTCTCTTTACCTCAGTCTTAAGCCCCATACGTAATTGGTATCCTCAAGGAACATCTGTTCTTTCTCTCTTCCACAGCATTGATTAAATACAGACTGAAATCAATACACAGTAAACAACATTCCTAATCAGAAGGCATTATCCATCAGGTAAATATCATCATACCATCACCAGGCTTTGTTCAGAGACTATTTCCCTGTTTGAGATCCATGTAGTGATAATTCAGAGTTAATTTTGGGTATATTATTGGTTCTACTCCTCAAAATCTTTTGTGATAGTCTCTTTAGTTGCACTTCTTTTTTCCTGCTTTGCCTCTACACTGATAATGACAGTATTGTTATTGCTTTAATGCATTAGGAACAAAGCTTTGGGTTTTTTCGGTGTTGGGGGTTTTTCCCTCTTCAAAATTTTATATTTAGGAGGACAGTGCACAAAACCTTCCAAAAAACCAAGACAAACAATAGGCAAGATAAACCCCAAGCATTTTGACAAAGCTGTGCGTGTATTTCTGATTAAGACTGCAGGAGAGATACCAAAAAGGTGCTCTCTTATCAGTTATACAACTTCCTATTTTCTTTATCAGACACTATAAATGGCACACAGTGGATTAAGTTGCCAAACACAAACCAAAATTGTAATCATCTCCAGGATGTCAAGGTGCCGAGGCGTACTTGTATTAATATACATGTTTTCTGTAAAGTACTACTAAAATATTAAGTTCCTGTATCTTCAGCATATTGGCTCCTGTTTCACTAAAAATTATGTCTTAAAGTTGGTTGAATGTCCCAATAACTGGGACTAGATCAGGCATATTCAAGGCTGCTAAAGGAGCTGGCTTATGTCAGCAAGGGAAATTCTGATTAGATGTAAGGAAGAAAAATGTCACCATGTGAATGTTATAAACCAGGAACAGGTTTCCCAGAGAAGCTGTGGAATCTCATCCTTGGAGATACATGGCACTTGACTGGACATGACCCTGAGGAACCTGCTCTAATGTCAAAGCTGACCCTGCTCTGAGAGGGCAGTTGTACCAGACAACCTCCCAATGTTCCTTCCAACACAAATGCTTCTGTGATTCTAAAATGTTTCCACCACATCTATTAGCCTTGTCACCTCCCTATGCACAAAACTTCGGAGTTTCGCAAAGAAAATTAGATGGTTCAAGAGACCAGATCTGGTTACAGGACAGGACCACATGGTAGGGATGCTTGGTTCCATCTACTTGGATTCCACCCATGGGGCTTTGTAGTCCTCCATCCTCCTCCTCCTCTCTCTTTGTTCAGAGTCTATACGGATTAATCAAACCAAATCAGAAAGTCATCACAATTCCTGTAAACTCACTTTGGCATTCCTTGCTCATTCTATTCTCTACATCAAGGTTTGTCTCACTTGTGCTGCAAAGCATAACTGAGCAGAATGAAAACTTTTTCTAAATTTGTGTTTAATGTAAATAATTTGAAAATTTAGTCTTCCAAATAATTTGTGTATAATTGATTTAAGCTATTTCTTTAAAAAAAAAATTTTTTCATATAGAAATTAAAACAAAAAAGCAATTTCTATGAAAACTTCAGCATACAGTTTACTAACAGCCTGTAAGTATCATCACTTACAATTTTGACATCCCTACCAATGATCTTTTAACTATGAAATACTATTTTTAGACTTTTGTATCATTATAGAAAATAACACCTAAATTATATAATAATTTGCTGAATTATGAACAAACGTTACTCTGAGAACTTTATACTCTCTTCCATAATAAATTGATCTCAAGAAAATGGAAAACCATTTCCTAAGGTAATGCTTAGTGTGTCATTTAGGCAAGTGATTATCTAATATCATATAGTTTTCATGAACTTATAAATCAGTGTGAAATTATKACATACAATTATAAGAGAACTTTATATGCAAATAAATTTACTGTTCTCACTTTTTTATCCAGTCTCTACACAACAAAAGCTTCCATTTTTGACACAACTGGGAAATTGCATTAGCTCTGGGTGTTCATATTTAAATATGCTCCTCACATCTACTGAGGGAAAAATGCTCAGATTTCCAATATTTTTGATGAAATAATTAATAAGTGAATCCCCTGAGGGATTATGCCACTATTTCCATTTAATTAAATTGATTAAATTAGAGTAAATGGTGGTTTAACCTCAAAAGGAAAATATATTTCATTTATAAAAAATATTGTCATTCGTTCTGGTATATTGCCTGTACAGCACATAATGTCTTAAATATGAGATTCCAGCTTTTCTAACAAGTTATTTGTTATAAAAGATTTAAGATGATCTTGAACATTTGAAAAACTTCAGCTTGTCTGAGTGTATTACCTTAAAAACACCAGAGTCTCATGCTCCTACCCTCTGGTTACAGCTATAGATAACAGTTGAAGCTGGGGTAGTGGGCATGTAAAGATGTCTTTCAAAAATGCTACAATACTGTATAGTTGCTATGTACGTGTTTAGCGAAGGAAAAAACTTGTCAGAGTTCCTCTGCTACACCCATGACCAACAAGAAACTTATCTGGGGAAGTACTACAGCATCCTTCAAGGGATATAATGTAAACAAACTCAATATGATACATTTAGGTCACACGCTAGGATAAAATAAAAATATTTGAAGACAACCAGTCTAGATCCTATACTCCATGTATCCTTTCCTGTTTTGGAAAGGCTTGATTTGCCTGTATTTCATGCAATAGTCACTTTGAAATAGCTACAAGCCCAGGAACTTTTTTTTGTTTTTTTTTTTTTTTTTTTTTAATGATACTGTGACTTTTACCTGAAGGAAAATAGACAAGGTTAATACCAAAGCATGGGCTGATGAGCTAGAAGGGGAAAACAGAATCACAGAATCACTGAGGCTGGAAGGGATCTCTTGAGATCATCTAGTCCAACCCCYGGCTCAAGCAAGGTCAGCCAAAGCAGGTTATCCAGGACTGTGTCCAGTCAGGTTTTGAATATCTCCATAGATGGAGACTCCACAGCCTCTCTGAGCAACCTGTTCCAGTGTTTGATCACCTTTGCAAGTAAAAAAGTATTTTCTTGCATTCACATGAAATTTCATGTGTTTCAGTTTGTAGCCATTGCTTTTTATCCTGTCATTGGATATTGCTGAGAAGAGTATGGCTCCTTCTTCTTCATTCCTTCCCATCAGGTATTTATATACATGGGCAAGATCACACTGAGCCTTCACTGCTTCAGGCTGGAATCCCATCTCTCTCAATCTCTCCTTATATGAAAGATGTTGCAATCCCTTAATAATCCTAGTGACCCTGTGCCGAACTCATTCTAGTTGCCCAGAGAAGTTGTGGATGCCCCCTCCCTAGAAGTGTTCAAGGCCAGGTTGGATGAGGCTTTGAGCAACCTGATCTAGTGGAAGGTATCCCTGCCCATGACAGGGGGGTTGGAACTAGATGATCTTTAAGGTCCCTTCCAACCCAAACCATTCTATGATTCTATGGTTCTATGATTCTAGTAAGTCCATGTCTCTCTTGTACTGGGGAGCTCAGAACTGGACACAATACTCCAGATGTGGCTTTACCAGTGCTGAGCAGAGGGGAAGGATCATCTCCCCCTACCTGCTGTCAACAGTCTGCCCAATGCAGCCCAGGAGGCTATTGGCCTTCTTTGCTGCAAGGGCACATTGGTGGCTCATGGTCAACTTGGACCCCGAGGTCCTTTGCTGCAGAGCTGTTTTCTKGCCAATCAGTCCCCAGAGTGTATTAGGGCCTGAGGTTATTTTTGCCACCAGTGCAGAACATAGCATTTCCCCTGGCTGAACTTAATGACATTCCTCTCTGCCCAATTCTCCAGTTTGTCCAGGTCCCTCTGAAAGGCAACACAATCCTCTGGTGTATCAGCCACACCTCCCAGTTTTGTATCATCTGCAAACTTGCTGAGGCTTCACTCTGTCTCAGCATCCAGGTCATTAATGAAGACATTAGATAGTATTGGCCCTAGTATTGACCCCGGGGTACACTGCTAGGCACTTCCCTCCAATTGGACTTTGTGCCACTGATCACAGTCCTTTGGAGCCGACCACTCAGTCAGTTTTCAGTCCATATTATTGTCCACTTATCTAACCCATAGTTTGTCAACTTGTCTATGAGGTTGTTATGGGAAATGGTGGCAGAAGTCTTACTAAGGTTGAGGTGAACAACATCCACTGCTCTCCTCTCATCCACCAAGCTAGTCACCTCATTGTAGGCTATCAGGTTTGTCAGGCATGATTTCCCTTTTATAAATTCCTGCTGGCTACTCCCAATCCCCTTCTTGTCCTTCATATGTTTGGAAATGTTTTTTTGGAGGATTTTCTACATCACCTTCCTAGGGATTGAGGCGAGGCTGACCAACATGTAATTCCCTGAATGTTCCTTCTTGCCCATCTTGAGGATAGGAGTAACATTTGCTCTCTTCCAGTCTTCAGGAACTTCCCCCAGTTGCTATGACCTTTCAAAGATAATTGAGAATGGTCTTGCAGTGACAGCTCCCTTAGCATTTGTGGGTGCAACCTATCAGTCCCCATGGATTTAGTTACATACATCCAGCTTGCTTAAATGCTCCCTGACCTGATTCTCTTCCATCAAGGGTAAGTCCTCCTTGCTTCAGGCTTTCCCTTTGCTCTAGAGACCCGGCATTCCTGAAGACTGGTCTTGCTGGGAAGGATTGAGGCAAAGGCGGCACTGAGTACATTGGCCTCCATTTCATTTGTCAGCAGTTCCCTGCCCCATTCAGCAGCAGGCCCACATTTTCCCTGATCGTCTTCTGCTGTTTAAGTAATTGAAGAATCCTTTCCCCTTGCCTTTCACATCCCTTGCCAGATTCAACTCCAAGCTTGCCTTGACTTTCTTAACCWCAGCCCTGAAAGATTGGAAAATATCTCTATATTCCTCCTGGATCACCTGCCCCTGCTTCCTCCTCTTGTACACTGCTTTTTAAGTCTGAGTTGAGTTAGGAGCTCCTTGCTCATCCATGCAGGCCACCTCCTGCCTTTGTTTGATTTTCTGCTCATTGGGATGGAACTTTCTTGAGCCTGGAGGAAGTGATCTTTGAACATCAACCAGTTTTCCTGGACCCCTTTCTCTCAAAGGCCATATCCCTTGGGATTCTTCCAACTAGACCTCTGAAAAGGTTGAATTCTGCTTTCATGAAATCCAGGGCTGCGGTCCTGCATTTTTCCCTGTTTAGTATTCCTGCTATGTGGATCTCACTATCTTGTCAGAGGACAAAGTTCTGGATAGATTTACGTTTTATGACTTTACATGCGTTTTTGTTATTGTTCTATTGTAGCACTCATCTATTAAGAGTAGAATCAACATAACTGTAGTAGAATTCTTTGAGATTTCTTTAAAATTGTCCTTATCTTAAAATTGTTTTTTTAAAAAGCAGAACCGCTTGTCACAGGGATTACCTCCAGTTTTCAAGACAGAAACATCTTTCAYTCAGCAACTAGGGAGGTGAAAAGAATCCTTTTGTTTTTTTATTCCTTCCTTTTGTCCATTAAGGATAACACTCCTAAAGTTTCTTTTCTTGTCTTGGAGGATTACTAAACAGAAAAAAAAATCAAAGAAAGACATACTCAAGAGTGTTGATCTCCTTGAGGGTAGAAAGGCTCTACAGAGGGATCTGGACAGGCTGAATCGATGGGCCAAGGCCAATTGTATGAGGTTTAACAAGGCTAAGTTCCGGGTCCTGCACTTCRGTCACAACAACCCCATGCAACGCTACAGGCTGGGGGAAGAGTGGCTGGAAAGCTGCCCGGCAGAAAAGGACCTGGGGGTGTTCGTCGACAGCTGGCTGAATATGAGCCGGCAGTGTGCCCAGGTGGCCAAGAAGGCCAACAGCATCCTGGCTTGTATCAGAAATAGCGTGGTCAGCAGGAGTAGGGAAGTGATTGTCCCCCTGTACTCAGCACTGGGGAGGCCACACCTCAAATACTGTGTTCAGTTTTGGGCCCCTCACTACAAGAAGGACATTGAGGTGCTGGAGCATGTCCAAAGAAGGGCAACGCAGCTGGTGATGGATCTAGAGAACAAGTCTTATGAGGAGCAGCTGAGGGAACTGGCTGGAGAAAAGGAGGCTGAGGGGAGACCTTATCGCTCTCTACAACTACCTGAAAGGAGGTTGTAGCGAGGTGGGTGTCGGTCTCTTCTCCCAAGTAACAAGCGATAGGACGAGAGGAAATGGCCTCAAGTTGCACCAGGGGAGGTTTAGATTGGATATTGGGAAAAATTTCTTCACTGAAAGCGTTGTCAAGCATTGGAACAGGCTGCCCAGGGAAGTGGTTGAGTCACCATCCCTGGAGGTATTTAAAAGACGTGTAGATGTGGYRCTTAGGGACATGGTTTAGTGGTGGACTTGGCAGTGTTAGGTTAACGGTTGGATCCGATGATCCTAAAGGTCTTTTCCAACCTAAATGATTCTATGATTCTAAAAAATTTTGAAAAGAAAACATTATTAATGGATTTCTATGCTCTCACAGTCTGTACGTAACACTGTGAGTCCCTTCAGCATGTTATTGAAACATCCACTGTAAAGGTAGAATCACAGAATCATAGAATCATTATTAAGGTTGGAAAAGACCTCTAAGATCATCAAGTCCAACCRTCAACCCAACACCACCATGCCCACTAAACCATGTCCCTAAGCGCCTCATCTACACGTCTTTTAAATACTTCCAGGGATGGTGACTCAACCACTTCCCTGGGCAGCATGTTCCAATGYTTAACCACTCTTTCAGTAAAGAAATTTTTCCTAATGTCCAATCTAAACCTCCCCTGGCGCAACTTGAGGCCATTTCCTCTTGTCCTATCGCTAGTTGCTTGGCAGAAGAGATTGAAACCCACCTCGCTGCAACCTCCTTTCAGGTAGTTGTAGAGCATGATAAGGTCTCCCCTSAGCCTCCTCTTCTCCAGACTAAACAGTCCCAGTTCCCTCAGCCGCTCCTCATAAAACTTGTTCTCCAGACCCTTCACCAGCTTCGTTGCCCTCCTCTGGACACGCTCCAKCACCTCAATGTCYTTCTTGTAGTGAGGGGCCCAAAACTGAACACAGCATTCGAGGTGCGGCCTCCCCAGTGCTGAGTACAGGGGGACAGTCACTTCCCTAGCCCTGCTGACCACACTATTTCTGATACAAGCCAGGATGCTGTTGGCCTTCTTGGCCACCTGGGCACACTGCCAGCTCATATTCAGCCGGCTGTCAACCAGCACCCCCAGGTCCTTTTCCGACAGGCTACAGACTAAAGGTACAGACTTTATGGTGAGGAAGAATACAACCCTAATTCTTCAGTTGCAGGCTTCAGCTGTATATATAAAAAAAAAATTCAAGGTGACTTTTTTATCAGTTTGCCTTGGCAACACCAACAATTAACCATGAATAATAATAATAAAAAGCATGTCTTGCATTCAAAACTAATGTACATGTTTGTAAAGAAAAAAAAAAAGAAAAAAAGAAAAAAAGAGTTATCTTAAAAGGAAAAGTTTTCTTTAAAAACAGCTTTAAAATAAGATTACTGTTAGAATATATTTTAAACAGCATCTGAAAATCAGTATGAACAGTTTCCCTTGAAAAATAAATCCTAGTTGATAAAGCATTCTTCATACATTCTTTCAAGCAATACAGTAGAAAATATTAATTTATAATGTTATTAAATTGGAGGTAAATCAGATAATATAACTGCTTGTTAAAAATCAGTTTTTATAGATTTGCTTAGACTGGGACTTTGTTTTTTTTTACCTGCCCAAAATTTTATGTCAAAATAAAATGCTGTATTTAGCATTGGTGAGACCTCACCTTGAGTATCATGTGCAGTTCTGGGCCCCACAATTTAAGAAGGATGTCAAGGTACTTGAATGCATCCAGAGGAGGGCAACAAAGCTGGTGAAAGACATGGAAGGCATATCCTATGAGGAGCTGCTGAGGACTCTGGGTTTGTCTAGTTTGGAGGAAAGGAGGCTGAGGGGTGACCTCATTGCTCTCTACAGCTCCCTGAGGAGGGGAAGTGGAGAGGGAGGTGCTGATCTCTTCTCCTGGGTATCCAATGATAGGACGTGTGGGAATGGTTCAAAGCTGCATCAGGGGAGGTTCAAATTAGATATTAGGAAGCATTTCTTTACTGAGAGGGTAGTCAAACACTGGAACAGGCTTCCTAGTTAGGTGGTCGATGCTCCATGCCTGTCACTGTTTAAGAGGCATTTGGACAATGCCCTTTAATAATATGCTTTAGCTTTTGGTCAGCTCTGAAGTGGTGAGGCAWTTGGACTAGGTGATTGTTGTAGGTCCCTTCCAATTGAAAATATTCTATTCTTTTCTTTTCTGTTCTATTCTAAATATTAAGTTCTACTTTCAGATGTCAACAGTGAACATTCCACTGATTTCATCGGGAGTTTGGTCAAAGTATAATGACTTTATTTCATAAATGTTGTGGTTTAACCCGGCAGGCAGCCAAACACCACACAGCCACTTGCTCACTTCCCCCACCTCAGTGGGATGGGGGAGAGAATCGGGGGGGGRRAAAAAAAAAATCAGTGGATTGAGATAAAGACAGTTTAATAAAACAGAAAAGGAAGGGAAAATAATGATAATAATAATAATGGTAGAATATACAAAATGAGTGATGCACAATACAATTGCTCACCACCTGCTGACCGATACCCAAGCAGTGATTGCTACTTCCTGGACCACGCCTCCTMTTTATATATTGAGCATGATGTCACATGGTATGGAATACCCCATTGGCCAGTTGGGCTAGCTGTCCTGGCTATGCTCCCTCCCAGCTTCTTGTGCACCTGGCAGAGCATGGGAAGCTGAAAAGTCCTTGACTAGTAGACTACTTAGCAACAACTAAAAACATCACTGTGTTATCAACATTCTTCTCATACTAAATCCAAAACACAGCACTAGGAAGAAAATTAACCCTATCCCAGCCRAAACCAGGACAATGAACCACGTAGAAGGGTTGAAGAAAGTGACTAGAACTCTYGTAAGTCGTCTTTTTTTTTTTTTTTGTAATGTGGTTCTATTTTGATTTGAAATAATAAGAAAAAATCCTTTTCATCATATATCTTACATATAGTAAGAAAAATATATAAAGAAAAACTAGAAGTGTGACAAGAGGTGAAGAAAATAATACTTATAAAGCAAACTTCCCACATGAAACAAACTTTGATGTAGTTGAACATATGACTTAAAACGTCATGAAAAAAATATGTCACAAAGGACATTCAGATGCAAAAGATAAGACACTAAACAGCAGAATGATCACTGACTAGAGCTAGGAGTTTGCTTCCATAACACTTCTCTTTCTGAATATACAAATCTTTAGGGCAGGGGCAAACAAARAAAAGTTGCTCCAATTACTGAATTATGACATATGTAAGACAGAAAGACAGAAAGACAGAAAGGTTTTCTTGCTGTGTGTTTCACCTGTGCTATAGAGGATACAATCTTCAGCAACCCTCTATGAACATGTATTTCAAGCTATTTCTGTTGATCTGAAACAACCTTTGGCTGTCATGCTTTCTGCTCCTCCTAGAAGACAAACAATTCTCCTTATTTTAATGTACCTCTGGGAGTAAGGCTGATTCCAAAGATGACTGATTTTGAACTATTTAAAGGGAAATGAAAAAAAGATCATGAAGAAATAGTTATTGAACCATAAAGGTAAAAAATGACACAAAGCTGCAATTTAACAATTTCTTTCCCATATTAATGGATAACCATTCAGGTGACAAGCTTGATTTCTGGCACATATTTCAAGATGTGGACATCTGGAGTCCAACAGTTATTTGACTGTATTTTTGAATGGCAATCTACATTTTGAAACCAAATTAACAATTTCAAGCTTACTTGGAATAGGTCCAGAGCTGTAAATTTTTAGTATCAACCGTTGATCTTACACTGACATCTAGAAGAATAAACTTTCCTAAACTAGAGATACATGAGGTATATTCTTCACTCAGTGCTTCCTCTAGGATCCCTAGTATTCAATAAACTAAGCTGAAGAACTGTCAATGTTTTGTTTCTCATTTGGCCCTCTTTTAGAGCATGTTCCTTTTTTCTCCATTAAATTATTCAGAATAATATAAAAGATATGATCTAAGAGGTATGTGATACAACAATGTAGGGTTGAAGGATCTCCAAGCCTAAAATCTCCAAGTCTCCAGCTCAGAAGTATTTTTTGAATGATTCATTTGACCTGGATCATCCCGGGCTAAGGAAGCTGGGCCTCTTCAGCCTTGAGAGGAGAAAGCTCAGGAAGACCTTGTCACTGTCTACAACTGCCTGACCAGAGGATACAGAGAAGATGGAGCCAGATCCTCTTCAAAGGTGTATAGTAATAGGATGAGAGGCAACAAATACAAGCTGGAATATGGGAAATTATGATTAGATATAATAAACATTTTCTATCATGAGGTAAAAACATTTGTAGAAAAGTGTTTCCTTCAAGAAAAAATGTGTGTGGGCTGTGTTAAAATAAATAAAGAATGCTTTTCATTTAAATAGAAAATTTTTATGCACCTTACATTTTCATAGCAACAGTGTAATCTTTTTTTTTTTTAAATCTACTACTGTGCATAAGAGTGACTAGTCTGATTTAAAATTTACTTAACATGCCTTTTACACTCCTGACAACTGATGCACATACAATATTAGATAAAAATCTGGAAATGTAGCAGGCATGTACTCACATAATAACTTCTACGAGACAGGCTGAGATAGGAGATAGCTGGTAATCAAACCTGTTGGAACAGCAGACGCAGGGGTTTGGACTGATAAGACTTCAGTCAGTAATGTGGTGCAAGATGGAGGAGAGAGGTAGCCAAATGCAGGCAGCTACTGAGTACAAAGAACAGATTTATTGGGTCAGAGATCCTGAAAGGTTATCCTGCTCAGGACACCATCAGAGTAAACATTATCTCAGCTTCCCTGGAATACCACTAAATCTGTAAACTACCCAAAGAGTGCAAGTAACTTTACTAGGCAATTACTATTTTCTCTAGTGGATGACCACTGAACAGAGTGTTGTGTAAATATATAGCACATTTTCTGAATGTAAAAGTTAGTCTCCTATCTATTTTCCTTCTCCTCCTCTTGTGAGACTGTTGATTACTTAAACTCATAAACATGTTCAGGTTTACTTTGATTTTAACTTTTTTAGACCCAAAGTACCTGAGGCTATATTGGAGTTAGTTTTATGAAACTTCAGTAATATTTGGAAGGAAAGGTTTCCTCAGTAAGCTATTAATATTCCCCTTACCATAACGGGGGTGGGGGGGGGAAAAAAGAGGATAGAAGCTACAAGAATTTATGAAAGAATGGAAAGTTGCCCAGGAATTTACCAAGTATAATTTGCCTTTTCAACTAGGATAACAACAAATACGCATTTATCAAGACACTTATCTTTATATGTAATGATAGCACAGGCTAACATGCACACACAAAGGAGTTAGGTTTAGTCATTTAGTAGAATACTGTGTACTGAGAAAGGGAAAAGTTTGAGAGGAAAATGTATTAACTGGGCAGAATAAGTATATTCAATTTATAGGGAGTTGTAGAATAAACATTTCCAGCCCTGTAKCAGTGATTTTGTAGAGCAGTTGGAAGGTCTTTTGAGAAGAGTGCCTGTAACGGTTAGATACTTCTTTTCTTAGAAAGCTTCAAACTTCAACAAACAGAAAACACAATCATTTACAATSTGTTTATGGTTGTCTGCATGTCTATTGCCTAATTCATATCCATGAAATTTCTGAATGAAGTGAACATCAGTTATCCTTCTTTTAAAATTATAATTACAGTAATTAAAATCTCAAACAAGAAGATTTTCACTTTGCTCTTACAGGATGAAAGTTTAATATGATTTGAATCCCTCAAAAAAACCCAATAATATATAAGCCTCTGAGCTGACCTTACATTTTTTTAAGAGCATGATTATGTGAATTTCTTCAATAAATTCGTAATTTGCGTAAATAATGTAGACAGAGACACAAAACTTGGATCAATTGTCTGTGAGAGTTATGAAAGAGACCACTGAAGTGCAAAGTTACAGAAGAAGCCAGAAAAATCCTTCATTGCCTGTATTTTAGATAATAATGTCACTTTGTATTGTGTGTTCCTGGCGGTTCGCTATGTCTGGACTACATTTTAAACAGAACTACTTGTCTCATATCAAATGCTAGAATTGTTTCATAAAATGTGTTCTTCCATTTACAGCATTTTTAAAATACAAATGCAGACGTATTTTTTTGTTTTACTCCTGATCAAGTCTGACATAGTATGCTTAAGTTATCAGTAGTTTATGGATAGGCACAGAAAAGCTATATAAAATTACTGCCCTATATATATATAAACAGACAGAGTATACATATAAAATACTAAGGAAAAAAAAACAACATTCAAAGAATGTAATAGTCTTATGCTATGGTAATCAAATCATAAACACCTAAGTCTTTAAAACTTAAACTGGATTAAGCCAGGAAAACAGAGGCCCACCTTTGCTCTACAAATAGCAGAATAAAGACATATGAAAGGTAAATATCTTTAGAAGTTCAAGCTCAGACCCTACACAGTGATACAGGGAAGGATTGCAGCTTATGTTATTGGTTCCTTTTCCATTAGAAAAGTTAAAAAAAAAAACAAGCAGAATGTTTGTAGCTCTTTCCTCTCTCTACAATAAATTTTATCTCTCCGAGACAAGGATATTCATGCTGGCTCTTTTGTGTTTTGAGTTTTAAGTTTGCGCCAGAAATGCCAGTGGAATCAGCTTCTCACATTAGAGGTAAAACAAATTCTCTGAAGAGCTGAGCCTGTCAAAATAGATGGAAAAAAATCTTTTGCTGGGTGTTCAAATAATAGATGCATCATACATAAATAACACTCAAGAACAGCCCCAATACTTACATTTAAATTAAGTTTTCTAGTGACAGACTGGAATTCCGAAAAGTACTATGTCTTAGATTGGACAGAGGAAAAGCATTAAGATCTATAAATATTAGAATTCTTATTGATATGGCAAGAATTTTTTTGTGCTGAATAATAAGGCAAATACTGACGAGAAAAAGGTCAATGAATATACTGAACTGCAGTTGCCATGGGAACCAGCAATGTCTTTTACCTATGATTAGATACTGAGATAAATCAGGTGCGTGTTTGTATCTGTATACTTGTGGGAGGAAGGTTATTTAGCTTGAAGAAATACATTCCTGAGAGACAGACAAGAAAATATGTTATTTCATATTCCATTTACAGACATGCTCTTATTCAGAATTGTCCATCCTCAAAATTAGGTCAGCAATTTAGCTGTTGCAGTGAAATAGTTTTGGTTTGGGAAAATCAACAGCTGTTTTTCTCCAAAGTCAGATGACTCAGCAGAGAAAAATTTCTTAGCAAATAAATTAACTTTAAAAAATGAACTGGCTCTATTTAAAAACTGCATCTACAAGTGCTTACTGAGGATTATGTATACACACCTGGCCTCAGATGCCTTCAGGTCCTTAGCTGTTGTATGTCAGCACAGATTCTTTGAACCTGTCCTAGATCTTGGAATACATATTTTATTGATAATATGACTACACAATAAAAAGTTAGAAACATACTTTTATCAGTCTTCTCCTTTGGTACACATTCTCAGAAGTGTTATACAAGCTCTGATACCTCATTATCTGATTAATTTGTCTGATAAAGCAAGGGACATTTTAGACCAACATAATAAAAAACAGCAGCAGCACAAAACATGAATCCCATGACAAAAATTTATCTAAAATAAGTATTTTACGGTACAGTGCATGGCATAAAGCTTATTTCTTGTTGCTGTAAAAACACATTTTTGCTTAAAAGCAAACACTTATAAGCGAAACCTATCGTTAAACTGTGGTCAAACTGTAAGTGACCCGGGTGTGTGACAGACCTCCCTCTTGTGAGCTAGCCTGCGCCAGCCCCGCTCTCACAGATTCTCTGCATCACGTTGCTGGCACAAGACCCTCACAGTTACCACTGAAGGATTCATTTTATTATTTTTCCATTTTGCAGCTACCAGCATGCTCTTCATACTGAAAGCGGAGAGGAAGCACAGACCCTTTTTATTTCTTCAATTCTGTGCCCCTGAAGAACTACGTCCTGCCAAGGGAAATTTCTACCAAATAGTTAATACTGTAACCACAGAAGGCTGCAAAGAGCCACCTTTACAGACTTTGACAGAGTAATGTAAAATCTAAATTTGAAAACATTTCTTTGGTTCTGCTCCACAAGAGAATTATACATTATTTCATTAAAAGTGACATTTTTTTCTTCAAAAAAATCATATCTAGGTTTGCATCTCACATTGAACACTGCAACTTGTTTGCATATGTGCTCACTGTTGCTTATCTTTCAGTTCTGCAAGAATTTAAAAACTGCCCATTTAGTGAATAAATCATAGCAAGTAATTCTGCTATTACCAATGATRTTCTTCAGTGGTGAATTTCCCAGCCCACAGAACCATGCTGGTTTGGATCCCACCCTACTGGACATGTTAAAAGCTCTGCTGACGGCCCACAAGACAGTTGACAGTGGTATGGACTCTACTGGAAGGTGTAATACTGAAGTTGTAGAGCACATTAAAAAAATTATTATCGTATCTTCCCAAAAACAGCCATATTATCGATTGCACTGGTGATCCTATTCTGCTGTTTCACTTTAGAAAGGTGATAAATCTCAGTTAGTAGTTATAGGAAACCTCAGAATCTTGAAATAGTTTTCAGTGCATGGCTGGTTCTATCAGAGTTAGAATGAGAGTATTTCTTTCTTGGATTATTTGTTATAGATCACCAATTTTATAAATTAAAAAAATAATCTATACTAAATGAGAGAAAAAGGTACTTTCAAAGTAATGTCACTTTCTAGGAGAGAACTTCTTTAGCTTTTTTATCAAATATAGCTTATTCAAAATCAAGATCACTGTGCTTTTGTATGCATTAAAAATAATCAATAAATCCTCCTACTTCTATAGGTACACCAGTGACAGATGATCTGATATTAAGTCAATTTTATTATCCAGTTTTTGCTTTTTATCTTCTTATTTCAAGGATAGTTTCATTACTTGTAGCATAACTCTACTGCCCATATTTGCAAGTGACAGAGAATTTCCATTACAGTTGTAACTTATGATACCATTTTCTTTTCTTCAAATTTTGGCACTGGAAAATTGCAGTCATTCACTTAAATCTATTATGAAATGTACTTTTATAATGATGAAATAAGAATTTGAAATGAAAAGCAAGGCACAAAGACCTATAGAGCAGTTACAAGTCTAAATGTTGCTTTCAGTATACTACTATCTACATATGAGAAGTAAAATGGAGTCGTGAGGAAGATAGCATGTGAGGAAACAGACAACCCGAACAGTATTAAACCCCAGAATTATCTGAAAATTCGATTTTTCTGCCACTGAAACTTTCCCTTTCCCCCTCTACCTAGGTAACATTCCTTTATGAGAGCACACAGGAGGACCCCAGCTATGGACAATCAGAACCACCTTTTTATTGTTGGTGCTCGCTTGCTTCCTAGATTTCTTACAGTGTGACAGAGTTCACTGTGGAAAGTGTTAGGTTTTGCCTGACCAGTTTGAGAAACACCACGATGGTACCAGTCTATGCGGAGCCTAAAATAATTTCTTTCAAGGCTTCAGGTGGATTAATTTTCATTCTGCACATCTAGTCAGCCTGGATACACCCTATTTATCTGCTAGATCATAGCTATTTTATGAAGTAAAATTCATTTCTTGTTCTAGTAGGATGCAGGCTGAGGCACCAAAAGAAGGGAACATGTAAAAAGTTGTTTTCTGATGTGTTAACAATTAGATCTTCTCCATTAAATAAATTCACTTAGTAATTATACATCAATTTCAGTCTGCATTTTACCAACATAGGGATATTTTCATCAGTTACAAGAAACCGGAGAATAGTTTACCTGATTTAGTTCAGATCTAAATGTGAAAATTGAGTGAGTGAATGATTAACTTTCAAAAAATACAACAATTGGTATCAATAAATCTTGTTTATTTTAATTTATTTCAAGAATTATTGTGTGTATTTTAGTTTAATAAAACAGAGAGGTAAAAAATAGAAAATAACTTTTTTGAACAGACTGCTTCAATCCAGCCTCAGTTTGCTTTACATCTTTTCTGTATCCTTTGAAGAGTTTGACGTCAGTTGTTTTTCGTGTGCTGCATATAAAAGTTAGCAATTATTAAAAATACTTCCTATTCAGTGAAATAATTATACAAAAATAGGTTCATTTTACTCAGTACACGTGGAAGTTGCAAATACTGGAATTAAGATATATGACAGTTTGGATAAAACTGTACACTACTGTATGATATTATAGTAMAGATGCTTAGAAAATCCTAACTCCTATCTCCTTTCAGATGATTTTTGCTTTTCCCTGCAACATGAGTGGGACAACTATGAGAGTCTTTGATAGAGCAGCATCAGGAGACCTTTGCCTCCAGGGAGCTAACACAAGTCCACCTTAAGCTTAAGCGTTTTTCCAGAAGTACGATATATAAATCTTAGTTTCTTGTACAAGGCAAAAGAAGTCAGACTAGAACTCAATAAATTGGGGTTCTCAACAGAGCAAGGAGGATAATCATTACTAGAACTATGACATTATTAATACTATTAATCATCATTCAAGATTATTCAGGCCTGCATGAAAGAGACTSTCTAGCTTTTAACAGCAGAATGATACCCACCTATTTTGTCTTTAAAATACTTTGTCCCAGCTTACTGTTCTTGGAGACCCTGCAAATTTCTAAAAAAACAAGAAAGATACTGAAATCAAAGAAAAAAAATTACACTTGCTTGTGACAGAGATCATGAAGATCAAAGAAGAAACCATGTGGCCAAGAACTATGTCTATTTCTCTTCCACAACTCTTAAAAAATTGCTGCTTTGTTACTCTCTGGCTATCAAAAATCTCTTCAGCGAAATGATGAGCAAGTAGACAGTTAAAGTTACATTCTTTCAAAATACTCTGAAAAGTCTTCACAAATGATATAATACAACTCTCTAACAGAGTTTTTAAATAGTTTCTTCAACTGCAAGTGGAGATAAATTCCCTGTAACATATTAGAGATGAAGAAATGGTGAATTGCAACATGGGATGTACACACACTACTTGAAAGGCTGCTTTTAAAGAGGAAATGAAAAAACTACAGAGATTTTTCTGGTGGTGGTATATTAAGCAAATATAGGAAATAAGTAAATGTGCATATATTTACATTGTTGTCCTCTAGTCTATGTCCCTATAACACAAATCAACTAGTGTTGTATACATATGKACCTGTAAGGTTTATTTGCTTCATTTTTAAGGCAGGAGGCCATTGTTTTACATGACACGGTTTGGGAAAACCACAAAAGTTTTCTACATTTAACATGTTAGGAATCATTTAATAACATCCCATTCCTGTAAGATTAGTTAATTCAGCTGAAGAAATTAGATAAGCTTTGTTGTTTTACTTCAGAATTTGTAACTAAATTGGCTTCTAGAGCAATTTCTCTTGCATTCAAAACTTTTTTTTAAGGTTGGCTTAGTAAAAACATAAAATCAACATTTGTTCTAGATAAATGAATCAGAATTTTTAATACTTTGCTTGATTTAATGTATGTAAGCATTCAAATTATCATGTTATTGAAATAATATCATAAATTATTTTGTACACAAAGAATGTAACCTASAGCAATGTTTTCTTGGCACAAACTAATTTTTGATTACTTTGGCCACTGTAAAGACAATAGGAATGTTTACCAGTCCCATTGTGTTCAGGAGAGTTTTAAACACCAGCAGTATTTTTATGGATAAAGAATTACCAATACATTAATAGTATCACAAATACTGAAACTTAGTAAAAATGAAGCACATTATATATGTTGTGGTTTAACCCGGCAGGCAGTCAAACACCACACAGCTGCTCGCTCACTCCCCCC
>JAYKAV010003453.1:0-88169 GCA_035582835.1 Phoebastria nigripes
GATGTACAATGCAATTGCTCACCACCCACTGAGTGATACCCAAGCAGCTATCGCTACTTCCTGGACCACGCCTCCTATTAACATATTGAGCATGATGTCATATGGTATGGAATACCCCGTTGGCCAGTTGGGCTAGCTGTCCCAGCTATGCTCCCTCCCAGCTTCTTGTGCACCTGGCAGAGCATGGGAAGCTGAAAAGTCCTTGACTAGCAGACTACTTAGCAACAACTAAAAACATCAGTGTGTTATCAACATTCTTTTCATACTGAATCCAAAACACAGCACTAGGAAGAAAATTAACTCTATCCCAGCCGAAACCAGGAYATTCATGTTGTCATTTTTCATTCTCTCCATGTTGGTAAAGTGTTCACTCTTGTCTATTTGTCATTCCAATTTTCTTTTCTTGTTTTGTTTCCTCTTTTTCGTTTGCTGTTTGCCCAGACAAGTTTTTTCTCTATCCATTTTTCATCATCTGGATCACTGTCTTTCCTTCCACCTTGTCAATTTTCTCAGTGCTTTATTCCACATTTCTTTTTCTTATAATGTTATTACAAACTTCTGCAGTGTGGGTGTYAAGGGACTAGGATGTGCTCCTCCCTGAGCACAGATTAATAATTCAGTTGGGTACGACTGGAAAATCTGCTTTATGCTGCATGGTCAGAAAAGTGTACCAAAGTCAGGATGGGAGAGAGCATGAGGGAGCACTACCCAAAATCAATTGCCTGCTGCTGACTTCTGTTGTTAAAGGTGGTAGCAGAAATCAGAAGGGAAGGCGGTGCTTGAGGAGGAATTCCAGGTGACCAGTAGCCATCTGACCACTCGAGTGCCAGGGAGCAGCCGGAGTGGGGCTGCCCCATGGGGGAGGATGAGTCAGGAGCTGTGGGCACTGCAGGGCTGGCAGGGCAGTACTCTCACTGATGGGGAATCCTCCTAAAGCACCCCATCAAGGCTGGGCTGGGGACAGGGACAGGACCGTCCCACCGCCCAATGATCATCAGGCCAGGCAGGGTGAGGAGTCAGGTCCAAGGTTGACCTGGGGAACCAGTCAGGGCAAGATCCAGGCTGGGCATGGGTCTGGGCACAGGGCTCCCTGCAGCATAGCTCGGGCAGGGACTGATGGCCCCATGCTGGGTTGAAATGGGGTCCTATGGCCATAGGCAGGGTGGGGGCAGGTCGCAGGTGGGGCTTGGCAGGGCCTGCAAGGGCTGGTGGTGCCCTTGGGGACATGATGCTTACAGCTGTTACTGATTTGTCCTTCAGAAATTACGCTTAAGTTGCAAGTCCTTTGGAGGCAGCATCTGAGCCTATTATTTACCAGTGAAAATGTCAATAGAAATTTTAGTTCACCATAAATAATATGTACCTGATATTTTTCTGGCCTCTGGTGTTCAGGTGTTTCAAATATTTTGTGGTATGAGTGCTAAAATGAAGTCATTGAAGAATTCCAGAAGTTTTGAGAGAATGAAATATTTTTCTTTCAGATGCTTTTCCTTGTCTAAAAGAATCAACATAGATGTCTCCTGTGGTTATTTTTTGGTTGTTTGGGGTGTTTTTGTGGATTTGTTTGGTTTGGTTTGGTTTTTTTTGTAATTTGAAATCACTGTCAATAGCTACTTACCTTGTTTTTTTCTGCTCCTGAAAACTGATTTTATATCTTTGTAAGACAGAGTCCTGCCTGAAAACAGGACCTGGTAGTCCACTTATATATGTTTTATATATAAATGTGTGTTCATYCTATCAAATGTAAAAGTATCAGTATCAGTTTCCTATAACAAGGTTTGTTTTAGCTGTGGAATTGTTATCTGTCGTTTTGAGTTGAATAATGGGTAAAAAGGAACTCCTTCATTTCTTTGTGCAGGGAGAAGAATGTAAGTATTAACAAGTGTTGTGTGTTTATTTTTACCACTTGTAATGGTTAGCATATATATATGAATGACTTGTATTTCATTAAAAATTAACAGAATTGTTGTATGACTTACYTTCTGTCTGAAAATTAAAAGTAAGAGCATGTGAGAAAGTAATGTTACATAGTTAGGTCTGACCTACATTATGCAGGTCAAAATCTGAATTTTGAGAGATTGTATCACACTTTTTTTTTTCTTTTCAGTTTCCATTGTTCCTTTTTGTCAGACATAGAACAAAGAAAACAGATATGAAAACCCATAACTTTGTATCTAATTTTGACTAACTGTTCTCACACTTGCTTTGAACTAATGTAATGCTATTACATTAACTGGAATTTCTGAATTAGATGGAGGTAAATTAGGTTGTCATACAGAAGAGTAGGCATACCTGTGAAAAATACTTATATATAGAAGTCATATCATAACAAAGAGACATTATCCAATGCAGCGAAACATTTAATGAATGTTTGCTGTRGGAGTGCAAATATGCTTAAAAGGGAGATGCTGTTTATTTAGGGCAGAAAACACCCTGGAGCTAGCACTTAAATGTGATACCCTTCCTGAAAGCAGCAATGTTTGGGCTGTGGTTTGGTTTGGAAGCATATACGGGAGCAGAAATGTTTGGTCTGCRGTATAACCTCTGACAAGTTTGTGGCTTCAATTTTCAGCTCTCTTACCTCATGTATCTTTGGAAACACATAGCTAACCATGGTGCCTTAAGTTCATAAAATATTTRTGGGCCTTGGTGTGGAAGTAGTGTGTGAATTTAATTGTTTGGTTTGGTGTTTTCTTTTTTTTTCTTTTAGATTTATGCCAATATGAATGTGTCTGTTGATTTGAATTGCTTGTTTTCTCTTGGCCACAGGCTGACTGAGTGGCTGACTGAACTTGACTGGAAGGAGCCATTTTGCTGGGGAAGTGGAATAACTGTGGATCTGTCCCTGCGCTACTTGCTGGGAAGTGCCGTGCGTTGCCAGGATTAAGCCAACGCTGAAGTCTGGGATGGGCCTTAGGGGCAAACACTCCCTTGTTTCTTCTGACGTTGGGATTTGTCTACAGCCAGTCAGCTGAGGCACCTACCACACAACAGTTTTTGTTTTTTCGCTGCCTGAACAAGGTTACGTTTTCCCTCACTTCATCTCCTTTTGACTACTTTTTTATKTTATTAGTTTTCATTTTCCTTGACTGATTAATTTTCTCCTGGCTGTGGAAAAAAGAGCCCTGCTGATGTTGATTTAAATAATGTCGAAACCAATGGGACTCCTATGGCTGCCTTTGATCTTCACCCCAGTGTGTGTCATGTTGAATTCTAACTTCCTCCTGTGGATAACTGCACTGGCTATAAGATTTACTCTCATCGATGGCCAAGCACAATACCCAGTTGTTACCACGAATTATGGCAAAATTCGTGGTTTAAGAACACCKTTGCCCAATGAGATCCTTGGTCCAGTGGAGCAGTACCTGGGTGTTCCTTATGCCTCTCCTCCGACTGGGGAAAGGCGATTTCAGCCCCCGGAGCCACCGTCGTCTTGGACGGGTGTCCGCAACGCCACACAGTTTGCCGCTGTCTGCCCGCAGTACCTGGATGAGAGGTCACTGCTCAATGACATGCTACCTGTCTGGTTTACAGCCAATCTGGATACTGTGGTGACATATGTTCAAGATCAAAATGAAGACTGCCTATATTTGAATATCTATGTGCCCACAGAGGATGGTAAGTACTCTTAAGGACCACACTGCAGCGCACTCGCCAGTTCTGCACACGAGTAGTAGCCAGGTCTTTAAAGCACCTTGTTCAGTTTCCTCCATGTTTTATCTGTGGAAATGGATCATGCCTCTGAACATGCATTATGAGTAATACTTTGTAGATTGAACATGCTTGCAGGAATTCTCTCTCATGTTTCAGTGTAACACCAAACCGCAATTTCATTTGCAGGCAGTGGCCAGGGTGCATAAGCCAGCCTTAAGTTTACATCTGAACGACAGCTGAGCATCATTCACAAGAGAGGAAAGGGGATATAAACATTAACAAGAAGTAACATATTTATTTTCCCATGCATGAATGGTACAAATACTGCCACATACTCATTTTTAAAGGAGAATTTCCCTRATTATTTTTTTCTTTAGTTTTATTATAATACCTCTGAGCCTACTGTTAACTCTGCTTGATTTAAGTAGATAATAGAAAGTTGTTACAGTAGTTCAGTCTGCAGGTTTTTTCCAGGATTTTTACCTATGAAACTTTTCATTCCAACTTGTTTTTCTTCATTCACTAAATTTAAAATGAAGTAAACATGATTTTATTATTCAGAGCTGAACAGGTGGCCTTAAACTTTCATCTGTTTTCTGCAATCCTCTCTCAGGAGGGCTACTTTAAACCACCTTCTATAGACAAAAAGGATGAACGCAATTGGTAACACACAACTCTGAATGTTTTCATGATCTCAATCTTAAGAACTCCAGCTTTATGGCATGCTGAATGTATCTTTTGTGGTTCTGAATGGTATTGCTTTCTACAGACAAGACGACATGTTTTCATCAGGCCCCAAATGAGTAAAGTTTATTCTATATCACAAGGAAATAAAAAATTCTACTGGCAATTATATTTAATATTCTGCTAAAAGCCAGTTCTTTCAGCCACTTAGAATGTAGTTACCGATGCATAACATGACAGATTTCTCCCAGATATGCAAATCCCTTCACAATAGCTGAGGGTTTGATTTGCATAACCAAGGCATTGTTATTTCTCAGTAACCATACTCTAAATATGCAAATTTTGTGCTTTGACTATTATAATCCTTCTGCCTTGGCTTCTTTACTCAGAGTTTCCAAGCTGTTTGTCAGCAATAAACATACCACCTTCTCTTCCTGTTCTCATCACCTGAAGCAAAAACCTGAAAGCTAAAAATAAAGGGGTAAGGTTTGGGAATACTGGGAGCTCTGCAAACATAAATACTACCAAGCTGCTTAAATGAAAAGTGCTCTGAAAGTAAAGTTGTGTGTATGGGGCTCTGTGTGTGCACGTGTATGCGTGTGTRTGTGCATGCATGCAGATGAAGGAGCAGATCTTTCCACTTAGTTCTTTCCCTCTTCCAGTCTCATTGCACTGCATCTCACTCCTTGGATAATAACAAAGATAATTCTTTCCCAGATTTGTTTATGTTCTGGATTTTGTCCTGCAGCTTTTAATTAATCACTAGAGTAAGCTTGCCCTAAGAAAGCATTTCAGGTTAARATTTTATTTGTTCTCACTGAAGGAATATCAGCTCTGCTAACTCAGTCTTATTTTAAAGCCCAGTGTTAATAAATTCATGTATTCCTCCAAACTAGTAATAAGAATTTTTATCCATTAATTAAGGAAGATAGGAAATTAGACATGGAAAAATATATACAAATGTCTAGGAAAAGAATATTTGATATCAAATGGATAATAATAAAATACTGTGTGCTGAATGACTAACAACCTATAAAATTCCTCATCTTGTGTGTAATAGCTAGTAGCATTTGCTGTTAGATTAAAAATAGAAAGTACTGATAAATTTAATTTTGCGTGTTGTAGACCTTTTTGTCCACTTAATTCCACAAAAAGTGCATGTCTTACTCTTCCTCCTGGTTTTAGGGTTTTTTTTTTACACTAAATAACATGTAAAGGGAATCCATTTTCTTTTATATATCCCCTTCAAAAAATAAACCCATGCATAAAAGAGTATATAGCTGAATAATGRGAGACAAGGTTTGATGTCAGTGATGAGCTGAAGGCAAGATCGCTCCTGTACAATATGACAACAATTTTTAACAGGTTTCAATAGGGAACGAGAAACTTAAAAATGAATAAATGGAATACATGATGTTTTAATTGTATGCTGTATATCTTATAACTAGTTAAATATAACTCAGTGTGGCTTTTTTGGTGAGGAAAATATGCAACCTTCTGCTCATAAAGGTGATTAAGGAGAACTGACCTACAGATCACATCTCCTAAGCTACTGTGTCTCCAAATCATACTAAACATAAATAGCCTTAAATTGTAGTCCATACAATCTGATTAAACACATTATGCTTCATTATATGAGTCTTAGTTGGCAAAAATAAGTTACGTTGTTATGAAGACAGACCATGAAATTAGTTTTTGAAGCAAGATCTCCAAGTGAGTGACTTTTAGTTAAATTCACATTTTCAATTCTTTCTGAAGTACAGATTTATTTAAAAGAGCTTTGAAACTGTTTTGTGTCTGGAAGAAAAAGTGGATGGCATCATCCAAACCTAATTAATATTCTGACTATGAAACTTAATCTGAATCATTTTATGCTATCTTTTTTTTTTAAACTTCAGTGAAAAGAATTGATGAACAACTCTGATGAATTAACTGTGTTCACATTCAGTGCTTACCTTAAACCAATTCTAGTGAATAACTAATCAAAATGCAGCCCAGATTTAGTGGGTTTTTTTGTTTTGTTCTGTTGGGGTTTTTTTTGCACTATATAACATGACCCGTTTCTTATCACTTGGGTGGTTTGGTCAAAGGGAACCAAATTTTGATCATGTACTTTGAATAAAGAGTTGAAGAATAAATGCACACATTCATTTATCTGATTTCAGAATTGCTTCACTGGAATTCTGCCAGTATAAACTAATGGAAATAAGAGTAGAATACAGTCCCTTTAATTGGGTAGATAAGATTAGTTATTTATAATAAAATAGTCTGAAATGCTGCTGCTTCTGTCTAAAGAAGTACACTGAAATTAAATAACACAAAATTGTATAGTTCCTTAAAATAGTTGGAGCATCTAAGTAAAGAAATTAAAATGCCCTGTTACACAGTTTATGTCTGTATTGATCATAGCCTTTCTTTTGACCCATAAGATTCTGGATTTCAAATGTCAAATAGCAGCAGACTCCCGACAGAACCTTCCATGTTAAAAAGTTCCTACAAAACAAAAAGTATCTTTGTTTTTAGGAGGGTTTTTTTCATCTTAGGTGAAAATATTATTTCTGATAGAAATCAAAACACATACCTAACAGAATATTTCTGCAATTCTGTCCATGTGGATTTTTATTCTTTTGCTGTTGTTCACTGGACAAGTGGTTTGTACTGACACTTTCCTTAGAGTAACAATTATATTTCAGAGAATCTAGAGTAGCTGGAGAATTTCAGTGTTTGTTTTCCTTTGCCGTTGGAAGGGAAAGAATTACAACCACTATAATCCATTGAGATTTTTGGGGGGGTCATAATAAGTATAAATAATAATGCAGCTATTTTAAAGATACACAGTACAAGCAATAAAGACAAAATTTAGCAAACTGCTTTTATTTTATATGTCAAACCTATAATCATAAGAAATTACTCAGAACTGAAACAAATAAAATATTTATAGTAAAATTATCATTTTATCCAAATTGCTTTCTAAACATTTTTCTTGATCTTCAGAATAATTTGTGTGGGTATATGTTGTCTTGTCTGCTTTTCCTGTTACTATAAACTGTAATTTTCCACAAGAATACTCAAATGTCAGTTTTGAGAAGGTCATCTAGGGAAATGATATTGAGGACAGTCTGTTTATTATAACTTCAGTCTGAATATGGGTTTATCTACAGTGGAAATGCTAGATTGAAGAGAACACAGACTGTTAATCGGCTGTTCTTAATCCCTGACCTTTATCATTTGAATCTGTGGATGCTGAAGGAGATTGCTAACTCCTATCATAACTGGGTAAAAAAAAATAACAAAAAACAAACAGAAAAGACCCTTAATTTACATTTCTTTCATGATAAACTTCAAAACTGTATTAATAGCAAGGCAAGATAAAAAAACCCAAAAAACAACATGAACAAATCTTTTTTTGTTTGTTTAAAACCTGCTCTGCTTAGATCAAAACAGAAAATAAAATTAAAAAATATGACTTTTTGTTGTCTTTGCATGATCAGTAGTAAGCGTATATACTTTACTTAGTTTGGTATATGGATAGAGGGTACATTTTACACAAGTGGGTAGCTACTCAACCACTATATATCTGTTAGGGATTAACTAATGAAGTATTTAGCATCTTCAGAGGTTTGCTCGCTAAAAATGCTCTGTGAGCTCTTGTCTCATTTACATCACAATAAATACAGCTGAAGTGACAACAAAAGGTGGTAGGCCATGATACTTACTAAGGCTGAATGGGTAGGTCATGATTTTTTCACTAGATTAGGGAAACTGAGAATATTGTTCAGRATTAGTGGTATATTTAACTGTGGGCTACCAGGAAGAAAAAAGTCTTGGGCAACAGAAAAGACATCAACAGTGTTCCTTCTCTGAGCAGTGATGTGAAGGAAAGGTACCTGCATCTTTAGAYTCTGTGTCTATTTGACTAAGAAATGAAGAAATGAAAAATTTGAACAAAGCTGATAAAGAAGATGTGCGTTAGGTGATTTCTATAGCTTACATACTGGGCCACTTTTTCATATTAGTCAAATACCTGCTTAGTATATAACTGAGTGTAGCCTTCTCCTTGTCATTGCTGTTGAATTGCAGTGTCTGTTTAACTTGGAAAAAGTCTTTTTATCAAAATTATACTGATAAAAATTAATATTTTCCCTTTATGATTATTTTCCCTAATGATTTTTCCCTTTTTTTTTTTTTTTTTTGGGGGGGGGGAGGGGAGAAAAAGGTAGTAGAAAGATAAGTCCCATCTTTACAATTATTTGGTGGCATGGAATAAAGAAAAGTAAGCTATTCAATGGCTTCTTTATTAATATGAGGAATAAGGATCCATACATAAAAATAGTAACATAGTGTACAAGATATGTACAATATTGTACAACACTATTGTTGTTGAATTATTAGTAGGTGATAATAGTAATAGTAACTTCTATTTTCCAAATAAACCTGAATTTCTATAGAGTAGATTCTCCTAAACTTYATGCAGTTTCAAGTTTCAGTATATGCATATCTGACATTTATCAGGTAATCTCAAAATTGCAATAATTCTATTATTTCTTCACTAATTTTGTAAATTTAAGTAGCTACTTAAGAAATCAAATTTGGGATTTATATATATGTATATAGTTTAAGAAAGGAAGAATCCAGTTTCTCTTGTTTACATGTTTATAGTTTTGATTCTTCCTCAAAATCTTTATTGTGTGGTTTTTAAAGTCAATTATAATTTGTGCAATTGGTATAGGAATGTAGAGTTTTAATTCTGTTTTCTGAAGTATTTTTAAAAGCAAATTAATTAAAATTAGTTATTTTTWAAAAAATATTTTAAATCTGTTTTAAAACATATTTAGGAGCGTTTTTTTTAATAGATGATAATGTTTGAACAGTTTCATATTATAAATTATGTTTTTCTGAGACAAAACAGAATATAGAAAGTTTGTTCTCAGTTTCAAATTGTCACAGTTCAATGACGGGTTTATTTTTAACCTCCACTCTTTCAGTCAATTCTTTGTCTTCTTTGGAAAAATACAAATTCATTATTAAAATTCTTTTGTTATTTAAATTCACTTCAGCTTATGCTGTACAAAAATTATACACAATAAGACATATCCTTTTKTAAAACGCTTGTATCGCTTTCCAAAGTGAGAGGGACTAATAATAGATAACAATTACAATACAAAATGATAACGTTGGCATTACTGCGTATAATCCCAGTTGAACATAAACATAAACTTTTTAGCGACAGAGAGAAAATCACTCTCCATWGTGAAAGATAAACTCCCCATTGTGTCAGAGCGCCTCAAGCCAATTCTTTCAATGTTAGGGTCCAATATATCCCTTCCCCTTAGTCCAGAAACATTGCAGCATCTGTGAGAAAGAAGGCGGCATATGTCTGACTACCCTCTGCCTACCAGGATAAAGCTGTGGGTAATCCAGGCCCTTATTTTACATTCTCGCTTTTAACAGTCACAAATACCTTCTGACACCAAAGAACAGGACTCTAATCTAGATGAAATAAAGTTCTTAAATCCTTAGAGCTAAATTCAGAGTTAGTTGCTGACTTCCCTCCAGGAGTTGCCCATTCCACAAGCACTTTACAGGATTCCACCAAAATGGCCTTTTCAGGAATTAATATGCAGTGAAGCCTAGTGAGAAGGCTCAGCATTCAATATGACATCATCTAATCTGAACAGGATTTTTGGCACAGTTTTCTAGAGTCTGATCATTGCCTCATGTTGAAAAACCTGCTAGAATGTGGGGAATGTTCTTTAAAACACGGTGAATTAATGTTTCTTCCACAAAGACAAATTAATGTTATCATCCTTTTAGTCAAGGAACAGTGCCCTTAGAGATATAGAGGCTGTGCCATTTGGCTCAGTGATGCAAAAGAAACAGCCTTTAGTCATGTGGGTCATGAGACAGATCAGATAGGCAATTTTACTTCATTCTGCCYATTGACTTCCACTCGTCTCTTCAGGGTGTTTTTTGGGTTTTTTGGTGTGTTTTTTGGTTTTGTTTCTGTTTTTTTTTTAATGTAGTTTTCCTCTGCGTTCCTGCAGAACATGTCTTTGTACACTGCTGCTTTTCACTATGTGTCTTCTTGCTTTCTGACAAAATACAAATCAACATGACACCTACTAACACTGAGGCAGTGCCTCTGTCCTAGGGCAGTGCAGTGGGTCCTCAGCAGACTTCTGGGTAGTGAACAGTGTGGAATATGCTCAGATCTTAGCAGTGTCATGGCTATACCATTTGTATTAGCTTTGATTTCCTATTAAGGCTTTGTGATCTCATTGATCTTCCTTCAGGTATTTTTTGCATAGGTCAGAAAGTTTTGAAAGTTATTTGTATCTTTTGGTTCAAGTTTGGTTCAGTTTCCCTTACTTAGCACATTATTAATTGTAGCTTCAGACAAAACCGACACTTGCTGACTAGCTCAACTGACTCACAAGGCTCATAAATCAGTCCACATCTGTGGAAATACTTAAAGGAATTGTCCCCACATCAATGTGATAGTCATAGGTAGTGTGTGAACCAAGCAACTATGCAATTCTGTTCTAGAAATGTTTAGGTATTTCCAAACGAAATTAACACAAATTCAAAATAAAGCAAATGCTCATCATTTGCTCCTCAGAATTCCTGACAAAAATTGTTGACAACTGAAATGAAGACAAAAATTKCTCCTGAACATAATAGCTTTTTCCACAGTACTTTGATTTGTCATCCTTTTTAAAGTGAAAGAAAATCTCCAGCATTCAAATATTTATATCAGTGCTTTTTGCTTATGATTCTAGATAAAGTTAAAATTCTCAGAATAACATATAATCAATTACATATGCTCACATTTTGTGATAGTGTTAGTTGAATGTAGTAGTTGTTATCCAAATAGAAAAAAGAAAAAAAGAAAAAAAAAATGTTAAAGATAGCATATTTCATGTGTGTTTGTGATATTATATCATCATCTGAGGGAATATGGATGAATTTACATTCTTAGGGTTTAAGGCTTTTTTAATGTGGACGTTGCTCCTGGTACCCAAAGAGAGGAAGAATAAGAAATAATTATTATAAAACCATGAAAATGAACTAATGCTTACAGCTATCTGGTGCTGATGTGTTAAAAATCCATTACAGAAATGTTATAATAAAAGGAAAATTTGTCTTTTACAGTTCTTGCTGTAGGCAAACTTATAGTGAAGAATAAATTTATTTGCAATGCTAGGCCAAATTCCTACACTATATATAGGGAATTTTAGTCACAAATAGAATTTCTGGTGCCTCATTCCAAAATGCTTATTATTGCTGGGTTGGTGTTAAATGGATTTTTAATTGACATGGTGTGACATATTTAATCTAATGGAGAGAAATTACTTTGTGCTGACTCAAATGACTATCCGATTAATCACTGGTAATGTTTACAAGCCATCATAGCTGGAAATCATGGATACATTGTCTGATTTAGTAAATATGCAGTAGGGCAAATGAAAACCCAATCCAAATATATACATTTCATCCTCTTGCAAATAAATTAAGATCAAATTATATTTTATGTGGTATTTTTAGTGTGGCTAGGAAATTTCAAATAGTAATTCTGCATTTGTAATACTGCCCCAATGGTTATGCTTTTGCTTGCTATTCATGCTTTATTCAGCCAGCAGAGGGAGCACAAGTTGCCAGCAAACTAATTTTTTCCATCTTGACATCACTGAGAGCGCCGCAAATGATGCTGGTGAATACAGCAGTAAAACATGCAAAAAGGTGCTGGTTTATGCCCTTTAAACAGATAGGAAGGGATCCTATCCACCTTTCCCAAGCTGAAAATTAATAATGTTGCAAGTGGTGGTTCTATTTTTGTGGATTGAGAAATTTATATACGGAATAAAACCTATCCAAGCAAAACATGCACTCACACTGACAAACTTACACAAAAATAACTTATTTTTATAAAATAATAAAGGCTTACATGAGAAGCATACTGAGAATGCACCAGTTTGTAATTGAATAGCGAATAATACTACTTGCTTTGAAATTCTTACAAGGCATTTGGTGGCAGAATGGAGTCCAAAGTAGAGAATTTGATCTGCTCAGTTATGGTGAGTTAGTAGAAACATTCCTACATAAAAAGGAATAATTTTTTTCTTCTGATTTATAACCTCAACTTAGACAGAGGCAGATTTTTTTTTTCAATGATGCCATTGACTCTCCATTTTCTGTATTATAGTTATATAGCTGAATCACGCAAAATGCCAAATGCGTTTTACATCCTCTTATTTCACTGAGACAAAAATGTTAAGCATGCTGAAGTTTCATCCTCACTGACAGTAAAGTTTTTGCTATCATCATGTTGGAATTAACAGTATAACTAAGCTATATTTAGTTAACCAAAGTGCCAAATTACACAAATTTTGGAGGGCTTCTGCTCCAAAAGATCTTGCTCCCAAGCATAATGTATTTGATTCAAAAGGAATGGTACATTTGTGGTCTTGCTGATTTGAGATGCTTTTATCATCAGGACTCCCTCTACCTAAACAATAGATCTTGTGCTGCCATCAGGGAATAGGTGCAATAGGCTGAGTTGCAATTGATGACTAGGGTGTGTCCTTGGGAGTTGGATCAAATCAGGTGTTTACTGTGATGATACGTAAAACCATCCATATGGAATAATTGCTATGCTTTGTCACTAACAATTACCTCAAAGCGTATTTAAGTCAAAGAAAATGACACAAACATTGTACAGAAGAGAGCAGCTTAGTATGACAATCTCTCAGTGGGAATATTTTAATGAAAACAGATTGAAAAAAGAGCTGAATAAAAATAAATGCAGTAACGTGAACTTAAAAAATGGGAAAAGTTTCTAAAAATCATGCTGCATGGTTTATTCTGTATTTTCTTTATCAAGGGATTATCTATGGTATCTTCAGTGTTATTCCTGGAACTAAACCATAGTAGATGGATTCAGTAGGTAAACTTTTATTCTTAACTGTAGCCATTTTCACAATAAACCACTGAGGGATGTTCAAGCCATAATTCTTTTCTTTTTATTCAGTTTCACCATTCCTTGCAACTACTTGTTGTTACTGACTTTTGCCATTGTCTCTTTGCTCGTGTTATAAGTGAATACCTTTGCCCACTTTAAAAGTGAATACCATAAAATAGATGTAGCCTCAGTTTCCATTTCTACAAAAGATGTTATCCAGATATTCTTAATTATCTTTTTTTTTTTTACCAAAGTTACACACAAGAAACAGCAAAAGGTGAGGAAATATCAGCTATGGCTCTTAAATAATTTTTGGAAGGGACACAGCTATCAAACAGGTGGACCAGAAAATTACCTATTTGGTGGGTGTGAATGGATCAGGTGAAGAGAGAAAGCCTCATTGTCTCTCATGTCTTTGTCCTTGTGTACTGGATTCCTTCAGTGGGCCACTCAGCTATGCCTGGCAAGCTGCATTTGGGCTGTAGGGTAGTACATGAGGATCCTAATGTACCCTACAGTGGTACATTAGGGTTTTATTTAATTTAGTTGTTTTTGTTTGTTGTTGTTGTTGTTTTCATTTTTCATTTTTAGCTGAACAGCTCTTGCTTGCGTTTTGGTTGTCATCATGAAATGCTCGTCCCACACCCCATTGTATAAATATGYCCAGCAAGTATTTGGGATATTGCAAGACTCAAGAAGGGGATAATGTTCAGATATTGAAAGAGTCAGTTCTCTAAATGCATACAGTGGCCTATAAAAATGCCTGAGCATCTAGGAAGCCAGTGAAAGATCTCCATCATGTAACATCTGTCTTGCTTTAGTTCAACCAGTCATTTTCAGCTTTTAGCACCTTTGAAAATGTGGTCTGTAATACTTCAGATAATTTTCTATTATTCTTAAATAATAGAAGAAGTTAGCAAGTAATGATAAGTTTAGAAGGTACCAGCATGTATCAGGTTTTAAAAATATTATGAAATTAATAGTTTATGCCATTTGTGAGTGCTGCTTCCAGATATGTTATTTCTTAATATTGTATCAAACTTCTAAATGCATGCTATTTTACCATGCTTGTTTTGCATATCTAATACAGTAAATCAGGATGGCTTAGTGTTAGGATTAGTAACTGACTTCTTTCAAAATTGAAATAAATAGCTTTTGGATTTGCTTGTCTATATTAGTTTTTTTCTCTTGTGATCTTTTTCCTACTATGCCTCAACAGAAACGATAAGATAGTCACCATTAGTTCCTAAAACCACATGATAAAACAGTTATTTCTGCATTATAAAAGGAGGTAGTTTAAAGCATGTTTTTCTTCATGAGGTAYTTAGTGAATGTGTTATTTTACCACAAATAACCTTTTTTTTTTCTTCTGTTTTGTGACTTTTCTATTTCTTTTGTAAGCATTAGTTGGAACCACAAAAACCTACTAATTTACCTTTCAATTTCTCTATTTCTTGTACAGATTTATTACAGATTTCTTGTTTAATACAGAGATGTGAAGCAAAATTGCCTGGGTTTTTGTTTCTTTCTTTTTTTTTTTTTTTTTTTTTTTTTTTTTTTTGCTTAGGTACATTGGGACTGAGGTGGTCTGAGGGCATTTCTAACAGAGAGATATGTGAGATAGGCTATCTGCTACCTTTGTGCCTTGGTTGTCCATTTAGAAAATGAGGATCATATTGATTTTCTCTGATTAGGGTTAGAAACAACTACAAGAAGGAAATGCCTCTGGGTGATAAAAGGCTCAAGTTACTTCCTATATACTTACAACCTAAAAGACTACATTCTTACTTTTATTTGTGTGCATAATTTTTTCTAGGCTCTATCTTATTCCCATCTGTAACCCATTTACTGGCAGGGCTTTGCATATCACTGCATTGTATTGTAATCTCTAAGCAAAACTCTGGAAGGTCCAAAGGGCAATAGATTTGGGAGCCATTGTACCATGACGATTTTAAAAAATTCAATAGAGAAGTTTAAAACTAGGGCATCTAAAACATGATCTGACTCATTTACTGATAGAAGAGTGAAGCCTCGCTATCAAAGTTTACATTTCATTCTTTACTCTCAATCTTCACAAAGTAGAGTCAGAAATGAGAGGCAGATAGAATTTTTCCAAGAGATAAAAGACATATGGGAAATAAGACTTGTGCCAGAAGAGGATCCTAAGGCATTCAAATACTGGAATATGGGAAAAACTTTGTGGTTGGATAAGATGTATAAGCTGCCAGTGTAATGTATTTAAACTCAGAAGGGATAAGATAAATTACTGATGAATGAAAAAAAGCTGATACTACTATGTGATGCATAGTTAATAGGTTTCTCTCGTAAAGCTTACCAAAAGCATAAAGTCAGAAATGGATTTTGGAAGAAAGTATGCTGTTTGCAGATGCAACATAATGGCTTGGAATGTTTCTGTGAGTCCTTTAATTTTCTTCATTATCTCTCGACTAATAAAGAAATTACTCCTGAGTACAATATAAAGTGTTTGCTCTAGCAGATCTGCCAGCTGGCTATGACCTAGTTCACATAACCCTTGTAGATCATTCTGAAATGAATACCTTGCATGACCTATAAACACCCTCCTGAGACTGGACCTAATGGGATATGTACTCATATGTTGGGTCCAGCACTTTGGGACCACCAGACACATTCTTTATGCATGGAACTTGTTTAATGCCCTTTTCAGTCAGCTAAGATTGTGTAGACCAAAGACCCTAACCCATGCTGACTATTTTCACTTTCTTGTGGCTGTTAAACAACCCTTACAGGGAGCAACCAACTACTTTTGTTTTCAGAGCTTAACTCTTCGAAGACATTGTATTCTTTTTGCATGCAGCACACTTACTTTGTGTAGAACTAGACAATGTTGTTTTTTACATAATAAGTGGTTATTACTAGAAAATATCACACCTTTCCCTGGTTCCCATTTCCCTAGTACAGCATTTGGTTGACTATTCCCTAGCTTGCTATGTCTGATCCATTAGCTGTAACCTTGTCTGTAAGCTTCATTTGATTTCAAGGTCTAAATGGTTCCGTGGTGGATGTGTTCCCTCTCTACTGGCAGGCGCATTGCTCTGTCTTCCCCACAACTAAGAATGACTGAAAAGAGTTTAGACACAATTGGGCTATTGCAGTATAAGAGATAGCTACATGAGTTGACTATGTCCACATTCTTAGTCTTTTATAAATGCCCTGACTTTGTAAATGTAAAAAGCATTAATGAAGGATGCTTAAGCTAATCCATTTTATCCTATGTTTATTGTGAGTTTAAGGTACACATACTATGAACAGCCACAGTTTATCTAATGTGTTGTAATGGTAATGATTCACACCCTGAGAATTTAAACATGTGTCAGCTCTAGTAATCAAGATGACATATGAATATGTAATTGGCAATTTTATCCTAGTTGTATCTGAAGGTTCATGTGAACTTCAGCTGAAACAGAATAAAATAGCAAGGGCTAGCACCCTGTATGTTCATCAGCATAAAACAAGGGTGATTCCTCCCACCCCCACATGACATATTGATCAAGTGAATTAACAAATTTCTGTCTTCTTATCAATAATATGAATTTGGTCATTTGGAAATCACAGACAGATTGTACCTGTGATTTGCTATGTTCTTTGTGGAAATTTTGAGCATTTATTAGCACTTCTTTTTAGCAACACAGAGCGACATACTCCTGCAGCCTTGGTGACAGTCATATATAGCCTACGATAGTTCCTGAAATTTATGATGAAATAGTTTTAAGAGCCTTATGTATTATTTTCCAAAAATACGTTGGCTTTCCTATAGYCCAGATTGTTCATACACTCCTGTGAATTTTTCATGAACAATGAAAAAGCACTAACCTATTTGCCAGATAATTGCTTTGAAAATTAGTTTCGTATTTGATTGATATTTCCTGTGAAATTACGTGTATATTCTGACAATTTGCATTACACTTCAGTACACCCTACTGCACAATAGGGTAGCATAGATAAACTCTCAGGTAAGAGCGCTAAGAACAAACTACATTTTTGCTGAAAAGTAACACTCCATGGGTAAAGTCAYTGGCCACAGAAATGAGTAAAGAACAATAAAGTGTTCCTTTATTCTCTGAAGAGGGCTGTCAGTGCTGTAGCTTGGAGGAAATCAGTTTAAGGAAGCTGGCAGATCTCTCAATTCTCCCCTGAAAGGAAAACTTCTATTGAGYGTAGCCCTTACGATTATAGCGGGGAGTTGTATGCTCTGTTAGATAACATATAAGCACTGTATTTGTTTTCTTAAGTTCAGCAGGTGGTAGGTTGGATCTTGCCCAGTCCGCTGTCAGAAACCCCGTTAAAGGAATATCTGATAGCAGCCAAGTCACTCAGCGTGCCCAAGTTAAATACGTGGGCTTAATGATGGAGAAAGCCGAGTACCTTTGGAGAGCAATCCAAAGCTCTAGCAAAGTGAGGAACTGCTAACAGTTAGCAAATGGCCATGACAATACATTTCTCTAGTTTGGACCTCACTGAGCAGGACTGGCTTGTTAGACAAGGTTGCTGAAGGAGGAAGCAGCAGCAACAGCCAAAAAAGTCAGTAAGTTTTACCGTCACTGGGAAGGCCTGGCCCAAATTCCTACCAGGCCAAAAAGTACACAGTGAGCATTGTTCATCCTCTCTGGTGAGACTGGGCCATGGCAAAGTAGATCTAAGCTGGTAAAGAAAACCTACATTTTTCCAGAAATAACAGTACAGATACCAAAGGATAAATGGTTAAAAAAAGTTATGATGGGATACAGACATTTCATTATGACCTTTCCTACTTTTTTTTTCCTAAATAGCGCCGCATCTTCACTATTTCTTAGCTATGCTCCCTTTGGTATATCTATCTTATGCTTCCTCTGCAAATAAGGTACTTTTCTACATCAACCCTCAGCTTTTTATTTTCTCCTTTTGGACTTTTATTCACAGGTCTGAACAGGCATATTTGGTAGTTCTTTTTTCATCTTTTTGTGTAGGACAAAAGCAGTCCTTTGTTTAGTCATAAGTGTATTTGTGTTTTCTAGAAAAGTCCTAATCTATACTATGATTATGTTGAGATGTCTTCTCAGGGTTTTACCTGCACAGAGACTAGTTTTGGAGCCAGCTGTATGGTAGGCCAACATTGACTTGTAAAGAATTTGCATATTTAAACTTTAAAATTATACTGCAATAAGTGGAAATGAGGTCCAGCTAGTTTTTTGTATTAGGTTAAATGTATTCGTTTCAAGAGCAGTTAAAATGGACTTTTGCATAAACAAACCCTTAGTATCTAATATATCCCAAGTGTGTATATATACATATGTGTGTTTGTGCATATATATGTATATACACATATATATACACAGATATAAGTAAAATATATTACTTTTGCCAAATTTCTTATCTAATCCATTCTTTAGTAATCTGAGATGAAATGTTTCAGTTGAAGGTGCAACCTGATCCTTTTTAAGGGCTGATGAGAGATTTCCATCTCAGAGAAGATCATAATTACTTTTATTAATGAAATCTGAGTAGTTCAAGGGAATCTATTTCCATTTGCATTTGAATGTGTTAATTTTTCAGTTATTAATAAGCATTTATTGCCCTGGTAATTAGAAACTTCTCATGTTCTGCACTCTTAAGCACCCTGCATATATTCTGTCTCTTGAATTTTTCATTCTCATTCCTCTCCAGTTGTGATATCACCCAGGAGGTACTCCCAGCTGTTTCTTTTGTTTGATTGTTTTCCTTCATTGATACATCATATGAACTTTGTTATAGAAACCTAGGTAGTTCCTGGAATTTTAAAAAGTGTTTTGTTACATCTTTGCTATCTGGTGGACTTCTTTTTCCTCAATTCATTAGTTTCTTTTCCAGTATTTCTGATTGGAGCATTTGAAAATAATAGTGCTGTACTTTGTTGCACACAATCGCTGCCTCCCTATATGTTGCACATCAGTAGCCACCTACTCATCCTTTTCTTTACTGTTTCTAACTATCCAGATGGACATTCCCGTTTAAAGAAAAGAAAAAAAAAAAAAAAAAGACTTATCAATGTTTTTGCATCAACACTTGTAATTGCCTACTTACCTATTGCACAATTATAGCACTGCATTCACTGGAGGTTTTGGTATCAGCCTGTATGCTTGAGATTTCACTGGACTGCTAAAGAAACACAAACTTATGCCCTTACAAAACTGGTAACTTCCTTAGTTAACATTAATTAGCTCAGTAATTCTTTGTTTATTTCTTTTACCTCTGTTTCTTCAAGCATGGGCACGTAAGTAACTGGAAATAAGTATTTGGAAATAAAACGCAAGTGTCATTTCACTGTTTCAGGTATCTTCACTGTAAGAAAGAAACTCCACTCTTTGTTCTGACTCAGTACAGTCATACTTATGTTCTTTTGCTGTACCCATCCTGTAGATAAATAGAAGATTTCTGTCTTTAGAGCTGTCAGCATAGCACATTCATTAGCAATAAATAGGTTTAAACCTTTTAAATTAGCAGACTAACAGCCTCAAAGCCTGCAGAGCATCCAAATTGTATGGCAAATTAGCTGGCTTTTAGGAAGGCTTTTCCATAATTTAATTTATTCTGTCATTTTTTAATGAGGTCTTCAATTTGCTGTATTTGGATATAAATATAATTTCTCTTTTTACTCCTCCCCCCCAATTATTTTCTGCTTAAACAACCACAGAACATATAATGCTGGTACTGATCTTTTTTGTTGACAATGGTAGGTCTAAATTTAGCTTCACAATAAGCAGAATAAACTCCAGGTAGGAAGTCCTTGTTTTAAGCATACACATTGCCAATTATTAGTATATTCCAATAATTAGTATATTCCAATAATTAGTGTATTAGTAGCCATGTGACTTGTCAGATTTATGTTCCAATTTGATATACTTGGAAGCTATTGCATTTTTTTAAACTTTTTTTTTTTTCTTTTTCTAGTCATCATTATTTTAGTATTTAATTATTGTGAAATACAATAACAATTGTATTTTCAATCTCAATATTTTTTAGGACACTGATAGAGCTCACATTTTTTAAAATTACGTAAGACTGAAGAATGCAGAAAAGGGCTACTTAAGAGCCAGAGATAATGCCTCACAGCAAAAGATTTAAAGGACTCAATCTGTTTAGCTTACCAAAAAGAAGATTGCAAGTGACTTGGTTACAGAGTTTAAGTACCTTCATGGGGAGAAAATAGCAAGTACTAAGAGACTCTTTAATGTAACAGAAAAGGCATAACAAGAACCAAGGGCTGAGATTTTGAAGTGAGACCACTTCAAATACTTCAAGCATCCCAATTTTGTTTATTTTATTTTATTTTATTTTATTTTATTTTATTTTATTTTATTTTATTTTATTTTATATTTTTTATCAGTAAGCACAATTCAATCTTGTAACAAAATCCTAACGAAAGTGAAAGGTTATTAGTCATATCAGGAATGTATCCATCTGTGGTGTGCATTACACACATAGGGTTTCATAATACAAAATATAATAGTAGAGACTTTATGAATATGTTGAGTTAGATTTTTTCTTTTAAYTTTAAAAGCACATTTTTTAGTATCTTTGTTTTCAATGATTCGGAAAATGCTTGTTGGATGGCTAGCATCACATTCCCATTACCAGTCTGGCTAGACAATTTATTCCTACCAGAAAGTTTTCAGTCAGGCTGTGGGAAGCATGTGTGGGACTGCACAGGTGGCATTCGGCAGGCTCAAAGGGGAGTGTCAGAGGAGAAATCTACTTGTGACCATACATTATTGTTGTTGTTGTTGCTGTGTCTGCTCAGCTTCATTTCTTGGAAATACATGCAGTGTATTTCTTTTACTGACAGGGTCAAAGCAACATGTGTGGAATTAATTGAAATAAATAATGTCGGAGTAGAAGAAAAAGCAATGTTGTACAGAGTGAAGTTTTATTCTATGCTAAGACCCTATTGTTTCAAAGTATATCAAATAAATCCTAAGTCTAATGAATCCTAGAAATGGTGATTTCATTGTCTTATTATTGGTGCATATGCAGATTCCAGAGGTATTTTACCAATGGTGTAGGTTTGCCTAAGCAGACCTGGTTTTTAGGAGTTAAATAGTGGTTCTCTAAACAGGAGAAATAATTTTTTATTTGTATTTTATTTATAGCTTTGCCACCAAGGGGCAAAGTCCTTTTGTTGCATTGCACACATTTATAATATGAACTATGTTGTAGCCTTTAGGTGTCGTAGCTTAACCCCAGCCAGCAACTAAGCACCACCCAGCTGCTCGCTCACTCCCCCCACAGCGGGACCGGGGAGAGAATCGGAAGGGTAAAAGTGAGAAAACTCATGAGTTGAGATAAAGACAGTTTAATGGGTAAAGCAAAAGCCACGCACGCAAGCAAAGCAAAACAAGGAATTCAATCACTACTTCCCATTGGCAGGCAGGTGTTCAGCCATCTCCAGGAAAGCAGGGCTCCATCACGCGTAACGGTTACTTGGGAAGACAAACGCCATCACTCCAAATGTCCCCCTCTTCCTTCTTCTTCCCCCAGCTTTATGTGCTGAGCATGACGTCATATAGTACAGAACATCCCTTTGGTCAGTTGGGGTCAGCTGTCCTGGCTGTGTCCCCTCCCAGCTTCTTGTGCACCCCCAGCCTCCTCGCTGGTGGGGTGATGTGAGAAGCAGAAGAGGCCTTGACTCTGTGTAAGCACTGCTCAGCAGTAACTAAAACATCCCTGCATTATCAACACTGTTTCCAGTACAAATCCAAAACATAGCCCCATACTAGCTACTAGAAAGAAAATTAACTCCATCCCAGCCAAAACCAGCACATTAGGCTAATATGAGGTTTAAAAGCAAATATTCTCAGACTTTTAACACTATTTTTCTGAGGTGAATTCAGGTAAGAGGAGAACAGAAGAGAAGCGCATTCTCTTTCATTCACTATCAACATTTAACGTATTTATCTAGAGTATGGCAGTCAATCCATCTCTTTCCTCTGCTAAGGGAAGATGAACCCACACATTCCTCGCAAGAGGAAAGTGCCTCAACCGCCATACAATGGGGTATTCCAGAATGGCTCTTCTTAGTCATTTCCATTTCGAGGGCATCAGATTGTTGAATGTTTGTTGATCTAGACAGCATCATAGAAAGGGTTGTTCAGGTGCTGTTGAGGGAGGAAGACATCTGGTTTCTAATTCCTTCTTCTGTAATACTTACCTATTGTTAGCTCTGGGTGTGGGAAATGAAACTACCTCAACAAGAAATTTTGAAGTTTTGAAGAAACAAATACTTCAATATAAAGCATATCAGGTACAAAAGCAGCTAAAATCAATTTCTCTTTCTTTTAAACCTCCTTTGACACTGTCAAATTCTTCCTCAAGTCTTCTATTTTTTTCTGCCTTGCCACTCTATTAAGATTGAATCTCTTTCTTGACACCTTTGTTGGAATGCAGGTAAACTTCACTGCACTCAGTTCTCACTGGATTTCTCATTAAATCTTGTTTCCTTTTTTTTTTTTTAATACTAAATAAATAAGACTTTTTTTCTTCCCTGGAAATTTTCATTGTGCAAGTTTTATGCTTTACTTCAACTTAATACAAATATTTAATGCATTTTCACCCTTCCATTGTGTGGATAGTATTGTTTCTTTGCTGCCGACAGCTTTTGCGTGGGCCACCAATGCTAAACTGTGTAAGCAAAACACTACTACCACTGTGTATAATAAGAAAAACATAAAAGCAAAAGAAAATCATGAAAAGGTTTTCATAATATAAGTCAGAACTAGCTTTTAATTTGGTCCTGTGGAATCACCATATCTTCATTTGTATATATTAACAGATGAAATTCATACGAACAGAGAACTGTGCCTTTTTCCTGCCCCTGCCCTGCCCTCTCTGGTATTTAGTGTTATGAGAGCTCTTACATAGTAATAATAAATAATAATCATTTGGATACAAAAAAATTAATACTTGATTCTTAGACATTTGTACCTTTGGTCTCCAATTCCTCTGACTCCCTGCCTTTCATAATATTCCCAGATCTTTCCAATTCAAGGCAGCAAGAGATGGCATCATTTTGGGTAGTCCTGACTTACGCACCAGCTGGGTTGGACTGGTTAATATGGTCATGCTGGTTGGCTGCCAATTGCTGCAGTATAGAAGGTAGAGTTCCTGAATCAATCCTTGCTTTCCTCAGAGGCAACCTTAGTTTGGATCTCTGCTGTTCAGACTGCAGATGGTTTTTGCGAAACTTTTAGCAACACAAGGCATTGAAATTGAAGCTGAAATTAATTAACAGTGTAATTATTTGTAAAGAAGGAGAGACGTAATTCCAGGAGGCTCATTGGCCTATGAAACCAAGTGAAAAACGTAATTGCGAAATAAATCTTACAGTCTTTCTCAGAGAAATTCTAGACCAGCTATGCGTATGGCAGTCACAAAAATGAAGACCTTCCATCCTGGTTGTCATGGGATGTTTCAAACCAATTTGTGTAATTAATAAGTTTGATGAAAGAGTTGTTATTTGTAAAGAATAACATATGTACTCTAGCATAAAAAAACCCCAGGAAATTGTTAATATGCATGGAATGCAGGGTAGTATCAGTTAGAACTAATAACTAACAGAGAGCAGCAAAACTCCCATGGACCAAATTTATTGTTTGCCTGTGAAGTAAGAACAGCAGTATCATATGAATAACAACATTAAATATAGAATAGAGCCAAAAGGACTCTTGCTTTCTCTTCTAGAACCCCAATTAAAGCAGCAGAGTAAAACATTTTGCATAGAAAAGAGATTTAATGGTGTAATTAGAATAAGAAGGTAGTTCATGACTTTCTGTATGAGAAATCTACTGTGATTTAAGGATAAATCCTTGTTAAATTTTGGACTGAAAGTTTGTTTACCATTACCTATTTCTGTACAAAGATATGACATAACTAGTGTTTTCTTATTATGTTGTTGTTTTTGACCAAACTGAACCCAGCGATAATCCTAATGATGTAACTCTATGTCAGATGCTTTGGAAAATTCATTTTAGCTACATTGCATTTTCAGAGATAGTTCTTTTTGTAGCAAGTACCCACTATTACAAAAAAAAAAAAAACGAACCAAACACAACATTGTGGGGATACCAGCTTCCTTCAAAGCTTGTCASGATGGTAAATTTGTACAAACATTCAACTCCAATGTTGCAGGTATTTCTGCAGAAATGGATGCTAGTCAAAGTTGGATGAAGCAGGACATTGTGGATTTATAAGAGGGTATACTAAAGGTGTGTCCTTCATGCTTATGTGGCACCTTTCCCTGTTGTTCAATTGCATCTCTCTAACTGGATGTAGAATTACGCTTTTAGTTGTTACCCAAGAATATATATCACAAAGTCTGAGATTCCCTCGGACTTCTCAACATTAGAAATTATGAACATGTGAGACCCCACATGAAGCCTGCRCACAAAGTCCTAAATACAGTCGGCTGTGGTGGAAGGCTTCATGAGAGCGGATGCGGTCGTTGCAAGTGTGGATGTGTAGTTCAGGGCACGAGCCAGTGGACATGCACCACAGGCATGAGCCTTTCACCACAGACCACCTTGCAGATTCATTTCCTGGGTACCGCTCAGTGCCAGTGACGTGTGAGGTTATAATTACAGCAAGGGATTGGGAGGCCAGGATGATTGTCACTGAGAATTATCAAAAGGGCATGGCATTTGGGACTTGACTGGTCTGAAGCTGTCTGAAAATAATGCAGATAAATAAATGGTATGTTTACTCTGAGGAATAGGAATAGAACCGGAACAGATGAGATGAATTCAAATTCATTAGTTTATATTTTGGTGGTGCATCTTCAGTCATGTTGAACTATTTTAGCTGAGTTTGTACAACTATATATGTATTTTTTTTTTTTTTTTTTTTTTTAACTTGAAGACAATTCAAGTAAAAGGCTACCTAAAGTGAAGTTTATCAATTTTTATTTGGAAATCTAAATTGTAGTGCAAGTTTAGGCTTCTGAACTATATTTGTCTATGACTACATTTTTGTAATAATGCAGCTTGTTTTTACAAGGGAAAGAGAKGAACTAATCTGCTTTAATTTGGATTTTTCTGGTTTAAAAAATTAGAAAAATAATATTTAATTTAATGAAATAAACCAAATGATAGCTTAATTTCTTGTAAATAGTGGTAATTCACTTTGGCAGTATTGGAGAGTCATTAGAAATAGATTATTCTGTGTGCAGGTATTCATTTAGTCTAATACTACATTTACCTCAGTTGTACCTGACAAAGAAATCCATTATTGTACCATTATATTGTTTCATTAAGTTGTAATAAAAATTGTACATTTGTAATGCTGTAATAAAAAGGATTTTTTCTCCTGCAATTTTTTTTTCATTATGTAAACATTGCTATTTGATAGTACCAAATTCCTGGTAAATATTCAAAGCAGATGCCGTCAAAAAGAAAAGGATCTGTTTGTTAATTGGAGAATTTAAATTTCTTCATTTTGTTTAAAGAGGCTACTTTAATAATCACATGAAATTTTATATATATATATATATAAAGCAGCCCTTAGAAATACAAGGTGTTTCACAGAATGAATATAATACAGATGAGGTTCAGCTACTAGAGGCAAAACCTTGAAAGAATGTTGTCATTATAAAATACAATATTGTTTTAAATATTCCTATGCTTACCCTAAGCTTACTCCAAATAAATCTATATATCTACAGTGTGCAGTGCTGTGTGGGGAACACAATGAGTTTCTCCACCTAAACTAAGTGGTTTTGCCACTTATCAGAGCTAATTAGCTTGAGTAGGAAGAATGTGATATAGTTTTTCTGCTTCTAGTTGCCAATAAGCCTGTTTGGTGCTAGCTCAGGGATCTCTGTACACTGCTACTTCACACATTGCAGACAATCTCTTAGGGACTTATTAAAGCCATTTTATTTTTCCCTGTATTTGAAACTTCTCTGTGTTGCCTGGATTATATATTTATTAATGTAACCTTTATTTTACAAGTGTATTACTCTTCTGAAAGCTAATCTGCATTTCAGTATTACATTTCAAAGGGGTTTTTTCAGTTTTCTATCTAGTCAATACTTTACCAACTGGTGATGTAATCTGTAGGGTTGTTTTTTTTTTCTTTAAGTAATAGGCTGGACAGTAGAAACTGTGTTTACAAGTGAATTGTAGATACATGTTTTAGAACTAAACTACTTAGTGAGGGCTCATAAATCCTGCCTATCACTGGTGGCATAAATTGCTTCCTGGAGAGGCTTCTTCTCTGCAGTGCGCACTGAGGCTCAGTTTTTTTCTTTTTTTAGGGGCCTAAGTAGGTTAGGTATTGAAAGTCAAAATTTTTACAGCCTCTAAGTATATGTAGATAACTAGGGCTTAGTTCTCTGCTCCCTAGGTCTCTGTTCTTCTTCTAGTATTGCGCAATAAGTATTTACTTCTGTGAGTACCTACATTGATTTCAGGCTATTCCTAGTAATTTAACATGTAGTATATGGAAAGAGAGCAGACATCTCACTTTGAGTTTAATTAGGGATTAAACTATCTTCACAAAGACAAAGTCATTGATGTGTGTAGGAAAAAAAATACAAAACAGTTAAGGATGAGAAATCTGGAGCCTGGTCTTGGAGCTACTCCTAGTTGTCACATTTGTTACATTAGCTATAAACTAGAGAAACCAAACATAACTTCCTTAACTGGGGATTGACATGCGTCGCAGGATCTATAAGATCTAACGATATGCAGTTTCCTTTCTCTGAGCAAATTTAAACCTCACATCTGGATTTTGGTCAGAAGATGTATAGCTGCTCAGGATGCTTTGAAAAAATAATGCAAGCGTCATTATGTATGCTCTGTTTGTTATCTTAATTAATCTATTTATTTTCTTTGCTGATATTCTTCATTTCTTCTCATGAAATTAATATTCTGCAGGTTTCCAGTTCATTTGAATGAGTAGTTTATGTACTTATGCATGGATTTCTGACTTTTGTTGCTCTCTGACTCTTTCTGATGCCTTTAAACATAGTATAAAGCATGAAAATGTCCCATTATGACCATTTATTCTGAAGTTTGCTCAAATGGTTATTTTTCTTGTTCCTCTAGTGTTTCTGACAGGTTATTGGTTTTCTGTTCAATCCCTGCCCCCCAGGCAATACAACTATTTTGTATGATATTAGAAGTAGCCAGGTTATTCAATTGTGGGTGCACGTATGGGCTTTGATTAAGATGTCCTGGATTTTCAAAAGTAAACTTGACATCAGCTYTTGGCCCATAGCCATCACACTGTTTCCAGAATGAATTCCCAAGGGAACAGGATTGAAGCTAGTGTCTTGCTTCACTAGAGGCAACTAGGCGATAAAGGAAGGTAGTCAAGAAGAACAAGCACTTCTTTCTTTGTACATCACTTCAGGGAGTAATAAAGGTCTCATCAGAGGTTTCACATAAACATGGTTCATTTTCTTATTACCTGAACTGTTAATTAAGCTCCTGCTGGTAGGACTTGCTGTCTGCTTTCTACACATTCTCTTCCAGTCATGTATGGCAACTTTGGAAAGGGACTGTAATGCTGGAACTGTTAAGGGTAACTTATATAAGCAACATGGTGTAGCTTGTCATGGATTTTTGGCACCATGTTCTGCTGTTAAAATAGCTTCTTCAAAATTCAGTCCCTAGAAGATAATGTCTACTTATGTATAGGCATCCCATTTATTTGGATGGACTACCAGAAGTAATGAGTTAGCAGCACAAGATGTGCAGTTTCTTCTCGTAGAAATTTAATATTTTTATTTCTCTTTTAAATTGCAGGTGAACTKGAGATTATAGTTCTCTGTTAAACTCATGCTTTCCTTTGTATCATTTCCAGGTTTCCATTTGCAGTATGTGTGTAAGCAATGGAACAAGCAGTACCTGGACATACTTATGGTTTGTCATTCTAACAATGTTTTTAGAATAAATACGACAGTGACCCTAACAGGTCTTATGGCAAAGCTCACATTATGCTTGGTTGTACTGAGGGTAAAGCAAGGACCAAAATTAAATAACCTATTTGCCTCTCTGCTACCTGTTGACCCTTTTAGAACTTTTAGGATCCACAAGCACACACTCGTGTACGTACAATAGAATCCATTTCAGAAAAGAGAAGATGCTAAATTTAATGGGGGCTGAGGAGGAAGGATTTTAATGTACTAACTTTGTCCTTTTCTAGTTCATTTTTCCTAAGCTGCTGAAGGCCTACTTTTTCCCCAGTATTGTCTTATTACAGCAAATGGATATGATAAAATAGTCTTAATCTCATCCCATCTACACAAAATAATAATATTTTATGTGGAAACAGACATATTGTTTCATAATGTTAATTAATGTAATCTGTGCCTATCCTAAAGTCAGTAATTGTTTTTGCTGCTTATATGAAGATGCATTTCTACAAGTGCAATATACAGTAAGATTGTTGTGTTTAAARCAGGGATTAGGACTTCAGTATTACAGCAGTGAAAATATTGACAATGTAATGACTTAGGACAAATCATTTTCAGTGTTCTATTCAGAGTACATGAGGTGAAAAGAGTATATCTACAGCATTCAAGATAGTAAATAATGTTATGCAAAAAAAATTGTGGCGGGGTCAAACTCCATGAGACTGGAACTTTTAAAGGCATTATTAGGTTCCACACAGCCCTGCTGTATCTCAACTAGTTATGTACTTCATTTTAAATTTCAAATAAATTTGACACTGCGGTTAGTTTGCAAATATGTGAATGCAACTATAAATATGTGAATGCAACTATAAACAAATATCTGTGAAGCTGCACATCAGTAAAAAAAAGAATACACTTATCTACTCAGAATTGATTTTCTTATGCCAGGGTGCATTTTTGCAACTTCTGCATCATAGAGTCTACGCTCAGACTGTATATTCCACCTGTTTTTTCCATTACAAATGTGAAACACGATGCCACAAAATTMATAAACCAAGACATTGTTTTGCCAATGACTTCTCTTGTGGGTGACAAACTGCTGACGTTTTCATTCTGCTAAACTCTACTTATTCCTCATTAGCAGAAGCTTGATTATTATAACTTAGCTTGTCATGTCATGAATCCTTGCTGCTTGGGTGCAGGAAGGACATAGTACTTTTCACTAAGGTGGTAGAAGATTCCAGAATAAATTGTCCTACTAATTATAAGAAAATGTAGATGTTTTAGTGTAAGCCTTAGAGCAAGTTCATCCATAAACCTAAATTTTTCCTTTAAAGGCTTTACATAATCTACAAAGGAAGACTTTTCAGCTTACTTAATGTTTATGGGATTCTGACCTGATTCAGAGTTTAACATTCTTGCTTTAGAAAAGAATGACTCTTTGCTGGAGTCAATGATATGAATAATTATTTATGGCTAGATTGTGCCTTTAGGCAAAGCCTTGAGTGAAAGCTGATGCATAATTAGCATTGTCCCAGAAGGAGCCCTGGAAGGTACAGTCCCTTAGGGACAACCTTCAAGCTCAGTACCCTTTTTCTTCCCTTCTTGCTTCAGGGATTCAGTTATTTTAACACAGCAGAGTTAAAAAATGATTGCTGTTCAAGCACAGCATCTAAAGATTGTATTCTACATGTAAACCTACCCATATTAATACAATTACTCTGCCTGCACCACTGTATTTACTTTACTTTTTTTTTTTTTTTTTCCTCCTTTAGAATGGGTCATTTAAGATGTAACCCTTTACACTTATTCTACTTTCAGTAAAACTGACTCCAAATTGACCTGATTTCAGAGGGGCTATATGCCTGACGTGTATATAGACTTTTCCGAAGTACCAGAATCAAGACCCCATTCCAGAAATGCATTTGTCTTTCTTTTGTCAATCATAGTCACTTTGACTGTGTTGTGATCTGATTCCAGGCATTTCATTAGTATTTTTTTAAGATAGGGGTATTTGATTTGATTTATGTATAGCATGTCTTGTTATTAAAGGAGAAGGACTGGGAAGAACGTGAACAGGAATCGGATGAAATATTTCTTTTGCAACTTGGAGTCACATATTTCTGAGAATCAGCTGTATTGAGTGCCTTAAGGATTGTCATTCATTGGCATCTACTTTTTTATCAATTGTAGCTCCTGCTTCGGATGACATAATACCACTCTGCTTTCTGACTCCATTCTTAGAGATTGAATTAGTGTTTATCTTTTTCCAGCAAATTCTTAATCCTTCCTTCTCTGCTAATGACTTCTTACCTGCTTAAATATTTCAGAGAAGCAGATACATCCTTTTCCTACTGCAGCTGTACCAGCAAACAAAGTCACTGCTTGTCACCCTCCAAGATAGAAATTGCTGCCTCTGCTAGTGAAGCTACTCAGATGATTGTCTCCTAACCCATTTCAGTCAGAGTGTTTTAGCTTAATCAGTTTAAAGAGTCATTCTTTGTTAACTTGACACGTTTTTGTCTGAGATGAGCTCTGGAGAAATCACATGCGCAGTTGAATTAGCTTCTAGCAAGAAGACAGTAATAAGCAGATGACAGAAGGTGAAGAAACTGGGATTTAGTCAAGAAATGGTAAATGCTTTTATGACTATAACTGCCAATGGAAGAGGATGCATATTCACATCTAAATTGAAGACGAACCTTAAAAAATATTCTGTTTACAATCAGTTCTTCAAAAGAAAGTGATATTATCTGTTTGTGCGCGCGCGTGTGTGTGTGTTTTTGCAAGCTATGAGAGAAGTGTGCAAGGTGGACAGCAGAGTAGAATATCAGCAAGACTCTGTACACCCTCGGTGTATATCTTTTGCAAAGATAGGCAGAAAGGGAGAAACATTAATTGAACATAAACAAAAACAACAGTGAAAATGCAGTGTGTTCAGTAGATTAGACATAATTTATGCTCAAATCTGGCAGCAGAAAAAGCAAGAGCATACTGGCATATGACATCAGACTCTCCTTGCCAGTTTTTTTGCATCCTATGCTAACGGTCATTTCTCCATCTAAACTTGAGTATTAAGGAGTATGGGATTAATAAAAAAGTTACTTGTTTTGTGAATATGCCGTTCATCTCTCCTATGTTTAAACATTTAGAAAAAAGAGTGCTTCCCAAGGGATAGCATGGAAAAACAAAGTGGGAAATAACAAACTTACTGTGGTCTATGACAGGGAAAAGCTAAAACCGTGCATTCAGATATCTATCACATTTTCAGGTAGAAGATACCTGGAAAAATTGCCCATAGCTAAATCCAAATGCTTCTGCTCAAGCAGTAAGGACTGGCATCAAGGCTAGACTAAGAAAAGAAAAGAAGGGGCAAGGTGAGACAAAGATTAGGCTTGCTTTGTTTTAGTTTTATCAATTAGGCAAATGATTACAGCTGGTGTGCAACATTTGGCTCTAATCACAGTTGTTGCTGCTGCCCCAGCTATCTGAATACCCTGCTGGGCACCAGCTCCACCATCAACTGCAGTTTAGCTGTTACAGACTCCAGCATGTGCATTGGAGACACTGGTGATGGGGCTGTTTTGATACCTTCAGCAGCCTGCTGCTGCATGGAAATAATTTCTTCACCTGGAGCCAAAGCCTGGTGTGGTAGTACAAGAACATTACACCAATGACATATAGGAAAAGCTTGCCCTAAAACCCTACCTTAAAGTTCTATATTTAACACATTCCATAAAAAAAAAAAGAAACTCCGGCTGAACAGAAAGATGTATTTTATCCTTAAAGAGGAAACAAGCTTATAGTGAGAGTGAAGCACCTGATATTTCTCCCCTGATTTACTCGCTCCTACGTTTATTATATAATATATTCATGTGGGTGGCTTTTCATATTGTCATCAGACCAAGCCTATCTGCATGTTCTACACATTTGGTTTATATATTTAGAATATATTTTAGTTCTATTTGCCTTCCTTCTTTTTCTTAAAACAAGGAAATTTCTATTCATGAACAACCAGAAATACCATAGAAATACAGTAATTTTAATTAACACAACCAAACCTCTCTTGGCCACGGTGATCATGTGGACAAGCTGAAAAAGTGCTGACTGAATGCGATGTGTGCATTGCATTGCGACGGGTTACATCACTAGTCGTAACATGATGTAACCCAACGCAGCATGATGTAAGCGTCGTGATACATTGGAGATTTAAAGAAACATCAGCATTCCCTTCTGTCCCTCTGCCCATTTCCAGGARTGTGCTGTTGTTCTTCATCTAGGAATTACTAATCCATCCCTGTTGCCAGCCTGTGAATGCTCATGTCTTATTCTTATTCTTACTTATATTAATAGTCTCCYTTCTAATTATGGGCAATGCAGCCTCAATCCTTAAAAGACAGATGTTAATTTTTTTTCTATGTACATATAGGTACAGTTGCTCTCTGTCAGTTATCATAGATTTCTGATGAAATTTTTTTTTAAAAATCATGTTATGTTTAAAAATGTTTTGCAGATCTGAAGGGTACAAATTAATTATTCCAATTTTTTAATTCTGTAGCTAAATCCACTGATTTGAAATACTTTTGATTTGCATTGCCAGTTGCATGTGGGAAGGAGTGCCAGGCTCACAGCTTTTCTTTTTTTTTTATTGCAACTTGATTAATTTTTTACAACGCCGTTGCAGCTCTGAATCAGTTCAGCCTGTCTTCTGTGTGGATGTTAGCGTGATTTGCCTTGTGCTTCCTATTGCTGTTGCTTCTTTCAGGACAGATCTTTGTGTATTCCTTTTATTACTGTGTCCATTCTGAAAGTAAGTTAGCAGGCACATACACTGCAAATTTGAATTAACCTTAGAAACTAAGATGCACTTCTTTTGTGTACTTGTTTACAAGTAACTGTGTGCTTGGCTTTTATGTTTTGAGAAAGTCTATTTTAAGACAACTGTGAAGCACGCATAATTTTCTAAAGATGAACAGAGGCCTACATTTTATCTCCTAACAAAATAGTATTTCTTTTATGATGCTAAAGTTGGAACAGAAAATGATCAAATAGTACAGTAAGTTTTAAAGGCAGAATAAAAACAAAACAACAACAAAACTTTCAGGAGACTTTATTCTATGATTCCACAATTCTGTGATTCCAGGTGAGGACTAGGGACAGTAACAAGACCTGTCTTCGATCCTGATATCACTCCAGCACCTGCTTTTGATTTCACTGCTGTCACATCTTGAATAACTACATTGTTATAAAAGTCAATTTAGTCCATGACACCATTAAAAACTGAAGTTGAAAGTGTTGTATGAGACCACACCAAAAATTTTTATCCTGTTCCTTTCTCTCAAACTGGCAGCTCTCTCATGCATCAGGGTAAGGAATCTTGATGGTGCAASAGACTTTACTGGAATTTTCTTCCCAGACAGTTTGGTGGCTGATCTATGCTGTGAAACACACAATTCATGATCTCTGCCCCATAAGCTTAATTTTGAACATAAAGCAGTCCTGCTATCTCAATAAAATTAAACATAACTCTCTGTTTTGTCTTTTGTTCAGTTGTTGGTGTCAGTTATATGGTGTAACATGCTTAAAAGTTAATACAAAATGCTAATAAATGTATGGTATTTCTGTGTGTTATGACTTCATTGCTTTTTTTAAGTATCTACCATTGTTGAGCTGTTGAAGATTAATAGCTTTTAAATATATCCAATTATTTAGAGGAATTCAACACCTTGTATTCACAGAAAAGTTAAGTCTCACTTCATACATGTTATAAGTGAACAATACAATAATGGTATCCCTTTTATTTTTCTGTTCTCTAGATGTAATTGAGGGTTCTAATTGAATCTCTTTTCATACAAAACCATTTTTGTCTTCCAGCAATATAGAGTACTGATGGAAGACTTTCTATTTTTGCTATGTTCTGTGTGAAAATGAAACTGGATGTGAATGTATCATTCCTGATATGATCTGCCATACCTGGTTATAACACATCAATGCACAAAATTACTGTATTTTCAGCATTACTTCATGCTATGCTTTGACATTCTGAGTGTTGTATTTGGCTTTTTTTTTTTTTTAAGGTTCTCATTGCTATGACTAGAGTAATGCCCAAGCCTTTTTCTTTGAAAGTTATGGATAATTTGGAATCTAACAATTGTGTATCATCTGGATCAAGTTATTGTTTCCATTGTGCAAGACTATTAGTTTTTAAACATACTACTGTATAGGTACCTCCATCTCTGTGCTAAGCTTACTTTTTATTCAGAGAGAAAAAAGAGAAAAAAACACACCTTGTTTGCAATTCATCTTAACCTGGGGCAGACATTCTTTATCTCCATTGACTGCAGAGTGAATAGGTCATATTTCATAAACATTTAGATCTATGTTTGACTTCAGTTCAAAAAGTAGCACCTTAAGTGTCATCCATCATTTATCTAGCTTTATAAACTCTCTTTGAAGATATTAATTTCTCTCTGGCCTTGGCTCATGTAGTTTCTCTTACTGGAAAATTGTACAATATCATAATTCATCCTTTTTTCCAGATCATTAACAGAATGTTAAACAACATCAGATTAATATAGAGAATATTTCACTACACCATTAATCTTTTGCTACGTTGAAAATTGACCTCTGGTTACAACTTAACATACTCTGTGTAGCTTGTTTTTAATCCATGACATTACTTCACCTCTTTCTCTGTGGATAATTATGTTCTCAACATCTTCCCACGGAAAAGGGTTTATCAAAGACTTTTTGAAAACCCAAATAAATTTTATCAACAAGTTTCTTTTATCAAGTATTCTATGGAGAGTCCTAAAGATTTCTAGCAGATCAAAGAGCGATGCTTTTTCTTTAAAGACAGCTGTGCGTTATTTTCTATCAATTTATCTAATTGCTTTATGATGCTTTTAATTGCTCTTTTCCTTGGGCTATAGTAACATTATATTTCTTGATTTTAATATGCACATTATCTGTTCCTATTATGCTTCTATTATAGTAGCTTATTTTAATTAGACACTGAAGTATTTCACTGGAAGATCAATAATTTTATCCTCAAACCCTTTTTGAGAATAAAATACTGGTTTATCCTTAATGCATCTAAGGATATAGGTGCTAGTGTTTACTCTTCTGACATTTCAGTTTATCAAAACATGGCTTGTTGTAACACTCTTTTATGTATCTTTAATTCCTGGGTACTCTAAGAGAAATGCATATTATCTTGTTGCTTCTTGTGGAACTAGATACCTAGAGAAGAAAAAGAGAGTAAATGTAGAACAAAGTAAGATTAACAAATATGAAATCAGAGAAACTGAAATAGTATTCAATTATTAGTTGAATGCTGAATATGGGCAATAACTGAAGACAGCATGGGGTTGAATTAATTTTAATAGTCTAGGGTAGTAGAGTATGTATTATGGGTAGTTAAGCATGACCCTAGGGTAAAGTTAACTGAAAAAATAGAACATCATGAAATGAAAGAATGAGGGAAAAGAAGGATCAAAGTCTTGCAAAGAAGAAGTAAGAGCACCATTTTAGAAAGCTAACCAGTGTGAAGAAAAGGATGGTGCTAGAGGATGCAATAACATGTAAAGGAATGAAGGAAGAGTTGGAAGAAAATAACTTGTCAGATGATGTCAGTTTCTTGGTGTGGAAATCTGTGAGCTAGTCAATTATTTTAATGGTCTGTTTTGTACTATACTGCTGATATTAATGGTTTTGGAACCTATTTTCAAGTCTGAATCACAAATTAAGGATTGTTACTGGAATTGCTGCTTTTTACAACATAAATTCATAATAAAGGGAAGAGGGAAGCCATGTAGAGACCTGTGAAGTGAGATACTAAAATGAGATGTGGTAAAGTCAATATGGCAGAGCGAAGGGCAATGCACTTTGATCACTAGGAAAATTATATCATCAGAGTTAAAATGTGGGTGACAGCAGAGGTTTATTTAAATGCTAAAATGTAGAAAGATGTTTACACTGAACTCTAGATGCAAATTTTGCAGAATGTCCCATCATAGTTTTGTTGCAGGAATTATTAAACATATACCAAAACTAATGTGTCATAGATTTTAGAAAATGTGCAAAATAAAAACACACCCCTCAGTAATGCTGGCCATGCTTTTTTTTATGCAGCCAAGGGTACGATTGGCTTTCTGGGCTGCAAGCACACATTGCCATCTCATGTCTAATTTTTTTATCCACCACTATCCCCAAGTCCTTCTCCTGCTTTCAATCCATTCATCCCCAGTCTGTATTGATACTGGGGATTGCCCAGACCCAGGTGCAGGACCTTGCACTCGGCCTTGTTGAACCTCATGAGGTTCACATGGGCCCACTTTTCAAGCCTGTCAAGTTCCCTCTGGATGGCATCCCTTCCCTCAAGCATATCAAGTGCACCACTCAGCCTGGTGTCATCTGCAAACTTGCTGAGGGTGCGCTCAATCCCGCTATGTCGTTGATGAAGATATTAAATAGTATTGGTCCCAGTACAGACCCTTGAGGGACACCACTGGTTACTGGTTTCCCCTTGGACATTGAGCTGTTGACTGTAACCCTTTGGATAGCAGCCATGCAGCCAATTCCTTATCCATCTAATAGTCCATCCGTCAAATGTGTATCTCCTCAATTTAGCAGCAAGAATGTTGTGGGGAACCATACCAAAGACCTTACAGAAGTCTGGATAGATGACATCCATAGCTTTTCCCTTATCCAATGATGCAGTTACTCCATCGTAGAAGGCCACTGGATTAGTCAGGCATGATTTGCCTCATTTGGTTTTCTTTCTTTTTCTTCCTCCACTTTCTATGGCCAGTTTTATCAGGGTTTTCTGGTAAGAAGTATGAAATTACCCACTGTGATGCCTGAAAAGCAAAACACAATGCAATGGACATTCTCAGCATTTTCCTGTGTTGCTAAAAGATGCAGGCACTGAAGGTTAAAAAGAGTGTGAGAACATGGCAAATGTCATACAGACACACATACACACACAGTGAAACTAATGAAATTTGCCTTTTGGCAGTTTCCCAGCAAAGCAACAACTACTACAAAAATCAGCTTTCACCTGGTGCTTTTTTCCTTTCAAATTTTGCCTCAGGTGAAAAACAGCTGGCAGAAACTGGGTGTTCTTTAGAGTGGAGGGGAGAGTTCAAGGGCACAGAGTAAGTTCATTCTGCTACACCATGTAGTCTTTGTCAGGAGGCTTTGAGCTTGGACAGGAGGTGGTGTCAATGCCTGGAGAAAACTGAAGTAATACCCTGAGAGATTTGATCACAGCAATCTTTTTTTGCTGTGGTTTTAAGTCTGATACCTTCTTGTTGTTGTTGTTAGTGGTAGGGAAGTTGGCTGTGGTGCCAGTATTTCCACTGTGTTCCTGTAAGTGTATTTCAGTACTGATATGACTGACAGAGTAACAACAACATACAGGCAGGTATAATTTGGACCAATGCTGTGCCAGTTCTACCTTCAGACAACCTCCTAACTCACTTTGTCAGTAACCTTCAACACACCTAAGCTCCGTGGCTTATTTTCCTGAGCAAAACTGCCAATTATAGTTAATTTCCTCAAATAGGTGGTAGGTGTTTTAAATTGTAAATTGCACTGATTGAGACAAGGAAACATTCAGATCTCTTTTACAGCTGAATACAAATGCAGTACTAAGTTCTATTTTTTTTTTTTCCTGTAGGAACTGAAGTACATATGACAACAGATAACATCAGCACACATACAATAATATTGCTTAAATAAACTAAAAGAAGAAAAGCTTGACCTGTTCCTTTTCACAAGAACTATTTATATTTAGCCAAAGAAGACTGGAATTTGATTTCTCAGAAGTAATTGCATACATAAGCTGTATCATTTCACATACGATTCTATATAGTTCATATATGATTCCCTTTAAATGCAAAATTCAACTTGTCTTTCTTCAGGTGGAATAATAAAATCATATTATATTATATTGATATTATATCATTATATAATATTGTATGGTACCAAATGGCACATGCCGTGTAGTAACTATATCATACAGAACTTTTTATTATTTGCTTCTAATTTCCTATTTCTGTCACATAATGATAATTTACAAGCTACTGTTGTTCCTTTCTAAATTTTGAGTAAAGCATGAACGCCAACATTGAAAATACTAAGCTTAAATTATGTTTGGAACATTGCAAAATGGAAAACCAAAATGAGACATGAATTCTCATTAATTTTGGTCAATAGAGAAAAGATTATTCCACCAGAACAGATATATAATCTGCAAACCAAGTATGTATCAATACCAGCTAACTGATATTATCAAGTAATGGAGATTAGATGGATCAGATATTAGTGAGATCAATGGTGTGGTGTTGAAGTTTGAAAGTATAAATCATGATTCTGACCAGCTGTTTTGATGTTAGCTTAATATAATTAATAATTATATAGAATGTATGAATCAAAACGATCCTTGGTCAGCTTTAACATTTGTAGATAAAATCTCACAGTTTCATAATATGCTCAGAACTTATGCTTTCAAGCAGTAGGAATGTAAATAATATGGAATGCTGTAATTTCGGTCTGTGCTTTCCCCCTCCTCATCCCTCTTCTCTAATATTTTTCTATGAAACCATCCAAAAATCTTACCAAATTGAGGACAGAAAAGTATTGCCAGAAATATTGTGTTTTCAAGCTCCAACTAGTATTGACTGAATGTATTTTTTAAAGTTTTTGCTAGTATAGATTCATGAAAATCAAAATCCTCTGATGACTTTTTATGCATAAAGTCCTACAACTGCTTAACCCTCATTAATGCTGCATGCACTAACTTTGTGTGCCATAAGCTGAAACCTAACAAATGATAACATGAACATAAAATAAATTTCTGTTCTGTTTCTAGATTTTTTTGGTTAAGTCTAGATCTGCTCCATTTAATTTCCAGGATCTTAGTGAGACTGGGAAGTGGTCTGATCATGAACTCCTTGCTTGTTACCCTCTAAATCAATCTCCTGACATGTGGATAGAGTTGCACTTATTCTAAGTGGTCCAATCCTAACATCTTGTGGTCTTCAACTATCCTTCTGTGGAAATAATGAAAAAGTAGAATGCAAGATTTTCTTCTTTAAAAGTATGGTTTCTGTGTGTTTTATTTAGAAGTCCTGGCAGTCATTATTTCCCTTGGTATCTTCTCACAGCGCAAGTTCTTTGGGACAAGGACACTAATTTTTGTTTGGTAAAGTCATATATGTTTTCAGTACTGAGTAATAATGAATAAAATGTTTAAATGAACTTTCCTTTCCAGCTCCTATCTTATTTCCTGGCCATCTGCTATTCAATCCTAGGGAAAATCTTTTCTGTGCATGTACTATTTTTGGAAGTATTAGAATAATTAAATATTCATATTTCAGATTATAAAGCTCTTCATCATATCCATCTTAGATCTGGTTTTCCCTGAAATAGCTATAGTATAGTCTATCCCATCTTTTCTTTTAATTTTTAATTTTTATTTTTTAACTCCTTTTATTAACATTTTAGTGTTTGATAGTCTAATTGTTTAGTTGGTTTGATATTGCTAATTCCAGTAGGAATTAATGCCTTGTTGTGTGTAGATGAAGATGTCATTGAAATCTAGTACAGAAAAAAATGAAAACACTGGATGTGCTAAAAAACAAAACAAAAAAACTAAAAAACCACCCTGAATGAAGTTTTGCATGTATCTCCTTTGGACGTCTTATACAGACCTCCTACTTACCTGTAACTAACACTTCCATGACTCCCAAATAAAAACTAAGATGTCGGAGATCCAGTAAACATCAAAATTAGAAGAGAATATGGTGCCAAACTATTATATTATCTATTACAATGGAATAAAATTACATTCTCACAGGATTCACTGAAATAACAAACACAATTATTTCCTGAATTCTCCAAAGGCAACTGCAAATTGAGCTTGTGTTCAAAATGAAGAATTAAAATAACTGCATCAAATAATTAGAGGTATTCTTAAGAATTGATTATTCAGCTCACAGCTTCCAGTGCTGCCTACACACGCGCAAAGGGAGAGTTTGCACAAACAACTTCACCAGAAATTGTTAAATGCAGAGCATGTGCTTGCGTTGTTCAGCTGTCTGCAGAGAGGATGTAACAGTTAACTTTAGTTATTAAAACGGGCTGTTAATTCACTTTTTTTACACATTCATTCACATTCATTTTAAATGGGACATAGGTACTTATCTCTCTTAAGCTTATTTGAAAGTATTCACCCTTTAGTTATAGGCAGCGTTAGGTCAACATTACTGAATTCTTTCTGCAAAGTCTAGTTACCTAGATTACCTAGAGTGTAGTTACATCTAGGCTTGGGAATTTTGATTAATAACAAATGTTGATTTGTGCCTTCTAATTTAGAAGTCCTATACATTCTTGGAAACTTAATTGTAGTATAATCATCATGCTAACAACCTTACGCCCCTCTGCAGCTAATTGTACTCTACCCGTATCTTACACCCACTGACTTGCTAGTGCAGTATATTACACATACTTCTGGACAAACTTTGCAGTGGGATTTATATATCCTACAGGGGCTCTCATGTTCTTGGATCTTTACTGTAGTATTTACTGTAGACTTACTCATGTTCTCGGTCCTCAGACAGGACTGAAGCCAGCTTCACCACAGTGCTGAAGCTTATGAATACTGGTATTTTCTTTGAAGTCAACAGGACTTCTCATATGCTTAAAACTATGTGCCTAAGAGCTTTGCCAGCACAGAGCCAGCATGTGTAACACAAAGGGAAAGAGTGTATTTTTAAACGTTTCAGTATATCAAACTGATTGTTGTATTTTGGATGTTGTAATTCAAGGAAGTAGCATGTAGGTATCTTTTCCGAATTTCAAAATGGCTTCACTGATGAGTAAGGTGAGATGGGTGAAAGGAAATGCTGTGCGTCTACATAGCAGTATTGTGCACTCAGACATGTTAGCATTTTTACATTCACACCTCATCAAGTGCACCAATTTAGCAGAGAAATGTAAGCTATTTGAGGCCACTGCCACATTTTCATACTGACAGTGCTCCTCCTGATGCTTGTAGAGAAAAATATGTGCTTCTGTCTGAATTAATTTAAATAACTATATGGTAGATTTATGCTTTTTAATGACTCCTTCATTATTCAATCAGTAAGCATTGCAGGCTCAGTCCAGTCCTCTGTCAAACAGAGCAGATTCAGTTACACTGGAAGTGCAAGAAACACTCCCCTTATCTGTTGGAGGTCACTGAAAGGATAGGCTGCACAATGCCTTCTTTCTTTTGAGCCATTATAGATGGTTATGTCAAAGCAATGTACTGTATTTAGAGGACTTAAAGTTCTAGATGTAGTGTAACTTGCGTAACAAAAATCCTTATAAAAAAATATTACTGAATTGATGTAGCTACCTCATTTCTATGTTAGTTATTAATCTTCTAAAATAATAATGATTTATATTTTGATAATTATCAATAAAAGCAATCTGTTAAACCTTAATTTAATAGTTTTTTAAATTATTATTCTCAGTAATTTTTATTCAAAGCATTTTTTTTGTGTAAAAAATGTACCAAAATGGATTAGCACAGAATGAAAGGTAAAACCTGTTAGTTCTATGATTTTTTCCGGGATGAATAAATACAATCTAAACAAATGCAAATATTTTCAGAATAAGAAATAGCTTTCAGGTGTTTCTCTTTTAGTAACTATGACAAGCGTCCAGTGTAAATGCCAGTGTTTATCTTCATCATAGACCTATATTTAACAATCTTCTTAAAACGAATGGCTCACTTTCCTAAAATGAAATATATAGAAAGCTTTGAAAAGTTTGACAAAAGGGAAGAGATAGCCCATTCGCCCAAAGTTAAGGTTTTATCTTTTGCATCTTACTTGGAATAGAAGTCAATAGCATTTAGCCGCTGAATACAGAATAGTATAATCAGAATGTAGACAGGCCAAAACTTCATGTAACAACATAGCTCCTAAGTGATAACTGTTGTTGCTATTTTTTGTAAGCTCTTTTTGGTTCTAACCAGTGATCAGGACCACATATCATCTATACAGATAGTTTGAAGATTTTCCCTACCCTGGAACTTGTGCGAATATTATATTTTCTTCATTGAGATGAATCCATGTCAACATACTGGTGTGGAATAAACTTGTAAGGAAAGGAGCTCCCGTATCAATCACAGAAGTAATATCTCGTATTAAATGGTAGTAAATAATTATTTCCACAACATCCCTACTTTTGAAAAGTGCTTGTATCCTTCTGTGGAACTACACAGGACAGTACAGTCACTCTGTGTGACAATTAATATATTCCATTGCCCTGTATTAACTTGTTGGAAGATATAACCTCATTTAAAGCATGTGAAACTGAGTGATGGACTGATTTAATACACTTATTGTTGTCCAGGAAAACAGCTTATGGGAAGCACATAATTTAGGGCATGGAGTAGTCATTACTTCTGTCTTTATTTAGGAGGAACAATATACAGAGTACTGCCATTTGTAAAATATTAAGAATTTCATCCCATTTTCATTCTCTGTACATGGAACAGTTAATGCACAGAGAGATGCAAGCAATTTTTCTGAAAACAAAGGTATGTGTAATCATGTAATTGAAAACTACAGGCAATGTAGAGTACAGAGCTGAGGTAATATTAGAACTTCATATTTTTTATGCAATCCCTTTTTCAACCTTAGAATTTTTCTTTTTCAATAAAAGTGTCTATGTAGATTTTTTAATTGGTTTTCTAAAACTATTTGAAAGAAGCCTGTGAAATAGCATTTTCTTTTTGTTTTAATCCTCACTAATGCATGGAACACAAAACTCTGTAGGGATTTTTGCCTCATTTTCTTACAATCCATCCAATTTCAAATATGACACAGAATTGTCATTTAATTCTCTTTTCTTGAAAAGAAACATTTCCTGGCTATATAGCAGCATCTACATGTTTGCTGTGGTCTGGAATTCTAGCGATTTTTTTTGCATGTGTGTTGCAACTGGAGTCATTAAGAACACAAATTCAATTATGTTACATGCTCCTTAGTTAGATGTTGCTGCTATACAGATTTAGCAGTTGCAACCCAAATGGTTGTTCTGTTGTTGTTAATGGTATCAGAATAATGCCCACTGTAATCGTGTGTCTTCTGCTACTCAGTGATAATATAGGAATTAAAACAAAACCAAACAAAATCTAATTCAGGCAAATTTAAGTAAAATTCTGAGCTTTCATTGGCTTCCACATTAAAAACTACCTAAAACAGTAGGAATCTAAGTCTTCATATTATTTAGGAGAGTGATGGAAGGCATCTAATTTATGGCTAAGGACTACTTTGAAATCATTGAATGTGGCTGTTTGCTGGAGTTATGCACACTGTTGACAGATTAGAATTTCATTTTAACACCATTATGGAAAAGGAGTGCCAGAGAATAAACCTGTATTCTTTCTGGAAGACTGTTAACTAGAGCTTTTTCATGTACATATATGTGTATATATTTGCACATATGTATACACCCACACACAATTGCACACACACGTTGCCAATATTCAGTAAATAATTAAGAAATAATGGTTATTTAAATCTAGACAATATGCATATATTTCTCTTTCTCCAATTCAAATCAACAGGCTTCTAAAAATACAGGTATATAGGTAGATATGTTGCCTTTCTTTGTGATCTCTCCTAACGTAGGTGATCTGCAGTCAACTTCTAAGACACTTTGACAAGCTATAATTCTCAATAATTGTTTTCCTCCACTTTTATTTGAAATGCTAAATGCCTCTTTTGATGTTTCTTCAGCTGCCAGATGAGAACTTCTTGGTACAGCTATAAAGGTAGCTGGAGAGCCTTGGCCATAGCCGTGAGCCAGGGACGGTGTTATGACAGCCAAACTCCGCCACTGATAGATCCCACTTTTTGGACATGAAATGACTTAAGGCTTGTGCACTAAGTGAGACTCAAAGCTAACCTACCAGTCTTGGGAGAAATGCAGAAAGGAAAGTACAATTCTGCTTTCCTATTGCTCCCTCGAGACTGTAAGGAACTGTTGACTTGAGCTGATTGTAAAATTATAATAGTTCTCATGGGATGGGAAACCAAGAGCTTTAGAGATCTATTGAAATGTCTGTATAAATAAGACATATCACTGAGAGAATGACTATTAAATCCTGTATTAATCTGGTTTGAGCTAGAAGTTTCCAGAAGGTTGAGCATGCTCTATGTGAAACTGGGAGGCCATACAACTAATAATGTGCTGTGTGATTTCTGAAAACTGAGTGCTTTCCCAAAATTAAATAGGGTCAACAGGTGACAGATGGAGCAATTACATATAAAATGCAAAGAAATGGCATCAGCTTAAGCAGTAGTTCATAATTTTTTGCTGCCACTAGAGGCTTCAGAATGGATACCTAAAATGCAAGCACTGGTAAACTGCATGCATGGGACCTGACTACATTACATATGTATGATACATATTATCTGAATGGAGGAAGATGTAGCATAAATTGTGAATACATCTGGAAAGACTTGCAACCTCAGAAAACCTGTTTCTGAATGAGATTTTTATTCATCCCTAAAGGAAATGTGAGTGAGACGATGTGCTTACAGTGGGGTGACTTCTTCATTTATGATAGATATATTCATGGTATGGAGAATGAATCTGGGAATACAAGGTGACTTTACATCCATAGATAAATCAAGTATTTTTTAAAAGTTAATTAGCACATGGGTCAGTGTTTCAGAATGAAAAACTTTTAGAGAGAGATGCTTACTGAATTGAAGTTTACAACTGCATTGCACAGAGAGCTTCTTAGGGAAGAAAAAAAGTAGCCCACATGAAACCCTGCTTTATTATGGCTACGTTGACCGGCACTGGTTTGGAACTGGCTCATATATGCCTATGTTATTCTGTATCTGTGCTATCACACTATATCATTAAAAAAAAAAAAAAAAAAGAAACATTTTCTGGCAAGCAAAAATCCTTTACAAAAGAGGTTTGACACAGTTCAGTAAGGAATTACACCATGCCTTTTTCACTCAGCAATGAATGGAATTGTAGGACAAATGAAAAGAGGTCACCTGGCATTTAATATGTAAGTAATGAAGTCACATCTTTTTGTAGTTGCCATTAACAGTAAGACCTCTTAGAACTTTCTAAAACATGAACTTTTATACGAATGTAATCTTCAGTAGAGCTACGATATCTACAGCCTATTATTTAATATATGTAATTAAATAGTTCCTGGCCTTGACCATTCGGAAAATAATTTCCCATCCTATTAACATTTTGAAATATTTTTCTTTGGTACTTTTCATCGACATTAAAAGTGAAACACAAATCTTGCAAACCAAGAACTCCAGTCAAACTCTAGATTGGTCAATAGAGATACTCCTGGAAGTCAGTCTTTAATGCACTAGATCACCACTGCTATCTGCCCTGCTCTCTGTTCTACTGCCAGTTCCAGGACTGCTGTTAAGATTTACCATCTATGTTTCATGTGGGCTGAATGAGTAAACACTTCTTAGACTGCAGAAGGGCCAATCCTGTAACGCAGTGATAATGTTCACTCGGTGTATGGGAATCCAGGGCTAAAATTGGTTCTTCTGTGATTTTTATATATATGGGGAAGAAAAATGCCCCAACCCTGAACACCCCCAAAAGAAGCCCCAAAGCAGAGGGAAGCGCTGGTCTGTGAGACAAGCAGTCAGTGCAGGCAGAGAATTCTCCTGAGCCACATTTCCATTCTTTCTCCTAGATTAATGACTTGAAGTGCAAACTTAAGCTAACCTTAGAGGGACAGCAAGTCTTTTTTTTTCTTATGACAGGGAATACCATCTTCTTATAGAAGTTTCAGGACAAATGAATCAACATTTTTAACAAAAAACAGACAATGTGGTTGGAAAATTCCAATTTTTTATCTCTGTATGAAATAGTATGTTTCTGGAAGCTTATATTTTTGAAAAATCAATATAATTTTTCTAAACAATGCTCCTGATTATCTTAAGTGGTTTTGGCACTACTGAAATAACTCCAACAATAACACCTCTGTTCTCAAACAGTTCTGTACCAACATTATTACCCACATGGCTTGTATCAGAGACAGTGTGGCCAGCAGGATGAGGGAAGTGATCATGCCCCTGTACTCAGCACTGGTGAGGCCGCACCTGGAACACTGTGTTCAGTTTTGGGCCCCTCATGACAAGAAGGACATTGAGGTGCTGGAGTGTGTCCAGAGGAGGGCAACAAAGCTGGTGAAGGGTCTGGAGAGCAAGTCTTATGAGGAGCGGCTGAGGGAACTGGGACTGTTTAGTCTGGAGAAGAGGAGGCTGAGGGGAGACCTTATTGCGCTCTACAACTACCTGAAAGGAGGTTGTAGCAAGGTGGGTGTTGGTCTCTTTTCCCAAGTAGCAAGTCATAGGACAAGAGGAAACGGCCTCAAGTTGTGCCAGGGGAGGTTTAGATTGGATATTAGGAAAAATTTCTTCACTGAAAGGGTTGTCAAGCATTGGAACAAGCTGCCCAGGGAAGTGGTGGAGTCCCCATCCCTGAAGGTATTTAAAAGACGTGTAAGTGTGTCGCTTAGGGACATGGTTCAGTGCGACTTGGCAGTGTTAGCTTAACAGTTGGACTCGATGATCTTAGAGGTCTTTTCCAACATAAATGATTCTATGATTCTATGGTTCTATCATTCTATGGCTAGTACCCACAGTATGAAAAAAATCCAATGTGGTAGGAACACAGAAACCCAGTTTAAGAACTCATTGATGTAATCCATTTTATCAGATCTCAAAATGAATTTAAAAACCCCTCAAACCCAATAACTTAGTTATAAAAATATATTTCAATTACCAATAGACAAATGAAAGATTGTTCCACAACATGTAGGAGAAACTGCATTCCCACTCACATTGTAATTAAATATATTTTAGAATTATATTAAGTTGGTCTGAAAATTGGTTACTCCATGATTTCTTGAAGCTGTGAAGAATGAAAAAAGAAATAAAGAATATTTCCAATATTGCAGATAACCTTACATCACATAGCTGTGTTATGTGATATTTTTGTCTCATCACATCTAGTAGCATGGTGTCGTGACATTTTCTAAATTCTTATTGCACTTGTGTTTTTCTTTCTGAAGTACACTGAACCAGAGTCACTTCAGGAASCACATTAGAGAGAAAATCCTTGCAATATGTTACTGGTATATATACTGATGATTCTGGGRGACATAGTAGCTGAACTAAAACTTTCTGGGACACATCTACTTCTTTCACTCAAAGTACTTTAAATATGGATTACAGTCTAAATAATTGCACATATAGTTTTTGTCTACAGGCACTATATATATGTGGTCACATTGATTTTGTTATTTTTAAATTCATAGGAATAATATGTGGTAGTTGATTTTATATTTGGCATATGAGGATCATATTTTTTTTTATCAAACAATTAGAAGACTACCACACTGGGGGAACTAAGATCAAAATTTCTTCTGTTATGTGCTTTCAAACTTGTCTCTAGGTGTATTTATTGTCTATGAATAATTAGTTCTCATTAATTTTTTACATGAATCAATAATAGTTTAAGGGCGCTTCATGGGTGGCGTACTTGGTTTATCTAAATACAAAATTAATTTTATTTGGGTAGCACTCGAGAAAGGATTCAACCTTCATTGGGCTGAAACTAATTTGGAAAAATATTGAAAAAAAGGGCAAAACTTGGATGGTGACTGAGATTTAGAGCTTGTATCTAACATTTCTCAAAGAAATTGATAGATTAGAGAACATCTCTATTCCACCGACAGTGATATTTTACCTAGTTAATTATGTACTGAATACATATAACTGAATGCACTCGTGTACTACATACACAGTAACTTGTGTACAACTGCATTGAAGATGCAGCTTTGTGTGGAGATGGAGTCTCAGCCACTGCTTTTCATATTTTGACTCACTAATCACAATCACTGCATATGTAACGGCAGTGTTTCCAGAAAATTTCTATAGAAAATCTGTATTCTGTCTGTATCAAGAAGACAAGCAAACAAGTGCACAGAACCCGAAACTGTATATATTAACAAATCTTAAGCACTTTAGTAACAATTAACCACATTCTGTCTGTCTTACAATCATGGACTGAGATTTACTTGAAACCTTGAATTTTGAGGGATATAGGGACATTTTATATAGTAGAATAAAAGGAAGTAATAAAATAATTATTTTAGCTAAATATGATGTCTCTGTGACATATTCAGACTTCGTACACAAACTCATACATAAACAAGTTAATAAAGTATACTGTTCTTTTTCAGTATGGCTTGAAAACACACTTCCAAATAAAGACAATTAATGAAAAAAGTGGTTAGAGTGGTGACTTAGACCATTTTATTTATTTAGTAGCCATATTTCATTTCTAAACTAAATTAGAAATTGAGTTTCCTATTCATGTTTCACTCTTTATCAAGTAACCTTTTACATTACAGAGGGCTACTTGCTATAGGAGTAAGCACAGTATGATGAAACGTTGGGTGCAAGGATAGCTTGGTGTCATTTTTTTCTTAGTCAGAAAATAGAAGTATTGCCCAAGGAGAGGGGTGGGGAAAACTATGTTTATTTCCTCTTGCTCCCATAAGCACAGGCTATGGCATGTATGGACATGTGTGTGTATGTGTGTGTGCATCTGTGTGTGTGTGTGTGTGTGCATGTACACACCTCAAAAGTATTTTGAGAAAGCATGTTGAATACAAATTCAAATGTGTTATTTACTAAATCTTCTAATAAATAAGTGCACGTTCTTTATCATGGTAAGTAACTGTTTTCAATTAATTTCTAGGTTTTTCTAAAGAGCACGAAATGTGGTATAATATGAACCAAGGCTACTTTTGGACTGATTTCATGTCTGGGATTGACTCAACTCTGTTTCACCTTTGTTTACAGTCTGTTGTTTAAATATCTTTTTGCTCATACGGAAAGCAAGATTAAATTGTAAGGAGGTCTTTATGGTTTGTCTCGGTCCATTCAAGTTGTGTAAGACTCAATGATAATTTTATTTGCATTGGTTCCATCTACAATTCAGGTTGTGGCTAATTCTTAATAGTTCCTAATGAGGAATTCTTAATAAATCCTAATGAGGATGAATAAAATGTTAAGTCATCGAAGATAGTGACTGAAGGCATTATTTCTTCAAGGTTACAGAACAGAATGAAATAAATTGCATTTCTTATGTAGAAACCATAATTTGGTAAATTTTTTAATATACTTTTTTGGTTTATATTATTCTTTTTTAATAGCACATTCATTTTGTTTTTGCAGAAATCACTTTTAACTGAAGTAACTGCATTGTCACAGAATATGATACATTTTTTCAAATATTTTCAATTTGTTCTTCTTGACATTTTATGTTTATGTGCAGTTTGCATCTTTTTTTGTTTTTCAATTTCAAATGTAACAGATTTTGACATTTTTGTTACATTTTTCTTTTTTTTTGTACTAGTGKTTTTTTTTATTTTTGAGAACCTGCTGTTTTTGAATTCTCTTTTTTCCCTTTATTCTCCTCACTATGATCCCAGGAGCCAACACAAAGAAAAGCGCAGATGATATAACCAGTAATGATCGTGGTGAAGATGAAGGTATTTTTTGTTTTTTCAAAGCTCGACCCTGATGCATGAACATAAACTTTTTAATTTTTATTATAATAATCATTATTATTGTTATTGTTATTGCTGTTATTTCAACATGATTTTTAGTCCCTTATTTGCAGAAGCACACTTCAGTGTGCTTCTTTATTTTCTTCTTTAGAAATTCCTTTCATTGTTTTTCTTTTTAAAATCCAAATTAGCATATAGATGACTGCAGTTCCCCTCTGACATAGGTGTAAAGGTTATTCCTAAATATGTGTGAAGTGAGTAACATAAATATTATTTGAAACCACATACTTTTCCCCCCCTATTCTTTCTTAGGTTGAGAAAATGGAATTTAAAAACATGCATGTGCTCTTTTCCCTCCTACACATTTTGTAAATTCACCTGTTTGAAATTCATGAAAAAACTCACATATATTCTTCCTTTCACTTCCACTGTTTCCCCAGTGCACATGCTGTACATTGATGCAGTTGAACTGTGCTTTGTCTTTGCTATTTTTATTTACTTATTTATTTTTTTCTCACAGGATGTGGTTTATTTCAGGACACAAAAATAAAGGAAGCTGTTGATGTTGCTTTATTGTTTTTTCCTGTGATCAGCTAGCCTCTGAGATACATTCATTCTGACTCTGACCACATTCCCACTGAAATAAATGACAATCATTTTCATTGACTTCTTTCAGAGTTGGATTGGATTCCCTGAAAGGAAATGTTAAAGTTGACAGTGAAGTACACCAAAAAAGTTTTACAAGGAAATAATTTTTTCTTGCCTTGGCACAGCAAAGCTATTTAGGATGCACCGAAATAGAAAGAAGTCATGAAGTTTTCCTCTATTCTCACCCTCCCTTTTCATTAAAGTTACACTGACAGTTTATTTTGCTTTATATATTTACCAAATTAAGAAAAATATTTTCAAATTAATTGAGAAGATAACAAACTTGGGTAGTYTATTGGTCTGTTTTTGGAGCAATGTGTTTCTTATTCCTCTCATGCTTGGCCAATCCGAAGTGTTATTCCATGTCTTTTTTCCTCTTTTCTTCTATCTGACATCAGATAAAAGAACTTTGAAACATTTGTCCTGTCTGTTCCCCTTACAATCATGCATACTGCAGTGAGGACACTATCTCCTCTTTTCCTGGGAGTTCAGCTCAATTGTAACCTCTCTATCCATATAGATAGAGTATATCTGTATGTATCCATAATAAAAATCTCTGGTCTTTGATTCACACTGGTTGCCCTCTACTGTACCACCTTCATTGCTGAATTACTATTTCTTATAACACAAAAATGCTGTGCAGAATACTTCAAAATTACTATTATTTTCTGAATATCACCTTCCTATTTCTGTGCAACATATGATTTTTTAAAATGATGGAATCATCATTTGCTATACCAAATTCTGTAGTTAATTTTAAAGCAAAAGATAAGTAACAAGCAAAACCAAAATTGCTTTAAAAACTTAAGATAGATACTGGATTATGAATACATTATTATTCAAACTTCTTTAAAAATTATAAAATGTTAAGGTTTCGTGATTAACAAGGGCATCCACTTTAGATCTAAGCACATAAAGCATGGAGCTCATTTCCTTTATGCTGAAGCTAATCATGTTCCCATTGAAGGGGAAGAGGAAACCTCCCATTGACTTCAGCAGTGAAAGATTCAACCTTGAGGTAGAACTATGTAATAAGGAAAGATTAAATACAACAAATCATGCCATGAGACTTTGGAGAGAGAAGGGAAATGTAATTCAGTAACACAAATAATTGTGTAATTGTTGCTTTCACTTTTTGAGGGCTTAGCTGAACCTTCACAGAAGAAACACTTTCATATACTTTGCCGAAAATGCTGAGAATAAAAAAAATACATCTACTAGAACGTACCTCATTGTTTTATATGATGTTTAATGGCTGCATTATTCTTATAGTCACAATAATTAAAAAGATCTTATCACAAAACCTTTTGTTCTGCTGCTCAAGTACAATACATAAAATACAACATGTAAAGCATGTATCTTTTTATGTAAAGAAGGCAGATTCTATGAGAAGCCTTAAACTCTGACAGCTAGACAGGTGTACATTGGAGCCTTGAACATATGTTCCTTGCACTCAGCTGACAATTTTTGATATTTAGAGTAGTGCATACACATAAGTAAAGTAAAAGTGGGCCATAGGAATATGACCAGTCGTAATTTACCTTTAAATATACTCAAATTAGTTCCACATATACAAAATATTACATATGTGGTGCCTCATTGCTGATCACATTTTTGGTATCTTAGAGTACTTCCTAACAAACCTGAGGAGAGGGAAGAGTTTTGGAAGGCTTTCAAACCCAGGTCCACTAGCTCTAGGTATTTAGTTAAGCTTTTTCTTCCTCCACTTCCCTTTTCCACTGTTCAATATATGCCTATCCTACCCAAAAGAGAACACAGCTTTTTTTGGGTTTGTTTTTTTTTTTGGTGTTATTTTTTTTTTAATCCTGATTGAACAGAGACTCTGCTTTCCCTTGTATGTTGTACTATATGATTGAAAGAAGTGCTCCTATTCCACATGCAGATATATTGAATTATTTGTAAAAATTGTATATATCTAACAGCAGCTCGCTGAATTGCCCTTTCCTTTTTAAAGGAGCTTAGCCCCTGTTCCCACTGTTTCTGTAAAGAACATAAGTTCCTAATTTAGGTAGTCTGAACCACCCCTGGGGTCAGGAGCCTAACTTTTTGGTTATTAGAGGAAGAGATATGAATCCAGTCCTAAATATACTCCAAGTTATTGATTAGTGCATCTTTATAACTCACTCTGAAGTATGAAAATGTTACTATCATTTTCATTTCACTTTATTTTATAAATAAAGACCCAGCTGTTTATCTGTTTGAAAGTAGTCAAGAGCTTTTCTGTGTATACAAAAGATCAGCCATACCATTAAGGAGCTTTAATTCAAGGCTGTTCTTTAAGGCTTAGCTACCATGACAAGGAAAAGTACAACACAAAAGACATTGTTTGCTTTAAAAACAAAAAATCTTGATGAATGARTTCACATAAATTCTCTTTGTTTGTTAACTCCTAGGCTATTTGAAAGAAAGAACAGTTTACTATGTTTACTTCCATCAGAACAATTTGATTTTATGTTATTAACTCTTACTGAACTATTGGGAATATAATTTCAACAATTATGTCTCAGTGAGGAATGGAAAGTATGGMTCGTTATTGTAATTTTATTATTAAATGTACAGGTATTTCTAAGTTGGCATATACTTGAATCAGAATATTCTAAAAAAAGACAAGATTATTCCATAATTCGATTTTTCTCTTTAGGCTTTTAGACATTTATATTCAAATTAAATTCCTTGTAATATTGAAGGAATTTCAAGTGTTCTGAGAACATTTCAGAGGAAATAGTATTTGAAGTAACCAAGAGAGATATTCAAACTATAAATATTAGGCTTGTAGGATGATCCTGAACTGTGTAACATAGGAAATAATTAAGAATATTTTTAGCACTGTTATAAATTGCTAATGCCATATTTCCTTATTTTTTATTGCTTTATTATGTTTTCCTTACTTGAATTTTTTCAGACATTCATGATCAGAACAGCAAGAAACCTGTTATGGTCTACATCCACGGTGGATCTTACATGGAGGGTACTGGCAACATGATTGATGGCAGCATTCTTGCAAGTTATGGAAATGTCATTGTTGTCACTCTCAATTACAGGCTGGGGGTTTTAGGTAAGTGACTCTTTTCTTCATCACCAATTGCATAGAAATATTTTATTGCTTAATTTATCTACCGATCGATCATAGATCCTTGGGCCAGTTTTGGTTTTAAAACAGAACAATCTTGCTGGTGGATAGTTTGACTGTATCATATTCATTTTGAATTTTGTTCAATATTTTACGGAAACTGGGCTAGGCTACATGTCCCCTTCTTTTTGACATCTTCCTTCACCTTAGACAAAAATGACTGGATATTTATAATCATGTTAGTGCTGGTTTATGTTAAATTTGTCATCATATCATATTTGCTCTTGGCTCAGTGATTTAACAGGTTTTGAGAACTTGTATTTTTCTCATTAAAATCTTCTCAATTCCATGATAAAAAAAAAAAAAAAAAAAAAAAAAAAAAAAAAGAAGAAGAAAATTAATCAAGAATGGGTACTTTCCAGTTTCAAAACAGTTGGTAACGGTAGGAAGAGGGAAAATGTTACTGTTTATCTCTATTTATTATTTTTGTGTGCAAATTGTTTTTTAGGGCAGAAGATGTAGAGGTAATATAGACAAAACAGGCTATATACACTGATGGAATTTATGTTGCAGGTAATCTGGAGTCAAGGGGTTTCAAGAAGTTATGTAAAATTATCTTCCTAAATATAAGGAACTCCATAATCATGAATTATAATATTGAGAGAAATTAATACTTCTGTCCTTCAAACAGAACAAGAGCTGCATCTTCTTGACATTATTAATATTATTCTGTCAGCATTAGATTGAATAACAAAATAACCTTAGATCCATGACAACAGACCAAAAATCTTTTCTGCTTTCTCTGTGATTCCAACTTCTGGATGTTTGGATGTACCAGGCTTTTCTCCAAATGAAGGTTTATTTATTGAAGTCCTGCTTTTCCATAGAAAACTAAGCTAAAAATTTGTTCACAATAGCAGACATTAAAAATATTTTTTATCTTAATGAAAAAGCATATAGTCTGTATAGGATAGCATATAGACTGCTAAAATGTTCATATTTTCAGCATTTTAAATGCACATGGTAAAGTATAGTAATTTTTTTGTGGTTTTTTTTTTTTATTTAGAATGGCTTTTACAAAGATTTTTAATCTTGTTTTTCTTGATAGCAAATCTGATCTATATTCTTGGCATGTACTATTTTGGAACACAGGAAACTTCTTTTGCTGAGTTATCTATTAATGTGGTTAATGTGTTTCAACAATGTTCTAGCTCATCAGAGTACTGAGAATTTTTTTATTGTCCCTGATTTTGACTCTTGTTTAAGTACAAAAGAGCATTTTTTCTATGTTAGGGTCAGATTTAAACATAAAGCCAGGAACATAAAAAGATATTTTGGTATATTTATGCATGCAATCTTGGTACTTAAAAGCACACACACAAAAAAAAAAAAAAAAAAAAAAAAGGAAAGTAAAAATATAAGTGAAGAACTCAAGACTGTTAAAAAAAAAAAAAAAAGACTGTTGTTGTTGTTGTCAAATAAAGTGTATACCCAGGAACTTGGTAATAGTTACTTATCTGTAAAAAAGGTTATTTAATGGATCTCTTAAAAGGTTTTATCTTGGTTTCTTAAAACTAAAATTGTTGAAGGATACAGATGATTATAAGTAGTTTAAAATGTTTCATTGTCCAGCTGCCTCATATCAATCTAAAGGAAAAAATACAGTATTTGCATTGATGAACTCCTATTTTATGTATTTATATTGAAAACAAACAAAAAAGACAGAATGTTATATTTTTATATTGTGGCATTTAAGATAAAAGGCACAATACAGAGACATTCATAGAAGAAACTGAAAAGTAATAACTGTGAGGATTTTAAATGGATTAGGAAAAATACACTTATATTTGGCATTAAATACTGCTTCTCAACAGTGGCAAATGTAACTTTTGAGACACTATGGAATTTATTCTTTGTTATAGAAGGTCTATGAGCATATTTCTCTTTTTTCTTCCTGGGTGAAATGTTAACGTGATCCTTGAGAATGCATTAGGTTCTGCCTAGACATTGGAAGATGTTAGGTGAATTCCATGTATTTTTTTACTTGCTTCATAAGTAAAAAAATGAAAGAGAAAACACAAATTTCTTCAGGTAAACAACCATATGGAAAACAAATATGATTATTCATAAAAGTTAAAAAAGTAGCATAATTATTACAATTTGAAGATTGACAATATTTGTATCCATTTCTTCTAGTCTGGATTATCTTCTTTTTGAAAGATATACTTATTTCTGTAAATCTGGTGTGTTTCAGTTGCTTTGATTTGTAAGTTTGTACATAAGAGGACACATACAAACCTGACTTTAATAACAGAGATGTGTAATTCTATCACTATTATCACATCCTGTGAAGGAGGAATATGCATTGAATTGATCACAATGATGAGTTACTGAAGACCCTTTATATATATATTTTTCCTTCCTCTGGAAAATTATCACTTAAATGGACCTGAATGCTGGATGTTATTATACTTACCATAAATATTAGTTCTGTTCTTGAGGCACATTAAATTGTTTTCCTTTCAGGCTATATTGTGCCATTAACAGCAGTAGATAGAAAATCTATTAGGACTGCCTAGATAATCACTGGATGATATTAGCCAGACAAATCATAGAATCATAGAATGGTTTGGGTTGGAAAGGACCTTTCAAGATCATCTAGTCCAACCCCCCTGCCATGGGCAGGGTCATCTTTCACTAGATCGGGTTGCTCAAAGCTCCATCCAGCCTGACCTTAGACACTTTCAGGAATGGGGCATCCACAGCTTCTCTGCCCAGCTTGTTCCAGTGTCTCACCACCCTCATCATAAACAATGTCTTCCCTCTATCCCATTTAAATCTACCCTCTTTTAGTTTAAAACCATTCCCCCTTGTCCTGTCACAACAGGCCCTGCTAAAATGTTTGCTGGCATCTTTCTTATAAGCCCCCTTTAAGTACTGAAAGGTTGCAATAATATCTCCCCGAAGCCTTCTCTTCTCCAGGCTGAACAACACCAACTCTCTCAGCCTTTCTTCATAGGAGAGGTGTTCCAGCCTTCTGACCATTTTTGTGGTCCTCTGGACCCACTCTAATAGGTCCATGTCTTTCTTGTACTGGAGAACCCAGAACTGGATGCAGTACTCCAGGTGGGGTCTCATGAGAGTGGAGTAGAGGGGCAGAATCACCTCCCTTGACCTGCTGGCCATGCTTCTTTTTATGCAGCCGAGGATACGGTTGGCTTTCTGGGCCACTTTCTAAGTGCACATTACTGGTTAATGTCCGATTCTTTCATCCACTAGCATCCCTAAGTCCTTCTCGGCAGGACTGCTTTCAATCCATTCATCCTCCATATTGATCCATCCATATTGATACTGGGGCTTGCCCTGACCCAGGTGCAGGACCTTGCATTTGGCCTTGTTGAATTCCTTAAGGCTGTCAAAGTCCCTCTGGATGGCATCCTTTCCCTCTAGCACATCCACTGCACTACTCATCTTTCTGTTGTCTGCAGACTTGCTGAGGGTGCAGTCAGTCCCACTACCTATGTCATTATTGAAGATATTAAATAGTATTGGTCCCAGTATAGATCCTTGAGGGGCACCACTCGTTACTGGTTTCAACTTGGACATTGAGCTGATGACTGTAACTCTTGAGGATGTGGCCATCCAGCCAGTTCCTTATCCACCTAACAGTCCATCCATCAAACCCATATCTTGCTAATTTAGCAGAAAGAATGTTGTGGGGGGCCATATCAAAGACCTTACAGAAGTCCAGGTAGATTACATCAGTTGCTCTTCCCTGGTCCATAGATACAACCACTTCAACATAGAAGGCCACTATATTAGTTAGGCATGATTTGCCCTTGGTGAAGCCATGTTGGCTATCTCTAATGACCTCCCTGTCTTCCATATGTTTTGACATGCCTTCCAGGAGGATCTGTTCCATGATCTTACTGGGCATGGAGGTGATGCTGACTGGTCGGTAGTTCCCAGGGTCCTCCTTATTACCCTTTTTAAAGGRGTAATACTGGGGATTTCCTCTGACTGCTATGACTTTTCAAATATGATGAAAAGTGGCTTAGTGACTACATCTGCCAATTCCCTCAGGACCCTGGGATGCATCTTGTTGGGTCCCATGGACTTCTTCTGTATGTTCAGGTTCCTCATGTGGTCTCAAACCTGATCTCCTGCAATGGGAGGGACTTCATTCCCCCAGTCTCTCCTTGAGGTTCGGGGACTTGACAGATGGGGGAAGAGAGATTAGCAGTGAAAACTGAGGGGAAAAAGATTGTTGAGTACCTCAGCCTTCTCCATGCTGGTTTTCACTAGTTCTTCTGCCTTATTTATTGGGGGGGGTACATCTTCCTTTTCTGAGCAACGTACCTGTAGAAGCCCATCTTATCATTCTTCACATTCCTTGCGAAACTCAGCTCCAACTGTGCCTTAGCTTTCCTGATCCCATCCCTAMACACCCAGGCAGCATCCCTATGTTCTTCCCAGGATAGATGTCCCTGGTTCTACTGCCTGTACATTTCCTTCTTACACTTTAGTTTGACCAGGAGATCCTTACCGAGACAAGCCGGTCTCCTGCCTTCCTTGCCCAATTTCTTACACGTGGGAATCGAGAGCTCTTGCACTCTAAGAAAAATGAACCTTAAAGAGCTGCCAGCTCTGTTCTGCTCCTTTATCCCTGAGGGCAGTTTCCCAGGGGGTCCCATCCACTAATTCCTTAAACAATTGAAAGTTTGCTCTCCTAAAATTCAGGGTCCTGACCCTACTCTTCACCTGGCCCATATCTCTCAAGATTATGAATTCTACCAAGGCATGATCACTGCAGCCCAGGCTGCCACCAGTCTTGACCRCTTTTATTAGTTTATCTGTGTTGGTAAGCAACAAGTCCAGTAATGCTTCTCCTCTGGTTGCGCTATCATCTGGATTAAGAAATTATCCTCGACGCACTCCGAGAGTCTCCTGGACTGCTTACAGTTTGCTGTGCTGCTCTTCCAGCAGATGTCAGGGTGATTAAAGCTCCCCAGCAGGATCAGAGCCTGCGAGCATGATGCTTCCTGTAGTTGAAGTAAGAACACTTCATTTACATCCTCCCCTTGACTGAGTGGCCTGTAGTAAACATCAACCACAAGGTTTCCTTTGTTGGCTTGGCCTCTAATTTTCACCCACAAGCTCTCAACCTGTTCATCGCAGTTTTTCAAAGACGGCTGTGTGTAGTCAATCCATTTTTTTATACAGAGGGTAACCCCTCCCCCCCTCAGTTTATAGCCATTGATTGCAGCGCTCCAGTTGTGTGATTCGTCCCACCATGTTGCAGTGACAACAATTAGATCATAGCTTTCTAGCTGCACAGTGGCTTCCAGCTCCTTTTGTTTGTTACCCATGCTGCATGCATTGGTATAGAGACACTTCAGTTGGGCTATTGGCCATGTCACCTTTTTAGAGGAAAATGCCCTAATTCCTTTGAGGCATTCCATAGGTGTTCCCCTGTTTGTTCCTAATACATCAGCAGCCATCCCCTTCCGCTGCTAAATCTAGTTTAAAGCTCTCCTTATAAGTCTGGACAGCTTGTTGGCGAAGAGGCTCTTGCCTAACTTGATCAGATGAATCCCATCAGCTCCCAAGAGACCTGGCTTCTTGTTGTGGTTTAACCCTAGCCAGCAATTAAACACCACACAGCCACTCGCTCACTCCCCCGCCTCCGGTGGGATGGGGGAGAGAATTGGGAGAGTAAAAGTGAGAAAACTCGTGGGTTGAGATAAAGACAGTTTAATAATTGAAGTAAAATAAAGTAAAATAGTAGTAGCAGTAGTAGTAGTAGTAGTAGTTGTTGTAGTAGTAGTAGTAGTAGTAATAATAATAATAATAATAATAATAATAGAATATACAAAGCAAGTGATGCACGATGCAATTGCTCACCACCTGCCAACCGATGCCCAGCCAGTCCCTGAGCAGCAATCACTGCTGCCCAGTCCCCTCCCCCAGTTTATATACTGAGCATGACATCATATGGTATGGAATACCCTGTTGGCCAGTTGGGTTAGCTGTCCTGGCTATGCTCCCTCCCAGCTTCTTGTGCACCTGGCAGAGCATGGGAAGCTGAAAAGCCCTTGACTAGTGTAAGCACTACCTAGCAACAATTAAAACATCAGGGTGTTACCAACATTATTCTCATCTTAAACCCAAAACATAGCACTATACCAGCTACTGTGAAGAAAATTAACTCTATCCCAGCCAAAACCAGGACAGTTCTCAAGGGTGGATCCATGATCATAGAAGCCAAAACCTTGAGTATGGCACCAGCCACACAGCCAGGCATTCACCTGTTCAATTTCCCTCCCCCTACCTGAACCCCTTCCTGTGACTGGGAGGATAGAGGAGAACACCACCTGTGCTGATCCTTTCAATATTGCTCTGAGGGGCATATAGTCTAAGTTGCCTTGTTGCAGTATCAATAGACCCTACATGGAACAGTAGGAACAGATGATACTCTGTAGGGTTCATCGGGTTTGGCAGCCTCTCAGAGGTGTCACAAATGTGAGCTCCTGGTAGGCAGCAAACTTATCTAGAGAAATCATCTGGATGACAAATGGGTGCTTTGGCTCTTAGAAGGGAATCTCCAATTCTTAATACCCTATGCGCTTTTCTGGTGGCAGTGGTTCTAATGCAGGTGGGTGGTTGGATCAAGTTTGTGTGGTTGGCTTTTCCTGGATCCTGTCCGTTACTCACATGGTCTTCATTCTGCAACCCCGGAACATTGTGTCTGTTATGTAGGAGCACTTCAGGGGACAGGGAAAGGTTCTTCTGCTGCCCTGAGCAGAGGCAAGGGTCCAGTCTCCTTCATCTTGTGAGTTACTTGTGTCAGACAGCTCGAGGTTGGATTCAGGCTTACCTTCCCCTTGCACAGCCTTAAGGCAGGGCTGTTGCTCAGGCTGGGACAGTGCACAATACCATGTTTCAATCTCCTGCTCACATTCCTGGATACTGCATTGCCTGTTGAGCTCCTCTGGTAACATAGCTACTTGTCTGAAGAGTTCCTCCAGCTGGGCATACGTGCAGCTATGACATCCACTGCTGCCTTCAGCTGCTAGGGGGACTTCCAGATACTGGAGCTCCTAAGGTATGGACAGCTATTTCAGTCCTTGGGAGGTCTATTTGGGTGGAGACATCAGCATAGGTAGGCTGTAGTGCTTCCATTCAGGTTTCAGCTACAGCCTTGCAGTTGTGGTTGGTGGACACCACTTTCTTTCAGCAGGTCACAGCCCAGCCTCCTTGTAGTTCTGAGAAAAAATAGCTCACGTAAAATGATAATTCTTTTGAAAGACATCATTGTTCTTCTAATTCTAATTCCCTGGAGACCTCAAGCTTCTGGGCAGGCTTGCACAGCCATCAGCTAGCTGGGGTGACCACTGGGGCTGCAGCCTAAGCCTGCGGGCGAGCAGAGCAGGCAGCAGCCTGATCGCTGGCAGAGTTGGCAGCTCTTCCTGCATGCCCCGCCACGCGAACTGCCGCACAAACCGCTGACACTGCTCCTAACAAACACCATCCCTGTTTGCACAGCCTGTTAGCGGTGCTCCCTGTGGCTGGTGTTCCCCAGGGGCTTGTTATATGCAGCTTCCTGTGGTTTGAACTGGTCATGGGGACAGCCGGCACCATCCCACTTTTGCCCACCCCTCTCACGAGACCTATCTCCTGCTGGCAGGTACCTCCCCCACCAGCAGCCGAAGGGTGCTGTGAGCCCAGAAACTCCCTTAGACACCCCTTGGGGACCTTGCAAGCCTTGCACTGCTCTCAGCAGGARGCAACTGCTGCTGCTGCCGCCGCTGCTAGCATCAGCTTCCTGAGGTTTAAGCTGCGGGAACAAATCCCAGTTTGAGATCCTGGGAACAAATCGGTAACAGTGATTATATATGTTTAAAAAAGCCTGGATTTTGGAAATACATCTTCATAGATGAGGGAAAATGAAAATTGTTAGGGACCACTTACTTTACCTGACTATCCTTCACTGAGTTTGGCCTCAAGAAATATCTATACAGCCATGGAATATTTGTCAAGGTAATAGAATATAAACTATATGGGTTTCTTTCACTGCCTTCTGATACAATACAATTTTAATTATATTTAATGGAATTTGTGATCATCCTATAACTTAGTAAAAGTCTTATGATTTGAAAAGTCCTGGTTTTAACACACAACACTGCACCCTTTGAATCTTAAAAACAGGTTTTAGCAGGCACTATAAAGACAAGGTTTCTCCATCTTTTATAGGCAGAAGTCAGGTTGCCTTTTGGCTATAACTGAGATACTGAAACTTCTAGTCTCAAGCTAACCAGAAGGCAGGCATCCCAGACAGAAAAAAGGCTTTATTTGCGGTAGCTGTAACATGGTGACCTTCAGGGCTGTAAAACATTTTAACTGGATGATAGAGACAAATATCTTAATCTCTGTCTTTTCTTCTTGCATCTCGCTAAAATATAAGCCTTTAGATTGTGCACTGAACAGTATTTATCTGAAACTCCAGAATAGAGAAGAACCATATTTCCTCTCCGTCTTGGAGGACTGGAGAGCTGCTCTGGCAATAAGTACCTCATCTCTCTCTCTTTCTGTCTTCAAGTAGCACTATGGCAAAATAGCAGACAGCTGGGCCCAAGACTTTCCAACTTTTTAATTATCCCTCTCTATCCTTCGAATAAAAATACTTCTGGAATTATTCTTCCTGAGATTTCTAGACCCCCAAGCATGCATGCAGCAATAATATGGGTTGTTGATGTTATTTAGAAGGCCACATTTTCCCTTTGAGTATAAGTTTACATTTATCAAAATATATTCCCTGGATAGGATCCTTTTGGGACAATAAAATAGAAAGATTTAGCTTTTCCTTTTACTTATTGTAGTGGGCCCTATTCAAAGTGGAGTGCTGCAGTGCTGTGTTTAATTTCTTGTGCACTTTAGGGTTTGGGAGGATCCTGCCTCTGCCCAGCTCAGCAGTTTCTGTTCCTACTCATAACTTACCAAGGTGACAACTGAAGACACTGCTGGAGCTAGAGGAAATTGCTACCTTGTCCCACTGCAAGGCAGTGCTCCCGTATCTTGATAAATTCAATACTGTAACACACAGAAGTACTAAATCCCTCTGTCTTCCCACCCCCACCCCATGCTTTGAGCACTGTGTAGGATGATAGCATTCAACAATTGAGTTGAATTTTCAAAATTCCCAAACAATTTAGGGAATTACTTTACTGAAATAATGGAAACTCAGCAGAGTGGGAGGATTAGGCAAAACAGATATCCTAATTCAAAGAATGTTCTATTATTACAGAAAATGGGATGGTTTGAATGACCTGACTCACTCGGTCTAGATACTGCTCAATTCCTCTTCATTATCTTCATTCTTAGTCTTCATGGATATGCTTTAAGAAGAAGTAACATCTTTCCAGCCTAGCTATAAACACTGTTTTAGTGCCTTTTTCAGGATTATGTTGGCAGGAAAAATACAGAAGAGGGATTTATGATTATTATTGTTTTACAGTGACATGACCTGAATTGTCTGTCTCGTGGTGAGACTTCAATATGCTGAATCCTGTTTAGCTTGTATAACAGTAAAAATTAAATCTGACAAATCACCCCCTCCAAAAAAAACCAAACCCAAACCAATAAAACCAAAGCCCCAAAGCCTCAGCACAATTTTTTAATGCAGTTAAATTCAGTCATGGTGTTATACACTTTGAAGAAAAAAATCTTAAGCAATCTTCAGAAAAGTTATCATATTCAAATACGAACKTAGTGTTCTCGTGTGAGCTATTAAAGGGAAAACCAGAGATGAATTCTAGAAATATGAATCAGGTATTTTGGAAGCCAGAGTTAAATGAAACCTCTACTGCAGTAAATGAGACACACTCAGAGTTCAAAATTGTAAAATTGACTTAACATTTCCGAGACCACTTGCAATTTAACATTTTCTTCCTCTTAGAATTCCAGTCATGCAGATAAGAATAGTCTATCTCTTATCTATCTCCCTTTTTGGCAATAAGCATCCATTTTAAGTACTCTGTCTTAAAAGGCTGGACTTCCTTTTAGTAGAAATTATATCCACATGCAATTATAGCTCTCTATAAATGATCATATTAGGCAGTGTAATATAAATCAGAGTTAGTTTACAAGGAGGCTCAGTACTTCTGCAAGTTACTGAGAACTTTATCYTTCTTTACTTCACTGAGTGCCTGGTTTGCAAGTTAAAACATCAACGCACTGAAACAGTGTATGTTGTAAATGAACTGCTTAGGATTTGACTGACCATTGTAGGTCCCTTCCAACTGAACTATATTCTATTCTATTCTATTCTATCCAATTCTATCCAATTCTATCCAATTCTATCCAATTCTATCCAATTCTATACTATTAAGCAGTAATCAAAGCAAGTAAGTAGTGTATGACCTCGCAAGCCATATTCTTTCATATTGGAAGTGTACAATAGCCTACAATACATTGAATTTTATCTTCACTAGTGTAATTGTTGTACAGAATGACTCCTTTGTGGGTATTTTAAATTCAGACATGAAGATATCTGTTCCCTTTGTGCCTCCAGACAGCCCTCCTCTATCTCCAGTGCATGTGACTCCACTAGTACAGGAAACTTAAAGGTGATCTGCTGGTAGAAAAGGCCAGAGGTAGATTAGTACACATGGGAATGACCCAGGAGCTGGAGTGTGCTAAGTAAATCACAGTTTCATGCTTACACAAGGAAGGAAGTTTATTTAAGCTCAATTTAGCTTATAGCAACTGTTTGCATTGCTGAAGCCAGTGCAAACTTCACTACATTGCCTCACCTACATCTCTAAGCTTCATGCAGAAGATTTCCTGGCCAGTTTAGTCATTGGTCTGTCTTCTTAGTTGGCCAATAATTGTGTCAGCTAATGTCAGTTGYCGTAGTTGATTTTCTACTTCAGTGGAACTCCTAAATTCCCAGCAATGACACATAAGTGTTAATTCCATTGCTACCAACACGTTTTTGTAGACAACAGAATTATGCTCTTTGTTAATTATTTTTTGTAAATTTTATCTTTTTTTCTTATTTTAATTCTATTGTTAAGTCACAAAAATTGTATTTGTGCAAATGCAGCTGATATAAACTCCATCCATATCRCATTGGTTTTGGACTGTCATGTCACTACATCTTCTGTTGCAAACATCAGAAGCAACAAGTTATTACAGAGAAATAATAACAAGTTACAGTGTCATCAGAAGCTATGTGTACATTCATAGAGTTTCTAACATTAGATATGTTCCTTTCATAGAGTGAGTACACAGTACCACTGTGATTCTGTCTTACAACCAAAAATGTAATTAATAGCTTGTTCTGCTGTCATATGACTTACTTTTATAGCGTGTGAACTCCCAACAAGCTTAGATAACTTCTATATAATTCTGTAGTCAGGGGCAAGTATGGACATTCTTGAAATGTGATTGTCAAAACTGGAATTTAGCAAGAACTTTTTGACAGAGAGTTCCTCACCTAAATGCAACAGAATCTGCTTCCTCCAGGCTTGATGGATTGATCCAGCTGACTAAGCTAGTAAAGCACGCTCTCAGAAAAAAGCCTATATAGTCAAACAGAACAAAAAGCTACAAGACAAGGTAAGAGAAGTAAAAAAGACATGATTTTTAGATAATTCACTGAGTTTTGGTAATTCACTGCGTAAGCTGATGCTTGTTTATCACTCTGAGCATATTTACTTTCTTTAARAACGTTTTGTCTTAACTAAGATTTATAATATATTCTTTTAACAAGTTTGTCCCTACTCTGTGTGTGAAAAAATTAGAGATTTGGTTTTTGAAATTATATACTTATGCTGGTATCTGGGCAGTGCAAGAAGTGTGTCCTGATTTGATAAACATCTTCAGAAATTATGAGTAACAGTTAGGTGTTCTGTCTCTTTTTGAGACAACTTTTTGTATTGATGTTCAAATATAGATAGAGTGCCTCAACTTTAGATGGACAACAGTGAAGACTCCTATATCTTTATAATAAATATGTGAAGGAAACCCAGTCAAATGTTGATACTTTGAAAAAACAGTCTGATCTCATGCATTAGCTACTTCCAAAGGAATAATCAAATGCACAAAATGCTGTAGGTATTGATATAAAATGTGTGTTACATGCAGTTTTGAAAATGAGATAAAGTCATTTAGAGTCTTGCAAAATAAAAGCTGTTTTTTAAAAACATTCTATGAGGTTGCCTTTTGCAAATAAACTACAATGGAAATATTAAACATGCTTGTGTAGTAAATATAACTAATTCAAATCTCTATAACTCATTTGAAACTCACAAACATTTAGGCACATTTTTGTGAGGTATATTTTTATGTAATTGAAAGCTTATTTGATAAGATTTCTGAACATGATAAAACGTATATGTATCAGTGAATGGTTGTCACATTGACTGAGGGTCAAAATTCTGTTTTCATGATATATTTTAGTATTAAGGTAGTTTTTTTATATAAGCCATGTAAATTTTGTGGAGATTCCATAGTTAATCAGTTTATACAAAAGACATGTTTTTATAAAATGTAAAGGACATTTTTTCTGAATCTTATGTAAAAAAACTTTGAGTCTGTATTCTCTATTTTTTCCTTTAATATTTTGAATTCCTAATATCATTATTGATACTCTAAAATATTTATGTTAATCAGTGACCTATTGGCACTAAATGTTAACATGCTATGAGGTAGTTCTAGTTTACTTAGTTTACATTTCCTAGTATGGCATACATGTGGAAGCATGACAGTCATCACTTGAACATTTCTGGCAACATCAAGGTAAGTGTGACTCTATCTAGATGAACTTAAAAAAATATTATGAATTGAAATTTGACTATGAAAATGTGACAATTTTTTCATAGTATATATTAATTTAGTTATTAATTCAGTAATTTCCTTTTTTTTTTCTCTGTAATAACACTGACAAGTAAGAATTTCCTGCAGAGTGTTGTTTATTTTTCAAATATCATGCTTTTGGATGATTTATCTATATTTTTCTGTGAATTCCTAATTCCTTCCCTGAAACTGTGTGGTTTTATACTTACTTGAGCAGTAATCATTCCCTATTAGTAAAATGCCTCTTTAAAAAGATTTGAAGAAAAACAAACAGGAATTATTATTTCAGAATTTGCAGACAGGCAGTAGTAAAAATTTGTACTTTAAAAGTAGCAAATCTTGGCCATATTAGTACTTTTTTTTTTTTAGTTAGACTGGAACTATATTTAAGGGTAGTTTCAATTCATTAGTACTGAGTGGGGCTTTTGCCTGGAAGTTTGCAAGAAGAGATCAAAGTTACAGCCAAATTCCATCCTCACATACACCTCTAAAGTTGGCGGAGTGAATTAAAAGCTTGGAGTACAGCCTGGCACCTATTGTTCATTTTTTGTATTTAACTTATGGATTTTATGTTACTATTACAAAATTCAGAAATTAACTCAATGGCAGCGATAACCTGGTATAAACCTGAAAGTATTGCCTTACTGTCATCGTCTTAATTCGTGATAAAAGAAGTGTAACAAGCTATTGAAATAACCTGAGATTAAACAACTGTCACTATAAAATGATAGTTGATAAAAAAAGAAACTGATTTTCAAGTTAAAGTGAAGTTCAAATTTCCTTCAACAACTTAATAAATTATCCAGTTGATTTTTCTTTCATGCTTATCTAAGCCTGTGATGGCCAGCAGGGCCAGTTGTTCAGGACAATTTGTGGCAGGGACTTAGAACTTACTGACCACACTGTTGTTCTTTTTCTTCCCTATACAACTAATATTCCTTTTTGCAGGAGTTAATCTGATAAGGTTTGCAGTTTTGGGAACTCTAAAAGAGGTTGGAAGCCACAACACAGCCACTCCACGGACTGGAGTGCATACCATAAGGCATGTAGAGCTGAGCTTGCATTTGAAAGTGACAAGTTGCTCTTAGCAACTTGCATGAAAGCCCATTTCCAGCTACATTTTGTAGAGGCTTACTGGCAGCTGTCAAGTTTTTTATTAAGGCTCTTTCTAAAATGAAAAGATACTGCTTAGGTTTGCTTGGTATTTTCATTTGCCTATACCTTGTGAACAGTGATAAAAACTCTTACAGAAGCATAAATTATATCCATTTTTTAGCAGTTAAAGAATTATAATGTCTACAAGAGAAATGAAAAAATGGTGGAAAGAGACTCTGGGAAATCTGAAACTCTCTTGAATCTGTGCAAGAAATCTTTGAGTGGAAAGGCAGGACTTCTTCATTGTTTTCTTTTTCTTCATATTCTGGAGAACCAAGTCAGTCAGATTACTGGACTTCCTTTATAATGCTGTTCATATCTATGGGCTAGATCCTGTGGTGGGATAAATTATAAGGACTCTACTGGATATTGGCCAATAACGTTCATTTCTCACTTCTTTTTTCTTTTTAAACTTTGTTATGTAATATACGTAAGTTCTCTTTTCAGATTGGATCATAAGGATTTCATTCATTGAAATCTGAAACTTTACACTTCATGTCAGTCAAAAGAAGGTGAAAGTTTTGGAATGCTTTTATATAATAGAACAAGCATAGGGGAGAAGGAAGAGTCCACCTGTAATTTAAAACATTGTCTTAATAAGGATGTAAAATATTTTCACAATATTTTTTAGATTCTCAGATGTTAACAGCTCTAATTTAGAGCATCAGGCTGAAATGCAATGATGATATAATGATAATACAAACATTGCTTATATTGTAGCTTGCTATAGAAAAATGTGGATGAAGTTCTAAGTGCATTTAAGTCAATACGAAATTTACTAGTCAACGCAAATGGGTCAAGATTTCAATGTATTTAATCCCTTTATTTCATAAGAAGCCACCAACATGATAGTCTGYATTTTTAAACAGAGTTTTGTATAGTTTCCCCAAAAGTGTAAATTTATGCTTTTAATACTATTATAAAATTCTGTCTGACTAAAAGAAATACATGTTAAATCTTTCATTTTGTATGAAATCCTCCATAATTGCAGGGGGTTGCAATATTTCATACAGAAATTAGAAGGAAAAAAGTATAAAGTGTAACTCAATCTAACCATCCCTTGGAAATGAGCCTGATAACAAAAACAGAATGGCAAAAGTGTGTGTGAGGTAGCTGGTAATGTCAGTATGCTGCTCATGATGAGGCAGGGGAGCATTGTGCAATGGTTTGTAGAGTTAAAGTTGCATGATTGCACCAGCCAATGAGATGTACTCTTGGAAGGATAGCACAAACCAAACACATTTTTTCCTGAATTATTTCAGACCTCCATGTCATTCCTTGCAATCACAGACTGACTGGCACTGAAGGATCAAAACATGTTTACTGCTTTACAATACCCTATCAAGTCTCATCTCTGTTGTACTAGCCACTATATGATATACAGTATACAGAGCTAAAAATATGCTCCCTGTGTGTTTTTGGGGCTTCCATTTCAGAACAGACAATGAATTTTTTGCTTTAATAGCTCCAAAAGCCTGTATAAGGTACTGGTATTGAATGAATAAAGCTTTTCCTGGTGATGGATGTTAAGTGCGTTCTTCAATAGATATCTGCAGGTAAAGGTTAGCGGCTGAGACAGGCCATCAATTTTCATCTTTTTACTTCTTCTTTCTAATTGAAAATTATGACTTCCATTTAGGGAATCAAAATAATGTGTTCTTTTGGCATTCATTAGTGCCAGGTATCCTGCAATAGCACTGGTTCATTTAGAGCTTACATCGGAGACTGCATAGCAAAGCAACATGTAATAAAATTACTGTTGGAAAAGTGGGAAGGCTTATAACAGGCAAAAAAATGGTTTCAGAATTTTCCTTTTTTTTTTTTTTCCCCACCATTTTCCACGCCATCTGTGGAATGTATTATGTATTTTGCCTAAAACTAAGTATGCCCTTTGGAATCTGGGAAAGACCAAAATAAATGCTTATAGCCTTTAGCAGAACTTAAGAGAATAAAACCAGAAAGAACATAGGTTTCTTCACTGATACAATGTTAATTTGCAAAAAATCAGATCTTAGACACGTAAAGAAAATTAAAACCAATGTCTGTAAGTATGCTGCATAAGTTTGTGTTTTCATTTCTGCTAGAAATGTTAAACTGATGTTTAACATTTAACCAGGTATGTGACTATTTTTTAAACAATATCATAAGAATACTTTTTCACATTTCATTTGTGTTCCATGTATAACAAATAATGTCTGATTGTAAATATTTGTGCTCTGTGAAAATATTTTTACGTTTGAATAGCAAGTAGCTACCTAACTCCCTCATGTTTCTGTTTTAATCTCATCCGTAACTAATTGAGTTTCTATCAAAATGTATTCCAAAACAGTAGAAAAGTATCAAATAATACATTGATTTACACAGAAGATTGTCTAGCCCACAACCAGTACCAGATTGAGACTAATTAATCATGACAAAAATTTCATGCCCATATACTTTCAATGGGATTGTGTTTGTCCTAGCAAGACATAATCAGTGAAACTTTTGTTCTGTTGAGAATCTTTTAGGGAGAAATATCACCATTAAAGCTTTATGCCTTTGGTACAGATGACTTAGTTACTATAAACTTTTAGGAGATTTGACTGTGAAACTTCTTAATTTCTGTATAATTTTCCTTTTACCAAAGAAATATCACCAGAATTCCTGTTTCTTGGACAGAGGGGAAAAAACCCAAAACCAACCAACCAAAAAAAACCCACATTCTCTACCTATCATTTTTATTTTACTGTGCAAAATAGGAGGAATCAAACACACATTCTGCCCTACACTCTCCATTGTTTTTCATCAAGGACTTGGATTAGTCCTTGACAAAAATACAAGGAATTAATTTCTAAATATCCTTGAATAAAGGGTAGCTTACAGATGTTGTGCTCCCAAAATAGAAGAGAGAACAAGCTATGACTCATAAGGTCCTAATTTCATCTCTATTTTTCCCTTGCTCTTGGGAGGAATTACATTGCTTCATTTGATGACTTCTCAAAGAAGTGAAAGATTTCTCTTTTCTTCTAACCTGGATTACAGGTTGATAAATGGGGCAAACCTGTTTGTTCATAGTAGTAGAGTGATAGGAGGATAATTGCTTTTCTCCATGCAACCATAACCAGGATCTCTGAGTGTGATTATCCAATTTACATCATAAAGTCTCTGGGGGAGGAACCATCTTTCTGATGGCTGGTTTATCCAATGCAACGGCTGTCCTTATCTGTGACTGTAGCTCCTAACTCTTAATGCCACAGAAATTATTAAAGTATGAAGAAAAAAGAGTTTCCCTTCTGTTGTGCATGAGACTAAAAGCTGTCAGAGTATCATCAGTCAGATTGGCACCAACAGATCCATGGCTTTGCTCTCACACCTTGTAATGAAGGTACAATACAGCTCCCAGCCTGCAAATTGCCTGCTCAGAGCTCATGACTGTTTACATCTGCTTGGTCTCTATGATGCCAGGCTCACTGTATTTTTCTTTCAGAAATGGTCTCATCTTCATTTGCAAATGCTAAAAATCTGTTTTTAAAGGAAAGACATTTGAATCACTTATCTTGGTGCATGGAAGTTTCTGCTGCTTGTCAGAAATGCAGAGTTTAAATCACTTGGTTATTTTATCAGGAAAGAAAAATTGGGCCTTTGTGAAAAACCTATGGACTCTCATTTATTTGATTTTTCCTGTGATTGTAGTGAAGGCTCAGCTGAAATGCAAGTTAATTTTACTGACATCTTTATAGTGCCTACTGAAGCCAGCTAGCCATGCCTGTGTCTGATAAAAGAGAATCAAGCCTAGCTAGCTTTCTACTTTTCTATGAGTGTTGATGATTTCTTTTATCTCTTAGGCCCCTTTATGAGGTTATTTAATAAAAAATATATCTTCATAAGGGATATTTTTATTAAAACTCAATAGTTTGCCCCCCCCCCCCCCATGACCTTCATGGAGGATGTATACATGGCCGACATTTATGAAAAAATATTCTAGAGATTTACTTCAAGAAAGAGAAAATTTATAGAGAAAAAAAAATTCATTGTGCATGCCTGTTAAAATAACACAGAGCTTGAATTATTATTTCTTCTTCATAACTGCATTCAATATATTCAATAACCTGTGAGACAAATTTTTCTCACATTCATGATGAAATCCTCCTGCTGTTTAAATCAAGATGACTTTTACCTTTCAATTTAAGGCATCCAGTTTTCACCTTCAGATTGCTTTCCTTAAAAGGCAACATCTTCTCTTACTGCAGAGAATGTCTTCCTTTCATTTCAATAACTTGACTCTGTCATTTGCAAAGATAATAACAGGAAGCAAATCACTCAGACAAAGAAGTATCTCAGTCTGCTAATCAGTTACCTGTATAGCTGACTCATCAAGGACAAATTGCCTGCATCTCGGCATCTGTCAAAAGATGGTACCTAAAGGAAGAGTATATTAACATTCCCATATCTGGAAACATCTTCTATGTCATCTCAATGAGGAAAATTTACATTTAGAAACATAAAAAGGCAAGTTACCTCAGAAGTTCTAAACTGGTGACTTTTTACCCTTTCCACTTTTTTTTTTTTTCTGAAGGCAGTACTCATTGTGCATGACTTTGATATATTCTGCCTAAGGGAAATTGAATTGGTGGCTTAGAGAAATAATATATAGAGAGATACTGCTTTGGAAATTCTAATGAATCATCTATGCAATTTTCTGTTTATAAGAAGTAGTAAATAGAAAACAGGATCAGAAAAATGAGAAATAGCAATGTTGGTCCGATGTTAATATAGTTAATATGTAAACAATATAATATATTTTACTTAGGAAACAACTGAGCACCTTCCCTTTGTTGGTAAAATGAAACATGCTCACTGTTGTTTACAGGAAAAACAAGACTGCACAAAAAATTTCTGAGCAGGGTCTTTGGTTAGTCTCACTGATCACTACCACATGACATTTGTTAACAACGTAATTGAAGCAGGCTGGTTCAGCAGAACGTTCCGGTACTCAAGGGTACGATAACAGAAGTTAGACTCTACTCAGCATGCTGGTAAGCAAGTTGGGATTTTCTGACTTTTTTTTTTTTTAATTTGTAAGGATCACCTTGAACTGTACCAATATTCAAAGAACTACATCCAATTCAGTGTGCTGTCAGTTTGTATTCTAAATAATTGTTTTCCATGTTTCCTGTTTTATTTTTCCTTGATACTTCCCAGAAATAGAATAATCAATCAAAAACAGTTGACAATGATGACATCCTACAAGTGGCAAGGCTGACCTGCAGATGTTAAACAAATTTGGTTAAGTTGCCTGTAAGCAACTACTTGTACTTTAGCAATTGTGACATTTTACAAAATCTTACAAAATATTCAAAAATATATCGGTTTAAGGTAGGGATTTTGTCCATGTAACTTGAATCCTGAATACATAGATTCTTTTTAAAGGATAGGAAATAGCACAGTTCCCTTCATGTCTAGGCATGTGAGACAATAGCCTGGAATATTTACAAAATATATGGGAGATATACTGGAAGGGCTATCAGAACTTCAGCTTGAAAAAAAAATGATCAGGGAAGCAGTGCTTGCAGATAAAAATTATTTTTTAGTTTTCTTGAATAACTTGTGAGCTACAGTATAGGGAGTAACACAGAATTCTGAGCATTAGACACTCCAAAATTTATCACATATTTACTTCTATTGCTTTAGAGTGATTGTGAGGTAGAATATTATTAAATAGCTTCAAATAAAATTTACTCTTCAAGACAAAAAAAGTGTTTAAAGACATTTATTTAAGCCAAACTCTGTGAACTTTGTACATCACTCAGGAGATTAGGAATCAGAGTACATAATCTTAGATAAAACTGTTAATTTACTGAGCTTCCTCACGGAGAAATATATATACTCACGTTGAAAGTAAGCAGAAGTAGTGAGAACATAGCAAGAGGCAATAACTTCATAAAGACATTCAGAAGATCAATGGTGAATTCAAGAATACAAGTCCCATTCTTTGAATCCTAGGCTAGTACGTTCTGTAATAGGCAATGACTATTTAGAAACAGCTGCTATAGAAACCTTCAACATGATCAACATATCAGGTATGGACAGAGTCAATTCCACTGAAAAAAAAAAAAAAAAAAAGATTTCAGTATGTTTATTTTGCTTTTATTAAAAGGATCCCTAAGTGACCTTTTGTAATAATTCTAAAATGCATTCTAAGCACATTCTGAATTGTTCTGTATTTTTTGCCATAAACTACTTTCTCTTCTGAATTTTGTTTTTTCCCACTTAAATGTTAACACAAAGTTGAAGGATCAAATTCTGCAGTTTAAGTTTTCTCATGTAAGATTTTCAGTGAAGAAGTAGGGATTTCAGTGGTATCTTTAGAAGACAAAACTTTTTTATGGTCATGGAACAGACAAACAAAAACTATCACAGCTGTGTCTATACCAAGCTCTGGCTATTTGAAGTAGTGGTTCCTTAAGCAYGAATAAGAACTTGAATACACCTTTGTTTGTTCATGAATGTCTTTGTGATCAAATTAAAGTGAATTGCATTTGAATATCTTGAAGAAATGCCCTTTTCACAATGAATATATACTTAATTTATGTGTTGAATTGTCTTATTAAATTCTTGTCTAACATTTATTGATCATTACTTAGTGGAGATTATGTCCTAAAATCTAATCCCAGCCTTCAAACAGAGCAGAAAAGACTACACTAAATAGTTACCAGCGAGAACACATGCTGTATAAACACAAAGGGAAGAGTTGGTTATTTAAGAGTCTTCTTCAGTGCTATGAATACCGACTGTGTTTTGTTAGTATATTATAACTTAATAACAAAAAGTGATATGACATATATGTTTCTTATCATTTCCATTCATTTAGTTAGAAAATATAATTTATTCTTTTATCCTGCCCTGAAGAATGTACTCAGTTGTGTATACAAGATGTTGTGTTCACATAGATAACCATATGAGCTGATCTGCACACTAGCCAAGAAGAGGGAAGGACTGGTCATATACTGGATGGAACTAACCGCAGAAACTAATCTAACCGAATCCAAAGACAATTGCCATGCTAAAAATACTTAATGCACCTTGTCTTTTAAAATAATGGAGACCATGGGTGTGAATGAAGTATGGTTGAGGCCTGAGGTCTCACAACTGAAGTCAGGAACAAGACTACATGGAAGGGGTTCTGCATAAAAGGGAGACCTTGCTGCCAGGACAAAGGACATATGTGTTATAGGTGGATCCTGGGCCCTCAAATGGATGCTGAGTTCAGCTTGTAGAAAAGCTCTGGCACACACCTTTTTATTTTTACTTTCTCTGTGGATATATCTAAGGTTCCTCTGGAAAGTCTTTGTTTTCTTTATGGCTCCCAAAGAGTTAAAGTGCAAACAGCAGTACCYCCATAAAATTAGAGAACTTGGTCTTTCCATTAATACATTACTAGCATGACTGATGGACCGTCACGATTCATATTGAAACCCRCCTTTATGGCTTTCAGCAACTTTATATCCAGGGGCTGACTGGAAAACAGTGAGGGTGTGAAGTAAGCAGAAGCCATGTCTCAGCAGGCTCCATAGACACTCAGGAAGGGAAAGAGGGTCCTTTAGGAGTGCTCCAGAACAGGAGCCTGATTCAGTTGAATCACCCTCTAGGAGGGCCCTCAAATCTCACTGACTGTACTAGGAAAAGAGGAAGGACTATGTTCCTTATATAAGTACTTAAATTCAGTCAATTTACTTAAAAGAAATCAAACACCTTCCTTCTGGGAAAAAAAAAAAAAAAATTTTTTTTCCTCCCTTCTGCTTTTAATAATTGCTATAAAAGAAATCTTCAATTGTGATTTTTTTTTTTTTTTTTTTTTTTTTTTAAGAGCTAAGAACTCTTAAAAAAGAGAGTGGGGGAGAAAGATTATAGGACATAAGAACCGTGGTGAGAGATACTGACAATATTTATATAGGCTTATATATTTGTCTTGCAGCTATGGTGGGCACAAACCACAAAAAAAGAGAATGGAGGAAGCGGGGAGAATATAGTGAGATGATTACAGAAAATTATTTTAAAAGTTAGTAACTGAGAGGAAAACTCCTGTCCAAACAATAATAATTGGTCTAAAATACATTGAACTTTTAAAGTAGTATTCAGATTTTTATTTATTTCTTTTAAATTCTGAAAAATGTCAACAACTCTATAAGAAGTTAATTGAATGGGGAAAAATCAATAAGATCAATTAAAGATCAGTGCCCCACAGAAATTGGAAGTGGCTGTCAGGCTTGGTGGGGCCCAAGAAATGTTTGGTATTGCAGATACAAAAATATACATAAGGAGAACTGATGGAAAACATTGCCTGGGGGCCGCTGGGTGCAGGAGTGTTGGGGGCTCCCCATGATGGGTCAGGGCAGGGCCTGGCAGCCAGGGCCCATCCCACCCCCAGCCAGGCACAAGGCAGCTGGGGGCACCGGGGCAGCCCYAGCCCCGGGCATCGGGCACCTCCCTGGGGACAGGGGCGGGCCAAGGCCAGGCCGGGACGTGGGCCCGCAGGTGGGCCTGGCTCAGCGGGGCCCATGGCTGGGCAGGGCAGGGCTGTGGGGAGCTGGAGACCGGCCCTGCTGCGGTATCACTGGGGCAGGGGCTGACAGCCCCAGGGGGCTGATGTGGGGTCCTGGGCCCTGGGCAGGGTGGGGGGAGCCCTGTGGGGCTGGGCAGGGACAGTCAGGGCTGGTGGTGCCCTCATGGGCCTGACAGAGGCAAATTTAAATGTAAAACAGCAGAGTGGCAAATAGAGAAAAAGAAAATTATATTAATATGGAAACAGTAAGATTACTTTAGTCCTCTTGTTCTCTCCAAGGCTGTTTCATAGTCAGTCATGTTACCAGATGATCTGCACAGAAAGATATATATAAAGTTTTTCTTTTCAAAATGACAGGCTCAATCATCAAATAAATTAATTTGATGCTTGATTCTGTAAGGTGCTGAGCAGTTGGATCTGATCCAGCAAAACATTTAACTTCTACTTTAATCCCATGAATGCCTCTGTTCACTTAAAATGCACTGGAAATTCATTGTTAGAAAAAAGGAAAAAAAATCAAATAAACAGCCTCTAAACCCAAGGATGCAACTATAGCAGATTCATTCATCCAGTGAGGCATTTTAGTGTTTTGTAAAGATCTACTTTTAAACCTGCAAAGGCTTGCTGAAAATTTGATTTTAATTATTTTCTTTTTTATTGTGAAAGCATTATTATTTCTTTCCTTCACTATTTTTTTTTTTTTTTNTTTTTTTTTTTTTTTTAATTGGTATTATCAGGAATAGGCCTGATCTTACCTAATATTTTTGAGAGATCACAGGAGGATGACTCTATTAAAAAAATCTACAGCGTATATATATTATCATCATTATTTTATTGAAACATGCTAATGTGAAACGTAAAATCTTTAATGAAATATTCTCTGATTCTCTGATTTAGAATATTTCACTGGTTCGAGTCTATCTAGACTCAAATTAGGAAAGGGTCAGAAAAGGAACGACTAAGTCTCTAAAGGTCAAGCAGCACTAAGTAGAATAGTATTTGTATATTTTCAGTGCTTGGGAACATGAGAGGTTATAGGAAAAACAGAAGCTGAAAAATAAACTGGCCAAACAAAACAACAAATAACAACCACCCCCACCCCCACCCCGAGCGAGCTTGAACTCACAGCAGCTGTTTTTCTGACTGTAAACAAGACAGACAGCTTTTGAGAAAGAACAGAAAGAAAGAATCACCACAAAACCTAAGACTAATTGGGGGGTGAGGGGGTGGGGGGGATGTCACCTCCTTACCTACCTGCAGCACCGAGAACCACTACAGGCAGGTTTCGGATAAGGATCTGAGGACCTAAATCTCTTGGAGAAACCTTAGAAGCTAGACAAGGTCAGGACTATAACTAGCTTCGTTTGACCTGGTGGTTGTGGTGGATAATAGTCTAGTGGTTAAAGTACTCACTTCAGAAGAGTGAAACTGGGGTCCTAACCTGTACTGAACATTGCAGGAAATGTAACCAGTAATTCTGTGCTCAGGTGGATTTGAATCTGACTTCTGCCCTTTTCTACCCTAAATTTTGGCTTGCTCTTCTTTTTCTCTGCTGTTCCTGAAATCTTGCATTCTCAGCCACATATTTTCTCAGCTTGATGAAAAGGAACAGTGGAGAGTACTACACAAGGATTCAAAATGTCTTGGTGGATAGGGCACTCCTGGAAACAAGGTGTCTTCTCTGCATTGTCTGAAATCACCACTTTGTTTCACTTAATTTACTTCTTGTCTTCAGAAGAGGACATCTTAGCCTGAAGTTCCAGTAACATTGCATGGTATTTAATAACATTGCATGATATTTCCCATACTTGGTGGATAAGGCTCATATCTGACATGCATAGAGTAGATCACCTTTCTGTATCTATGAAAAGGGCCTAAGTTGGATACTAAATTGAAGAAAGCAGATTACACTTCTTGTCTTTGAAACTGTATTTCAACCAGAATGAATAAAAATTGGTTGCTAAATAATTTGACTATGGAGGTAACAGACTACCTGCACAAAATTTTAATACCAAAGCATGAGAATGGAATGAAAAATACATTGTCAAAGTCTTTTAATCCTAACAGAAGATCTGATCACTTATACTGCCCTACATGATTCTCAAAATGGCAAAATATCAACTTTTTTTTAAGTGTTCCTGTTTAGAATTTTTTTTTTACTTGAATGTTTAATAATGCTAACTGTATCTACAAGCTTGGATTTACGGAGTTGGAATACTTCATGAGGCAACAATATCACCTCTTGAGGACTTGGGAGGTGAAGTCTAATTGGGAGCTCAGCTCATTAAGATGACTGGGAACATGTGCAACTTGGATGTCTATCTGTATGTGATGTATCCTCTCCACATAGTAGAGGTAGGCAAAGTTAATCTGATTAATTTTAGGCAATGAATTAGGAAGTAAATAAAGTCTTAGAAGTGCCTTCTTCTCTGAACTTACTGCAAAGAATGTCTTGGCAGATTGATATAAAAGTCTATATGTTTAGGTGAATCCTACCTTATATTTGCAAATAATATTCCACTGAGATATTGTGACATTCTTCTGAATCACATTTTTTCCTTCTGTTTTGGCTATAAAAAAATCATTTCAAGATGTTTTAGTATCAGGAAAAGTTGAAGTCTTCTAGTGATGGTGGGAACTCTTCACAAAATGTTCTGCTGAGTCTAATCTAGTGTCTAGTTACAACAGTTGTGGTGTTTTGAAGTTACTCTCACTTTTTTTTGTGCATGCTTTTTAATAATTGAAACTTTAATAATAATAGTGTACCATAAGTTTGTTTATTCCTTTGCAGTCCTGTCATTCTTACATGAATTAATGTTAACAATATATTTATTTTAATTGCTTTTGTACAGTCAAATACATTCTATAAAACAGTTTGTTGTTCCATTTTATTTATGTTATTTTAATGAGACTTTTAAGAATAGATAGCTTACRTGAAATCAGCAGTAGAAGGTGAGGTGTGCATAGCATCATAAAATTTATAGTGAAAGAGATATGCCTTTACTGGTGGTTGTGAAAAAATACTTAGAATGCTTTAGAAGCAATGAAATTGCTAAGACAATGTCCTCTATATTCCTGCCACATGTACAAATGTCTCCTTAGAGTAACTCTACCATCTTCAGGGTGCAAGAGAAAAAACAAACAAACAAACCAACCAAAAAACCAAACTAGTCCTCAAAGTTTCTGGCTATCTTTTTGATAGGAGATGATGATCTAAAAAGTGACCTTTCACAATCAGACAATAGCTTAAGAAAAAAAAAAAAAAAATGAAGCTTGTCTGTCATTATTTCAAGACATGATCTCAGTTCTAAGGAATTTTTGTTTCCTGAAAGGTTTTAAAAAATTAATAGGAATGAAAAGAGTACCATTTAGAAAAAAACAAACAAAACAAAAAACAAAACCAAAAAACAAAACTGTGATCTTTTTAATCTGAAGGAATTCAAAAGCAGTTAAAATTATATCAACTGACTCTTAAGGAGAATAATGTTCTTACAGAAACTTATTAAGAAATTGATAATTACAGTAGATAAAGCTGATTATATTAAGAGTAGTCAGAAAGTCTATTAAAAAAAAGAAAGAGGATATTTTTCACGTGCTAAATGGAATACAAAAGTAATAACAAGCTTGCAAGCTACAGCTGTTGAAAAAGACTAAAAAATCCCTTTTTTCAGCACTGTCATTTTCAAGTAATGGCAATCAACAATTTGACTCAACATTCAAGTAATGGTAACAACTATTTTCACTATGAAAAACCTTACTCTGTAGGACTCCAAAAAACCTGAAATGTTTAGGGGATTACAATTTGTGGGTAATGGAATTCAAAACACAGGCTTGACACTGGAGAAGACAGCTATTTTCAGTTTCTTTGTACAGGGTAACCAGCAAGACAAGGGTAAGGACTGCAGATGATTCAGAATCACCTGTTGAGGCGATGGTTCTGAAAAGAAATAGTTTCTTGGGGGTGCAGGAAGGAGGTGCTATTTCTTGCACTATTTCCTGCACTATTAAAATAGTATTTCAGACTGGAGTTACGTGTTGTTTGAGGTTTTTAGGCATCCTTTTGGTTTTGGTAGTTGTGCTTTTTTCCCCCTCTGTAACAGTCATATTTTACTGGATTTTAGAATATGAAAACTTTGAGAAAAAAGTATAACTGGCCTCATGGAATATTTGTTTTGTCTATGATGTGAACTGAGCCGTGTTACTACTTGACACTACAGTGTATGTACAGGCATCATTTCTGCTGTTAGATTTTTTCTTATGAGGTAATTTTATATCTCAGAGAATACCTTTTGCATTCTTTCTTTGTCCTGTATGTTTATTTTCTAAGTGGAACTGTTTAGAGACTTGCTTGAATAAGAAACCTGGAAATGTAGACTTTCTTAACTTTTGGAGCTCTGTAAAGAAGGATTTGGTTTGATCTCATTAAACAGATAACTGTTCAACAACAAATCAGAATCAAAACTTACATTTATTTCTGATGCATTTGGAGGCAGTCTCTGGAATGAGTTGTTGTTCATTATCATGGTATGTAATTTTTGTTCCTGGGAAATAATTTGTCATTTTCAAATAGAAAACAAAACAAAACAGGAAAATATGCTAACATATTAAACAAACTTTGTAAGTTATTTTAGAGCTTTCTACGCTTGGCAATCTATTAAGCACTAATTAAATGGGATTCCCAAGAATATAGAATCTTATTATATGACAATTATCCAATATCCTCAGCCAGCCTTCTCAACTATGTATTCTTCCCTGAGTTGGTTGAAGGAACAGTGTAACAAGATGTGTAAACTTTGGAGATAAAAATGACATTATGTGTGTGAAACACCAAACAGAAGTGGCATAATGACACACACACTGGTGTCGCTTACGATGCAAGACATGCTGAATGAAAGGAATCCTGACACAATTCCCAGAGGGGACAATGTACACAATATATATAATGGGAGCACTGCACCTCAATTCAGAAACATGGAGAAGACCTGACAGCACTAACAGCTTTGACAGCAGAAGATGTAGCTCCAGTGYATGGCATCTGACCTTTAAGAAAAAATCTGTCTCCTTAGTTATTAAATGCAAAGAATAAAAAGGATTTGTCAGCATGGGGTGACTGAGTCACCATTTCCTTCCGCATGACTAAATCCAGGACAGAACAGGACACAAATATGTGTATATACTGGGTTTCCATTTTCTTCCTTCCAAAGTTGGCAAATTACATTATTACATGGCAAATAAACATTATACTAGAGGAACAGAATATTGAAAAATATTGTAAAATTTCATATACTTTGAAAACAACAAATTGAAATGAGTTTATTTTTTACATGACCCCACTAGCAATTATGTCTTATTCACATAATAGTCTTGTAGACAGTTGGATTCATGGCAATATAACCAATCAATAAGAGAGCTCTTTGTATGGCAGAGGAGAATATCTTCATTGTAACTGAAAGGTCCTGAAAAGATATCTAAGGGCAATAAGACAAATTAATAAAATTATATACGTAAGACTTCATTTCCTATTTTGTCATGAATATGTAGCAATTTTCAGTTTGTAATTGAGATGTTACATGCATGACTTTCAGATGACATTAGATGTTCTAGAGTAAGCCACCTCAAAAACAGTTTTGTGTAAAAAAAAAACATTCAACTATTACATTGATGCATAAGATTGGAGCAGCTCAAGAAAGGAGACAGGAACAGAGAAACAAAGTGAAAAATGAAACATGGACTAGAAAGGAATTGGAACATTTATTTCTCTATCTCGTGGCTTGTTCAACAACCTGCATTCTATATAAGGCAGGTTGTACTTGCAGCTGTTRTTTCATTCATATAATGAATAAATATGTTCCGTAGAGAAATAAAGTCTTCTGGCTTGTCGCTTGCTTTGTTATAATCATGTGAAGTTACTTTGACCACTTACGTACAGTTTTTAATTACTGAAGTTACTAAAACTGATTTATTTTCTAATGGCCCAATGGGGAAAAAGATGGAGTTACTGGTGAAAATAACAACTTACAGTCATGAAAATGAGACATCATTTTGCCATCCCTTTTGTTCTTCAAATGCAAGGCAGTATTTCAAATAAATAAAAGTAGAATCTATGAGATATAACAGTACTGAAATAATCTGAAATTTCTCTAGCAGACCTAATTTTAGTTTTCACAGAAATTTTTGATTGTTTCATTTATCAAATATCTAGATACATAAAATAGTTTCTTCCAGAAAAACTACTGTGATACTGTCAAGAGATTTAATATGCTTGACTTTTGATCCCATTCTCCTCAATTCTTCTAATAGACTTCACCTACTATAGACTGAACTCAAACTCTACCCATACACTGTCTCCTTTCTCCAAGTGGGAAGTTATTTTGAATTCTAGCACATACACAGACCAAGACAACCGGCCTTTAAAAGGGAATGAAGCTATGGACCACAGTCACAACAATTTGCTTTAAAAAAAAAAAAAAAAAAAAMCATAAATATTGTTTTGGCTGAAATTAACAACTAAAATGGAATTTTGAATCATAAATCTCTGTGTGTTTTTCTGCATAAAGATGGATAATCACCTAGATTTATTGAAATGTATACACAGTTGCAAGACTATTATTTTTTACCCATAAAATTCCTGGAGGAAAGTTATGCAAGTGCCTGATACTGGTGGAGAAAATGGGTGACATTTCCAGAACAATGAGATTTACAGCCTTACTGCCATTTAATTTGCTCAACTAGAAACAGCATTGCTATGCAAAGTATTAATGCACTAAGATACTCTTGAGACAGTCAACAAATGGGAAAGAAATGGAAAAAAACAGTGTACCCATCACCTACTTACGTAAAGGGCATATTAATGAGTTTTTGAATTTTCCTGATTTAGAAGACATCCTCATCTTTGTCTGCAAGTACAGGACATATGGCAGAGACAACCATCTGCATCATCAGTCCTTGTCTGCAGGAATAACTTTTATCAACATTGTAAGCAGCTAACATGATTTACAGGAGCTCAACAACTGCTTATAAAGGGTATGAGCATGCTGAATGTGGTGTCTCTATGAACATACCTTTAAAGACTGAATTCAAGCTCTACTTTGCATCATTAAGTATTACGTTGCTTCATATCTTCCACCTGATTGTGCATGTGGCCTACCCAATTTGTAGCAATACTCTGACAATGCACCTCACTTACCTCTTTTGTTTTCACACCAAAATACCAGCAGGTTTTCTTATTGTCCTCTTAAAGGTTTTCAGTCAATGCCTGTACAAGATATGGCCTATACTGATATTAGTTTGGACTAGGAAAAAAGATTGTTTATTATTTGCAACTATTTATACTCCTCTCTCTCTCTGCAATCTCATTATCCCCTTGTTTTGCTTATGTACAGTTGGCATGTGCACCTGGCTTTCATACAGGATCAACAAGATCAGGAGATAGTCCTGCTCTGGGCTGAAGCCCAGCAGACATTATATAGATCCTCTCTCTGAGCACTAGCCCGGTAATAAACCTGGAGGGTCAGAGCTTGAGGATTGGAGAGTTTTTAATGAGTGAACCTTTAATTGCAGAGACAAGCCATTTTAAGGTGCTTTAGGAATTTTGGCTGCAGGTTAAGTTGTCTCTCTCTGTATAGCCACTGTTCATATAGCACAATACTCAAAAATACATGTGTTTAAAGCTATGTTTTCGTATGCAACTATTGTATGATGAGGGTACCCTCACAGTACAGGTGGCATATACAGGCTTTGCTATGCATGTTTTCAAGGTAGTTTAGTTGGACAGTTTTTGAAACTTTCATCTGCGTTTAAAAATAAAGAGAAAAGGTTGTAAGGTAAAAGGTGTCATTTATCTTTTGGGTTGTATAAAACTGTGTAGTAATGTAGTAAGGAAAGGGCAGCATGCATCTATATGTATTTCTGATATGAACAAGTTAGTTTGTTGGTATAAATAGTTGTGAACTGTGTTCTGTGCCTTTTCCATTACATATTATAGGTGGAAATTGCCTAATGTTTCAAATTTCCTTTTGAAATTTATAGTCAAATTAGAAAGGGAAGAAGGACCCTGAAAGAAAAGAGAACAAAAATATGTTATAGCTTCTTCATGTCTTGGCTGAGCTTTTGTTTTAGGCAATGACATATATAACTTCTTAAGCTGAATTATTTTACGATCTTTGAATCAATTAATATTTCACACACAGTGAAACTTCCTTTATATGAACAAATTGCATATAAAGAAATAAAAATATTGAATAGCTTTTAATTAGGTAAGAGCTAAAAATCATTGTAGCAGACAGCCTAGTGTTACTGGGAGAAGAGGGAATTCGGGTCTAGATTCAAATAGTGAAATTTAGATGTCTTCACTGCGGGTTTTTACATGCGAGTTAGGTCCAATCAGTGGAGTCAAGGGAGCCATTCATCTCTCACTAAAGTAGATGCCTATATTTGGCCAACCAACTGATACACTCAATTCCATTSACCGCATTGTTTAGAACTTTATTGCTTATAATGGGAGTGTAGACACCTATCTTAGATGTTAACCTCAACCCTGAAAACATCTGAATTTAGATTTTTTTATATGAAATTAATAAAGTAGTGAACATGTAAAGGCTCTATGATATTACTGGAGTGAACAGATTCATGTGATTAGTATTAATATCCATAGATAGGATATTGACCACTCTAAAGATAGCATCAACTTAAATAACCAATTTAGTCCTTGCAATAACAGAGGAAAATAAATGGAAAGAGAATCACTGTGTGGTAAAGAAATTCAGTCCTGAGCCTTTTTCATACTCTCCTATCAGATCATCATTTTTCTGCCAAAGTGCAAAGATACAGTCTAGACAGCAAAGGATTCAGATGTAATAAAGATTCAGATAGTCTTCATCAACATAGATTTATCTATTAAGCAGGATCTTAAATAATATTTGATTTCAAAATCATGTAGCAAGAACTTTCAAAAATTATCAAAATTAGCCTCTGCTGATAGCATTGAGGGTGATGTTTTCATTTTCTTTTTGATCCTATGTGATTATTTTTCAGGAATAATTTTGAGACTTCTGTTGATTGGTCTACTTAGAGTCCAAATCTTATTTATGGGAAAATGTACCAGTCACAGCGATGTAAACAAATCTGTCTGTTTCACAGCTAAAAATGTTCATCAGTGTGTTTTAAGTACTTTAATTCCTAGATAGAAATATAATCCAATGGATTAAACAACTGAGCTCCTTAGAACATTTTCTGTTTATTCCCTTCTCTGGCTCTAGTGAGTCTCCTTTGCTGCTTCATGCCTCTTGAATTCATGTTTGTTCAGCTTCACGTCAGTAGGAAAACAAATTCTGTTAGAAGGATTTTGCCTAGAATACTCTTTGGCCTGATGTTTGGAGCACTCTTCTGGAGTGTAGGAAATGTGATTTCAGTTCCTCTGTGGTTAAGCAGAAACAGGAATCAGAAAGAGAGAGATTGTCTTAATTTTCTGACATCCATCTTAGCTTCCATTGATACCCTAAAGATGACTAAAGAGGTTCATCCAGTGGATCATAGAGGACGGATTAGGATAGAATTCAGTTTGTCTAGTAGAGGTACTGGTTCTGATAAGTTTTGCATGGCTTGTCCCAGAAAGACAATCTAGTTAAACGACTGGCATTTTCTTGGAAATGTCAGTAAAATACAGAAATCTAATCCTTATAATACATTCACTTTTTATGCTAGAGATGTCCCTCTCTATCTCCCTGAGTTTTGTTGTTTGGTTTTTGGTTTTTTTTTAGAAGATTATTTTTAACTCCACTTTATGTGAATATAGAGGTCTTATTATGTTGTTTCACAATCCACATATTATTTATTTTGCTTCAGAAAGACCTCTGACTCAACTATTGCCACCAGGCTCTACCCCAATTGACCGCTACACACTAGCTTTATTTTCTGCATTAGAACTGCATTATGTTGGCACTGGTATACTGGGCTTGTCTTTGGATTTTGCCTTATGATATTGCAAAAAGAGCAACATTCGCTGCCAATGTAAAATAAAACWGCTGCACTGATGTAGCTGAAGTATTGCGCATTTACATCAGCAGATAATTTGGCCAAATTTTTAGCCATTTGTATCAGAAGATTTATTAAGGAATGCAAGGTTATTGCCTCTTTTGCTTTATCAGAATGCTGAACTATAACCCCGACATACTTAATAATTACATTAGTCACTAATTTACCTACATAAAGTGTTGGTCTGATCCCTTGAATCCATGAAGAATACCTGCTGGCAATATTCAGCAAAATGGTATTTCCTAACAGAGGGATTTCCCACCAGAGTAGTTTCTCAGTGCTACTGTTCATCATTATGTACAGTCAGCTGCTCTATTGCCACCATCTTTCACATAAAAGGAAATGTTGTATGGTTCTCCCCCTCAGAGACAGCACTGCACATCAACAAAGTCTTTATGCTTTCTATAAATTCTTTATGAACATGTGAACAATTGCTAAGGATTTCTATTTTATTAAAAAAATACTAGAAGTTTTCATATATAAAGTCATATGAAATATACCCATTGAAATAAGTCAGCATTTAAACTTTAAACTCCCCTTAAACTTAAAGTGGATGTATATTCAGTTGTAGAGAAAAGTTTTTTCTCCTTCCTTAAAATAAATTAAGGATTATGAAGAAGAAATGTTCAACTTACACCTCATTTTTGCACTTATATTCCATTTTTATTGCATGAAATTGTTGAACTTTCAAGTGTGGTTTTGGAATTTGACTCATGACTATTTGTTATTCTGCTCAGCTGTTGGACAATGCACCTACTCACCATAGTTTTGAATATTTTACTTTTGTGGTTAATTGAGGAGAAGAAATGACACAATATATTAAGATGGTCAAATAGTTCATTTGGAAACTGAAAACTGGCTCTTTCAATCTAAAGGACTTTCTGTGCTGTGACATGAAAGAACTGCAGGATTAGAGTAATATTTAAAACTCATATTGAATTCCCCCCCCACACACACACTTCTGGAAGATTTCACATAAACAGATCTTCCTTTGAGTGTTCTAGTGCATAAAATGCCTTCCTAATCTTATCAAAATATTCTGAGTGTCTAAGTCAAATAAATTGCATGCATTTGTATAAATGTTGTGGGTAAAGTCCTGACTTAACAGAAAACAGTTATAAAATGCTTTTCTGAATTAAATAAAGCCTAGTTAAAATCTATTGAAAGTTACTATTGCTATTGCTATTGCTATTACTACTATTACTGATGTTATTAGTATTATTTGCCATGCAATATTTTGGTGCTAGTTACACAGATTTCCACTGATAATCTCTGAAAATTGAGTCTGATTTCTTGTAGATGCAAGATTCATGCATGATACGTTCTAGCTATAGTCAGGAATACATATAGCTATTTCTCACAGACGCTAAACATCATGAAACTATTGATTTTCAAGGATTATCCCTTGTTGTAAATGCTATTTTTACATATTTTTTTTAATAAAATTTGCAAGTGTAATTCTGTCCTTTGTGTTTGCTTATGAACTTGATAAAGATAAACTTTTATGTATGTATTTATTTCCCTAATAATCCTGTGAGAGATTAATCCTTTATATGATTTATTTTCCAAAGACTGAAACTACTATTTTCTTGTTCTGCTGTGTGTTTGTATCCTTCTATATAAGCTTTGACCCACAATATTCTTGGGGATCACTGCCAATATCATGTTTCATAGCTACTGCAGAACTGATTTGGGAATCTTTTGAAAAAGTGGAGAYGGACTGATTTTTCCCTCTTCAATTTCACTAAGAAGGGATTGTTGTTGGGTTTTGGCTTTGGTTTGGTTGTGGGTTTTTGTTTTTGGTTTTGGTTTTATTTTGTTTTTTTTTTTTTTTGTTAATCCTAGCATGTAGGCTGAATATATACTAAGAAACATGAGTAACCTTTGATAGTGTGAGGGGAGGTATTTGTACTCCCTTGAGGGAGCACTTGCCCTTAGGATTAATCATGTTTTCTTCCTGTGGGACTTACAAGAATGATACCTGTCCCTGTTAAA